>JBAMNC010001372.1:0-476993 GCA_037902135.1 Cetoscarus ocellatus | reverse complement strand
TCAAACATGACTTTTTGGATGTAAAACAGGCCAAAAAACATGCTGGCGCAGACGGTTCGGTCATATTTGGCTTCAAAATGGACTTATAAGCCTTTTTGTCTCAGCTCAGGATCTGAAAAAACACTAAGGCTAACATATGACTTTTTTTCCATGAAGGAGTCCGACAAAAAATATGCTCAAACATGACTTTTTGGATGTAAAACAGGCCAAAAAAACATGCTGGCGCAGACGGTTTGGTCATATTTGGCTTCAAAATGGACTCATAAGCCTTTTTGTCTCAGCTCAGGATCTGAAAAAACACTAAGGCTAACATATGACTTTTTTTCCATTTCGGAGTCCGACAAAAAATATGCTCAAACATGACTTTTTGGATGTAAAACAGGCCAAAAAACATGCTGGTGACAACGGTTCGGTAATATTTGGCTTCAAAATGGACTCATAAGCCTATTTGTCTCAGCTCAGGATCTGAAAAAACACTAAGGCTAACATATGACTTTTTTTCCATTTTGGAGTCCGACAAAAAATATGCTCAAACATGACTTTTTGGATGTAAAACAGGCCAAAAAACATGCTGGTGCAGACAGTTTGGTCAAATCTGGCTTCAAAATGGACTTATAAGCCTTTTTGTCTCAGCTCAGGATCTGAAAAAACACTAAGGCTAACACATGACTTTTTTTCCATTTCGGAGTCCGACAAAAAATATGCTCAAACATGACTTTTTGGATGTAAAACAGGCCAAAAAGATGCTGGTGCAGACAGTTCGGTTATATTTGGCTTCAAAATGGACTTATAAGCCTTTTTGTCTCAGCTCAGGATCTGAAAAAACACTAAGGCTAACATATGACTTTTTTTCCATTTAGGAGTCCGACAAAAAATATGCTCAAACATGACTTTTTGGATGTAAAACAGGCCAAAAAACATGCTGGTGAAGACGGTTTGGTCATATTTGGCTTCAAAATGGACTTATAAGCCTTTTTGTCTCAGCTCAGGATCTGAAAAAACACTAAGGCTAACATATGACGTTTTTTCCATTCTGGAGTCCGACAAAAAATATGCTCAAACATGACTTTTTGGATGTAAAACAGGCCAAAAACCATGTTGGTGATGACGGTTTGGTCATATTTGGCTTCAAAATGGACTCATAAGCCTTTTTGTCTCAGCTCAGGATCTGAAAAAACACTAAGGCTAACATATGACTTTTTTTCCATTTCGGAGTCCGACAAAAAATATGCTCAAACATGACTTTTTGGATGTAAAACAGGCCAAAAAACATGCTGGTGCAGACGGTTCGGTCATATCTGGCTTCAAAATGGACTTATAAGCCTTTTTGTCTCAGCTCAGGATCTGAAAAAACACTAAGGCTAACATATGACGTTTTTTCCATTTCGGAGTCCGACAAAAAATATGCTCAAACATGACTTTTTGGATGTAAAACAGGCCAAAAAACATGCTGGTGCAGACGGTTTGGTCATATTTGGCTTCAAAATGGACTTATAAGCCTTTTTGTCTCAGCTCAGGATCTGAAAAAACACTAAGGCTAACATATGACTTTTTTTCCATGAAGGAGTCCGACAAAAAATATGCTCAAACATGACTTTTTGGATGTAAAACAGGCCAAAAAACATGCTGGTGATGACGGTTCGGTCATATTTGGCTTCAAAATGGACTTATAAGCCTTTTTGTCTCAGCTCAGGATCTGAAAAAACACTAAGGCTAACATATGACTTTTTTTCCATTTCGGAGTCCGACAAAAAATATGCTCAAACATGACTTTTTTGGATGTAAAACAGGCCAAAAAACATGCTGGTGCAGACGGTTTAGGTCATATTTGGCTTCAAAATGGACTATAAGCCTTTTTGTCTCAGCTCAGGATCTGAAAAAACACTAAGGCTAACATATGACGTTTTTTCCATTCTGGAGTCCGACAAAAAATATGCTCAAACATGACTTATTGTATATAAAACAGGCCAAAAAACATGCTGGTGATGACAGTTCGGTCATATTTGGCTTCAAAATGGACTTATAAGCCTTTTTCTCTCAGCTCAGGATCTGAAAAAACACTAAGGCTAACATATGACTTTTTTTCCATTTCGGAGTCCGACAAAAAATATGCTCAAACATGACTTTTTGGATGTAAAACAGGCCAAAAAACATGCTGGTGCAGACGGTTCGGTCATATTTGGCTTCAAAATGGACTTATAAGCCTTTTTGTCTCAGCTCAGGATCTGAAAAAACACTAAGGCTAACATATGACTTTTTTTCCATTTCGGAGTCCGACAAAAAATATGCTCAAACATGACTTTTTGGATGTAAAACAGGCCAAAAAACATGCTGGGTGACAGGTTTCGGTCATATTTGGCTTCAAAATGGACTTATAAGCCTTTTTGTCTCAGCTCAGGATCTGAAAAAACACTAAGGCTAACATATGACTTTTTTTCCATTTCGGAGTCCGACAAAAAATATGCTCAAACATGACTTTTTGGATGTAAAACAGGCCAAAAAACATGCTGGTGCAGACGGTTTGGTCATATTTGGCTTCAAAATGGACTTATAAGCCTTTTTGTCTCAGCTCAGGATCTGAAAAAACACTAAGGCTAACATATGACGTTTTTTCCATTCTGGAGTCCGACAAAAAATATGCTCAAACATGACTTATTGTATATAAAACAGGCCAAAAAACATGCTGGTGATGACAGTTCGGTCATATTTGGCTTCAAAATGGACTTATAAGCCGTTTGTCTCAGCTCAGGATCTGAAGAAACACTAAGGCTAACATATGACTTTTTTTCCATTTTGGAGTCCGACAAGAAATATGCTCAAACATGACTTTTTGGATGTAAAACAGGCCAAAAAACATGCTGGTGCAGACGTTTGGTCATATTTGGCTTCAAAATGGACTTATAAGCCTTTTTGTCTCAGCTCAGGATCTGAAAAACACACTATATGACTTTTTTTCCATTTCGGAGTCCGACAAGAAATATGCTCAAACATGACTTTTTGGATGTAAAACAGGCCAAAAAACATGCTGGTGACAATGGTTCGGTCATATTTGGCTTCAAAATGGACTTATAAGCCTTTTTGTCTCAGCTCAGGATCTGAAAAAACACTAAGGCTAACATATGACTTTTTTTCCATTTCGGAGTCCGACAAAAAATATGCTCAAACATGACTTTTTGGATGTAAAACAGGCCAAAAAACATACTGGTGCAGACGGTTTGGTCATATTTGGCTTAGAAATGGACCTATAAGCCTTTTTGTCTCAGCTCAGGATCTGAAAAAACACTAAGGCTAACATATGACGTTTTTTCCATTCTGGAGTCCGACAAAAAATATGCTCAAACATGACTTATTGTATATAAAACAGGCCAAAAAACATGCTGGTGATGACAGTTCGGTCATATTTGGCTTCAAAATGGACCTATAAGCCTTTTTGTCTCAGCTCAGGATCTGAAAAAACACTAAGGCTAACATATGACGTTTTTTCCATTTTGGAGTCCGACAAGAAATATGCTCAAACATGACTTTTTGGATGTAAAACAGGCCAAAAAACATGCTGGTGCAGACAGTTTGGTCAAATCTGGCTTCAAAATGGACTTATAAGCCTTTTTGTCTCAGCTCAGGATCTGAAAAAACACTAAGGCTAACATATGACTTTTTTTCCATTTCGGAGTCCGACAAAAAATATGCTCAAACATGACTTTTTGGATGTAAAACAGGCCAAAAAGATGCTGGTGCAGACAGTTCGGTTATATTTGGCTTCAAAATGGACTTATAAGCCTTTTTGTCTCAGCTCAGGATCTGAAAAAACACTATATGACTTTTTTTCCATTTCGGAGTCCGACAAAAAATATGCTCAAACATGACTTTTTGGATGTAAAACAGGCCAAAAAACATGCTGGTGATGACGGTTCGGTCATATTTGGCTTCAAAATGGACTTATAAGCCTTTTTGTCTCAGCTCAGGATCTGAAAAAACACTAAGGCTAACATATGACTTTTTTTCCATTTCGGAGTCCGACAAAAAATATGCTCAAACATGACTTTTTGGATGTAAAACAGGCCAAAAAACATGCTGGTGCAGACGGTTTGGTCATATTTGGCTTCAAAATGGACCTATAAGCCTTTTTGTCTCAGCTCAGGATCTGAAAAAACACTAAGGCTAACATATGACGTTTTTTCCATTCTGGAGTCCGACAAAAAATATGCTCAAACATGACTTATTGTATATAAAACAGGCCAAAAAACATGCTGGTGATGACAGTTCGGTCATATTTGGCTTCAAAATGGACTTATAAGCCTATTTGTCTAAGTTCAGGAACTGAAAAAACACTAAGGCTAACATATGAAGTTTTTTCCATGAAGGAGTCCAACAAAAAATATGCTCAAACATGACTTTTTGGATGTAAAAAAGGCCAAAAAAACATGCTGGTGATGACGGTTCGGTCATATTCGGCTTCACAATGGACTTATAAGCCTTTTGTCTCAGCTCAGGATCTGAAAAAACACTAAGGCTAACATATGACTTTTTTTCCATTTCCGAGTCCGACAAAAAATATGCTCAAACAGGACTTTTTGGATGTAAAACAGGCCAAAAAACATGCTGGTGATGACGGTTCGGTCATATTTGGCTTCAAAATGGACTTATAAGCCTTTTTGTCTCAGCTCAGGATCTGAAAAAACACTAAGGCTAACATATGACTTTTTCTCCATGAAGGAGTCCGACAAAAAATATGCTCAAACATGACTTTTTGGATGTAAAACAGGCCAAAAAACATGCTGGTGATGACGGTTTGGTCATATTTGGCTTCAAAATGGACTTATAAGCCTCTTTGTCTAAGCTCAGGATCTGAAAAAACACTAAGGCTCACATTCGACGTTTTTTCCATTTCGGAGTCCGACAAAAAATATGCTCAAACATGACTTTTTGGATGTAAAACAGGCCAAAAAACATGCTGGTGCAGACGGTTTGGTCATATCTGGCTTCAAAATGGACTTATAAGCCTTTTTGTCTCAGCTCAGGATCTGAAAAAACACTAAGGCTAACATATGACTTTTTTTCCATTTCGGAGTCCGACAAAAAATATGCTCAAACATGACTTTTTGGATGTAAAACAGGCCAAAAAAACATGCTGGTGCAGACGGTTCGGTCATATTTGGCTTCAAAATGGACGTATAAGCCTTTTTGTCTCAGCTCAGGATCTGAAAAAACATTAAGGCTAACATATGACTTTTTTTCCATTTCGGAGTCTGACAAAAAATACGCTCAAACATGACTTTTTGGATGTAAAACAGGCCAAAAAACATGCTCGTGATGACGGTTTGGTCATATTTGGCTTCAAAATGGACTTATAAGCCTATTTGTGTCAGCTCAGGATCTGAAAAAACACTACGGCTAACATATGCCTTTTTTTCCATTTCGGAGTCCGACAAAAAATATGCTCAAACATGACTTTTTGGATGTAAAACAAGCCAAAAAACATGCTGGTGGTGACGGTTTGGTCATATCTGGCTTCAAAATGGACTTATAAGCCTTTAAGTCTCAGCTCAGGATCTGATAAAACACTAAAGCTAACATATGATTTTTTTGCCTTGTGAAAACTATGATCAAGCATGATTTTTTGGGTGTCAAACAGGCCAAAAAACAATGCTGGTGAGGACGGTTTCGTCATATTTTGCCTAAAGATGGACTTATAAGCCTTTTTCATTCAGGTTATACTTTGAAAAAGCCCACATGCCAACATATGAGTTTTTGGCCATTTTTGACTGTGAAAAAGAGTTTTCTTAAACATGACTTTTTGGTTGTTAATCAGTTCAAAAAAACATGCTAGTGAAGATGGTTTGTTCACATTTGGCCCAAAAATGGACTTTTAAGCCTTTTCACCTCAGGTCTGGCTTTGACAAAACACATATGCTAACAAATGACTTTCTTGCCATGTCGGACTCTGAAAAAAATATGCTGAAACATAAATTTTGAGGTGTTAAACAGTTTAGTCATATTTGACTTTAAAATGGACTTAAAAACTTTTTCCCTCAGAACAGATATTTGTAGAAAAAAAACCCAGACAGTTTAACATATCACATTTTTTATGACATTTTGGACTACACAGAATATGCTCATGCATGACTTTTTGGGAACTTTTCAGAAAAGAAAACATCCTGGTGCATAAGGTTTGGTCATATTAAAGTCCTGTTATCAGCATATCTTTCGGTAATTTTTTTAATCTAAAATTCCTGTTTTCAGTAATTATTATTTTGTTTAAAACATAACTTTTGGCGCATTTTCAGTCATCAAAACACTTTGACATGTGCCCTTTGGTCATTCTAATAAAAAAAAATGATTTTAACACTTTCTTTTATGTTGGTCAAGTTTTAAAAAAAAAAAGGGTAAGACTTTTATATATGACTTTTATGACAGTTTTCAAGGCAAACAAAAATATACCAAAACATGACTTTAAGTCATTTTTCATTATATACTAACTACTTTTAGCATTTCTGCTGATGATTATCTGTTTATTTAATCAAAATAGCACCGTGCTAAAATGCAACTCTTTAGTGTCAAAAAATAAAGTGATTTTAAGGTACTTTTCAGACAATAAAAATGTGTTAGAACATGACTTTGGGTTATTTTTCACTTCAAATTCCCAATTCAGCTCCTTTCCTTTGGATCAATCTTGTCAAAAATAAATAAATAAATATGTTTATATATGACTTCTTGGTCAGTTCTCAAGGCAACAAAAATATGCCAAGATACACTTTTTAGAGTATTTTTCAGTCTTGAAAACGTGTAGATGATTTTTGGACTTTTTTTTTAATTGAAAAATGACTTTTCAACACTAATCTTGTTAGTTGATTATTTAGAAAAAGCTACATGCTAACATATGACTTCATGGTCAGTTTCCAAGGCAACAAAAACCATGCCAAAATACAATTTTTGAGGCATTTCCAGACAAGAAAACGAGTTGGTACATGACTTAAGGACACTTTTCAATTGGAAAATAACTTCTCAGCATTTTTCCTGTACGTCAAGTTTTTTTTTTTTTTTAAAGATGGCACACTCTAAACCTGTGATATTCAGTGTCACAAATCAAAAAGTCTTAAGTAAAAGCTTTTATGTTTTTATTTTCAAAGGCCAGTCACCTTTCTTATCTCTCCAAACACCCAACATCCACAGCAAACTTCCCGAACATGGACTTTTTTCAACAGCTACAGCAGCACAATAAAACTTATTACCACCTCAGCACAACGAGGCCATCTTCAAACAGCTTCAGAGAGACACACAGGACTTTAAAAGTCAGAGGTGAGCCGAAAAAAGACGAGTAAATGGAAAACAGGAGTGACAGATGAGGAAATAGAAAGTTGTGTGTAGCAGAGGGAGGGGAGGGGGGCTGGGAGGTGTGGAAAACAGAGTGACACCCTGCTGGAGGAGAGGCTGCAGAGGCTGACGGGGACCAGAGATTGAATTGGCCTGGTGTCACCCTCCATATACCAACCAGTGAACTGGGAGTAATGGGTAAGAAATAGAAGGAGGGGAGGTGGATGGAGGGTGAGAGGAGAGGTACGGAGAGGAGGGGGTGCCCCATAAAGTGTCACCCTGATTCTCTGACTAGTGAGGTGGGGATAATGGAAGGGGTGACGGCTTGGATGGAGGTAGAGCTGGGGGGGGGGATGATAGAGAGGAGGCTATGATTGCTTCTCACAGGGGGGAGGCTCTCCACACTCCTGTGATCACTGCAGCACTTTCACCCAAAACCCCCACCCTCAAATCACATCATGAAGAAATAGAATACAAATCAGCGGAGTTGGAGTGATGGACAGACAGGAGGAGTTTGGTGCTTTAGAGGTGATCAGCGTTCAAAGTGGTGTGGGGTTACAGGATCACTGAATTGATGAGTCTGAACCTGCAGCTTTGGGGACTTGAACCCATATTCATCATGTGACCACCACAGCTTAACAGACTTATCTTTGAGACAAGAAACAATCAGCTTTACCATCAGCCGAGCGATTTAGAAGAATAATTTTGCTACATCAGATCCTGAGGCAAAGTTCTCACACATAAAACAACATGTTTGAGTAACAGACCCAGACAGCAGAGGAATGTTTCAGACAAACAGGAGAGCACACACATCAGTTCTTCTTCTGTGGAAAAACACTTCAGGATTAGTGATGGTTTAGTCAGGCTAATGGGGCAGTTTGTGATGTATCTTTAATTCTGAGCAGCTATGGAGCATGTCGACAGAGGACGTGGAGAGGGAAAAGGGGGCGTTTTGAAACTGTTTATAATGCCAGACTGGAAAGATGTAACAATGTTGCATCCCAACTTTCTGTCTTGTTCATTTAATATCCTTTAAAGATTGAGATGTCTTTAAGCCTACTCGTCAAGATGTCTTCTTCAGATGTTTCTTGCAACACTGAGACAGTTCTTCCTATTTTCTGTGTCAACTAGAACAGTGGTTCTTGTGCCAAAGTCCATTCTTAGGCAATAAAATGTAAGTCCTTTTCACAGTACCTTTGTGCAAAATTGCCACGATGAAGCTCAGTCATTACTCCTCGAAACATTCACATTAGGTAATATCAGTTCATGCTGCAATATGGTGCTTGTTTCCTACACAAAGACAGAGACCCACTTGCCTTTCCTCCATCATAAAGCCTCGACACTACCTCTAGAGACCAATCAAATACAGGTTCAACCCTTGTACTGTGTTAGCTTTCTCTGTACACGCTCCACACTAGGGACAGTTCTGACCCATGCCTTAAATCAGCTGTAAATTGCAGTAAGAATAATTATCTATCATGCATTTTTTTCTTTATCTCTTGGTTACCTTGTCAGGTTACATTATCCATGAAATGATTGGTTTAAATATCTTTTGGTTTGGGTCTTGGACCTAAAAATGAACCTTAAGAGAATCATATAAATAAATAAGAGGTTGTATTGTTATCTAAATATTACTAGGGGGTATTAGAACACATTTTGTAGAGGTATATGTATATACACTTTTCCATTCTAATATTATTAACTATAGTAACATCTATGGTGTGACGGGTCAATTTCGACCCACATATATTTACTTAAAGAAAAAGGCAAAACAGTATTTTTTAGCGAGAGAACTTAATAAGCATGAACATTTATGAACATTTATCTGTTTATCTTCACAGATGCACCATGATTTCAGTTTTGGCTCTAATTATTGATTAATAATCCTATTTTTATAATTGGGTCAAAACCGACCCTAACAACACAGATGAATCTATTTCAACAAAGCACTTATGACTTAATGCTTTAATTTTTTTCTTTTTCTTTTTTTGTTTAAATAGAGGTTTATGAGTAAAAAAAAACCCTGATGCAATGAACAAATGTTAAGTGGTTCTTTTATGCATTCAAAACCTAGAATGGGTTGGTACCAACCCTCACACAGGAGGAAGGTAAATTTATTCCATCTCTGCAATGTTCATACTGGTGGCAAAGTATCACAGTGGAGTAAATGTTACAGCTTAAAAAGGGGGTGTGAATGGGTCTACAGCCTTTTTGGAGGGGTTTACAAACAGACATGTTGTGTGAAGTATAACTCAACATCATGTAGGATCAGAGACCATATAGGCTCATTTCTAAGCCCCATTGAAGAGACAATCATGTAGACTGACTCTGTTTTTATCTGCTGCTTAACACTGACTTTCGGAATACAGTTGGCTAAAAGTCATTGACTGACAAGGTAACTTATTAAACTGCTACACCATGCGATAGTGGAGAAAAATGCTGTCAAAACGGCATGCATACAATGCTACTTTTTCATTCATCACAGTGGTGACAGAGACAGAGAGCATTAGAGTAAAGTCTGCATAGTGAAAGGACAAAAAAGACATGCAAAGATCGTGGTACCAAATGATCTACAGCCTGGTACAAGTCCACCTTATGGTTATTTAGGTATCAGAACATGAATATGAGGGATGCTGCTCTAAATATCATCACTGCTGTTAAGTAGTTCATTGGCCAAAGATGCTCATAGCAAACATTTATTGGTTAACAGTACACAGGGTTTTCCACAAGTAAATGGAGTAGTCAGCCACTGGGCAAAAGTAGCAAGCAAGGGGGTCCAGTTGTCTTCCCTATGAAAGCAAACACGTGTTGATTAATTCACCATTATATATGTCTGATGGACAGAGCCCAAGGGGGTCAGACTGAGACTTCGCATTGTCACTGGTTGTAATGTTAGCAAAATGCTAATACAAGGTAACCACAGGGGATATGATGTTTTTCAGTCATTGAGGATATTATTTTTTATTTTCTGAAAGTCTCATCACTGATGGAGTGCCTTTTTAAAATACAGGGTGAGTACAAACTGTATGACTGCCTCAACAAGGTTTAGATTAGCCCAAGGGTGAAGGTGCATGGTTGATCAAGAAGAATGTGGGTTTTTATGTGGTGCGATCATGAGAAATCTTATTTTGTTAATGATGGAGGTGCTTGTTTGTAACAGGATTTGAGAACTTGTACCCCCAACATCAGTTTGACGTTGTGTCAGAGTGGATACTTGTGCAAAGTGTGGAAAAAATATTTTGAGGCAAATTGAGATAACACACTCATAAGCAAGGGTTGGACATCTGGTCTCATGACCTTGACCTTTGAAATCCAAAACCTAATGTGTTCATCTTTGATTCAGAGCTGACATCCATGCAAAGGTTGCGTTAATTCTCTCCAAGTCTCCCTGAGATATCCCATTAAACAAGAGGTGAACATGAGACCCAACACACTTGACCTATTACCTCAAAGTATAATCAAGTCATCCTTGAGTCAGAGTGGACCTCTGTGTAAAGAAAGGCAAACTGCCTCAAAGTGTTCTGAAGATGTGTTCACAAAAACAAATCCTGGAATGAATTAGATCTAAAGTTTCATATTTTAAGGTAAGTCTGACAAATCTCATTTGAACAATCACAGATGATCTCTGCTGTTGCCAAAACAGTATTTTAAACCCAAGGTATTTCATGTGACAACTTTTTTGGCAGAGATGATAAACTGATGATGTTACTGCAGCTTGGACAATGGTTGACAGGTCTAATTTCAGCGGTAGACTCAAAGATATTGATGAATGCATGCAAGCAGATGGGGGCAATTACCAGCATTAGTCGTCCCTCCTCCGTCTGTTACATCTTAGTAATGTTTGTATTGCGGGCAGAGAATGAGACAGATATCAGACAGACTCGACAGTACAGTCTGAGACACCCCAAACACTACAGATTGGAGGATGAAGATCAGAGTCTGTCAAAAAGGTTTTAGAACAAAGAGTCTGAACACTGAAGCAACCTTCAAGCTGAGAGGAGACGCACACATCTGCAGGAGTTAAATCATGGGGTACAAACAAATCTGTGGTATTCTCCATCCTCGTAAATCAATATCTTCCTGTTTACTCCATCAATAAGGTAAATCTTTTATGAAATAGTACCTTTCACAGAACAAGATAACAAAGGGCTTCATATCACTGAAATAATAATGATTAAAAATTACAACAAAAAAATGCAACAGAAAAACAAAAGCAAACAATGAATCATAGAGGTTATGATAAAATCAGATGTTTGAATGTGTATTGTAAATGAAATGTCTCAAACTAATTATCAGCATCACATGGCGCTGCCAAGTGACAGTGCCACAAACTCATATGTACAGTTATCTTAAAGGGACAGTAATTTTGTGGTGGGTTGTATGATGCCCATTTTAATAGCAGAGACATTGGCCACAGTGGTTTAGAGAATAAGCAAGGAAAAAACAGCATTGGGTTGATTGTTCACTGTACTGAACACATCAATACTTCTTCCATGTAGCCTAATTGTTTCGATGTTACTTAACTCTTGGTGGAAGGACATGTAATCTACGTAGTCTACCGAAGTCATTTGAAAACGAAGAGGCTTGCTACCTTAAAATGAAATATATTTTTAAATGTGTTTCACACAGTACAATCACCTAACACTGTTTTTGGTTTGTTCTCACTTATAATTCAGTTAACGACATAGAGGTCTTGGCCACATCTGCAGATTACAGGCACAGAGCTGATCAAAGGTTAATATATACTGTACTATTGATATAAAACTTATACGATCCCACGCCAAAAAATATCGAACTGTCCCTTTTAGTTTTTAGACAGACCCAAGGGGCAACTGGTATAATTTTGGTGCAATATACAAGTGTTATATTGTGATATCAATAATAAACAAAGAATGACTCTGGAACTTTTGGTCTGCACAGAGATGTGATATTTTTTCATATATTTTTCTTTTGGGGGGCAGCCTGTCCCAAGGAACAGACACATATTTATTTTAATGGGAATTTAGGGTTGGGAAATGGTGATTCATATCAGCAAGAGGGCCCTATCTCTCCCATCCTCTTCTCTGCTGCCAGTTCATGCATCCAGTGAAGTGTGCTGTATGTTTACAGCACTCAAGAGAGAGATGTGAGAAAGAAACTCAGCTCTGACTCTTCTGTTGTTTACAAACCAGTACAATGTTTGACCCTCAAATTGTGAATCTATAAGAGGATGTATGTTTGTCCTCATGACTGTAGAGCTATTCTTTTATTGCTGCCATTGTTGAAGGACCACTTAACATAATTTTTAACTTTCATACAGACAGACCTGCAGGGGAGAATGAAGGGATGGAGTAAGAGAGGCAGCAGGGGGACAACTGGCTTATAAGAGTGAGACAAAATCAATAGTACTGATCTGTTTACTCTCATTTTTAAATGGTTAATGGAGGACTTATTGAGACGAGGAAAAAAGATTACAGTAGGCTACTCAAGCAGGAGAGGTAAGTACACAAATAATCATTTCTAACTTTGCTTGTAAGACAACAGATTTTAATTCAGATTTTTTTCTAAAATGGAAATAATATGGTCTAAAAGCAATATTACCAGAAATGTTATCAAAAACAACATAAATATCAGTCATATCAATGATTCAGTGAATAAATACGCCACATGTCCAATTTTATAAATAGTTCACTATTGTACAAGGTTGCAAGATTGGCCTCCTCTGCTGTAAAAGACAAGTACAATTGGATATCATCAGCGTGGAGTGGTACGACAGTCCATGAAAATTAGCAAACAGTTAATTTACAACTGATAAATATTTAAGAGCAGCAGTGATTGTACTGGAGTTAAAGAGAATGGGGGAAAAAAATCTCTCCTACTGCATATCCCCATGACTTCCACCACGAACACATGCAGGGTCTAGACACATCCTGTTATACTAAACACACCCTTGATCTCACACAACCCTGCCCCCCGCCATTGCACACACACACACACAAATGCACACACGTGCGCTGAATGTATGGCTCCACAAATCTTCTCTACCATTTCAGCTCTTAATCAATAACAACCATGCAATTCCCTCTAAACTGCACATTTGCTCCCCGGGCTCCTACACCATATGCCCCGAACCAAAACACAAATTACCAGAGCTGTGTGAGCCCGTACAACAAAGAGAATTGATTATCTGGTTGAGAGGTATGTTGGATTTATTATAACTTTATTGTCCGGTTAATGTGGAACAGGTATAAGTCTAAAAAAATCATCATCTGCAATTAACATAAAAATATGTCAGGTGAAGAAGACAAGAAAATTTTTAACTTTCAGTATTTTGGATTTGGACAGATGTACCCCTCTGATCAAAGCAGCACGCTTAAGTCATGAACTTGGATTGAAGAGTATACACATCAGGTTGAATTAAAAACCTTGATACATCACCATTTTAACTCAAAAATACAGATACATCTTTTGATACTTCAACAAAAGAAAAGTTCTGGGCACCAATCATTTTAAAAGGCCACTTCAGATGTCTGAAACCACTGCTTTTATACCAGGTGCATGTTTGCTTCATGTTGGCTGAGTCTCTGCTGATTTTTTTAAATATCCTTTCTTAAAATAAAGTTATTAATAAAACACAATAAATCTCCCTACAAGTGGCTTGATTCATTATGAGACTGACCCACAAACCTTCAGAATAAGGCTCATTTTGAAGTAGCAAGTAGAGTTTGTTTACAAATGCCAAACTGGGCTTTACTTTGAAAAGCAAAAACTAGAATTATAAGCATACTGTGTGTGACATGATTGTGAAATATTATTCCAATTTGGCTCATGACTGCTCTTCTTTCCTTTTCCAGTCTATTGTGGTCATGCTGTTTCTGGTACATGCTGTCTGGGGTAAATCTTCTCAGCGTCTGTTAAAATGCACTTCATGTTTGTGGGATGTGGGGCTCAGGTCAAATACCTGGACTTTTAGACAGGCACGTACAAAAAAAAAATTGACAGCAGATGCCACAGTCTACACACATCCAGGCATAATTGGGCATAAATCGGAGAATATCCTAGAGCAAGTTGGTAATAGGTTCACGTGGGAATTACAACAGTTACATGTAGAAAAACAAGTTTCTTTAAGACTTTAATAGCTGCATTCTGACGACCAGTTTTAAACCAAAAAAAAGGAAAATGAATCATGCAAATTGTACCTGTGAAAATATCTTGTTTGGTGTGCAAGGGCCTAAAATGTGCTAAATGTAGTTATTTACAGCTTCTGTCAGTATAACCTGACACACCCTAAATACAAGTTTAAATTTTTTACAACAAAATATAGCCAACCTGTGCTCTTGAGGAGATGCTATCAATTCTTTTTGTTCATTACACTGCCTTGAATCACTGTCTTTTGTTACCTCCACCAAGGAGGGTTATGTTTTTGCGGGCGTATGTTTGTTTGTTTGATTGTTTGTCTGTTTGATTGTTAACAAGATTACGCAAAACAACAGGACGGTTTTGCTCAAATTTTTAGGAGATCTTGGTAATGATCCCAACTTACAAAAGATTAGATTTCGGTGGTGATCCAGATAACCTCCATTAGCAAATGCTCATTTTTGCGCAAAAAGTGTCTAACTAAAGATATCAACATGATTCTGAGTGCTAGGTCTGGGTTTTCAGGGTTGAGGAATGATATTATGATGGCAACTTAACATGGAACTATTGCTTATAGATGTAACAGCAATATGTGAGCTACCTTGGTGGAGGTTTGCACTCTCTGAGTGCTTTTTTTTAGTTTACACCTGCATTAGAAGGCATTGCAGTAGCAAGGCCTTTACCTGGTATTGTGGGTCATTTTGGATTAAAATTAAAAGACTGAGTTTTAAAGGTGGTGCTAGATACAACCTTTCAGCCAACTATCCGCGCACACCCTAACTGATTTGCGTCCTGGTTTGGGAAGATATCATTATAGTGTTAAGATATACATTGGGAGTTTTTATCTCGTGTTTTGGGTTGAAATTGACCTCTGTGACTTCCTGTTTCTTTTAGTCTGTTCTGTGCCATTTAGCATGGCTGTAGATGGCTCCATGTAAAATAGACTTGATGTGTATTTGGAGCAATGCAAAGTATGATGCTTGAGTCATGAGAAGAATTACAGTAAGGGCTGTGGAGACTTAAAGACTTAGGGTCTGATCTACTAAGATCCAAAATAATGGGTGCTGATTGCGTGTGCAAACTAAAAATTTGCACGTGCTATTAGTGGGCATGTTGCGGGTGATCTACTATCACTGCGTGCGCAATTGATAACAGACGCAAAAGTGGTGCGGACCGCGTCCTTTAAAGGAGGATTTTGCGTGTGCTACCGGCTGTCACCATGGAGAGTTTGGGAGAGCAGAGTGGCTGCAAATGAAAAATGAAGTTTGAAGCCATGGAGCTGGAGGCAAATGAACACACTTGCGGTATTTTTTTTTTTTCTTTTGTCTGTCACTTTGATGGACAAGGTCATCACTTTTCCCTCATGCCTTATTTCTATCCGCCATTTTTAATTTTCTTATTCTGATTGCAACTAAACATAATCTTAATGACAGCATTCACATAGTTACACAGCTTCATCACCAATGACCTCTCATGTGAAGAGCAGTCTTACATTTACGCACACACTACTGAGCGGGTACTCTTGCCCTTTACAAACTGACTGCGTCACACTCTCCACACACTGACAGCTCCTAAACTCGCTATCAGTGCGTGGTGAGCGTGATACAGTCAGCTCTGAGTGACAAACAGAGTGATTATGGCTACGAAGGTTTTTTTTTTTTTTTTTTTTTTACAAACGGGTTAAATGACCTCCTCCACAATGTATTAAGAGCGCAAAACAGAGAGGGTTTACTTTACAAGTGCGTCTGCATCAGTATGATGGCACACTCATTGTCCCTGTTTTTCCAGTCCTTCATAATGACAGACAGCCTCCAAGTCTTTATGTTTTTCATCAAAAAATTCAGTCAGTGATGGAAAATATTCCATTTATGCGACCCCTGTTTCTTACTACAATGACCGCAGCCCTCTGTGCGTGTCGCTGTGCCTTTTTTGCACCTGCTATTCAAACGTGCTAATTTTAGAAGCAAAAACACTGAACGCAATCAGTTGTGGTTTTGATAAATCACATTGCGGGTGCTAAATGATCACATTTGCAGCTCCTCCCCCCAGTATGCTGCGCATTCTGATCATCTGCATGTATTCTGCATATTCATGAAGGCAAGCACGCTAAATGGTCTGCGCGTGCTATTTTGCTCATTTGACAGACGCAATCCTCAGTGCACCCTGTTAGTATATCAGCTTTGCATGCGGTATCAAGTTTGCACATGTTTTTATACACACAAACCTTTAGTAGATCGGGCCCTAAGTAGCTAATCTGCTCCAGGGGGCGCTGTCTATGAGGAACAGTGCAGATACGGACTGTTTTGCAAATGGCTCACTGTATCTTTGGGTTGTAAATTTATAATAGATCTGTACTAGTGATTAAAATCTGTTGTTTTAAGCATGACTGAATTCAAAACATGACAAAATTGCCAATGAATATTTGTCCTTGACGTGAAAGTCTTTGCTCTGTACATGAAAGGAGAGAAAGGTGAGGATGGTTGGTAATATAAGATTGTTAAACAGATTTTATTACAGAAAGTAACTTGAAAGAGTTAAATATTCAGGTATAGCAGAAATGGTATCAGTTAATAATGACTCAATACCTCTGCAGATATCCTATCTGAGACAAAATACTTCATTCAGCTCTTACTCATACCTTGATTTTCTTACCTCCTCTGTAATAAAATACCTACAGCAAATTAAATGCAGATTGTAAAACAGAAATAAATGTAAAGAATAGTGTGGGTAACGCATCATTGCTCCTGCTTGCTGAGTTTTTATGCAGCTGTTTAGTACAGAATAAAGCACTGGTCATGTTCATATCTGAAAGCTTAAAAATCATTCATCAATCATAGTCACAGGCTTCAGCATTTGTCTTCGCAGCTCCAGGGACGAGACTGCAGACAAAGGGCAGCCCCTCTATCACTCTCAGCCACCTGTGGGCGCCTGTCCCTGGCTCACTCAGCCTTCTCACTCCCGCCATGTTAGCCTGTCTACAGTGGACAGGAGCCCATCAGCTGGGCTCAGAGCTGGCCCCATCAAAGTGGGCCCTCTGTGGCATGATGCACAAAGGAGAATCCCGCCAGGCACAGAAACACACAGATGCACACAAATACCCATAACATCCTCTGATAAAAAAAACAGAATATGTGAACAAAACAGTGCAAAATTTCACAGCTTCCCCAGCACCATCATTATGAATATGAATAACCCGCTGGCCGAGGCATCAGCAGCCTGTGCCATTCTGCGACGCATTCAAGCCTTCAAGATGTCAACACCGAGACAGAAGGGCAAACTGAGAAACAAATCTGACAACACAGAGTGGGCCTACAAATGGCTATAGTCTGAGATCAGGGGCTGCGAAAAGTTAGTCCAAGGATTGTCCAAATGCTTATCATTTAGCAGAGTAAATCTGAATAAAACTCTTTCAGCATAGCAAATGTTGAGAGATTCAAAGTTTGCATTCAAGGGGAAAACAACCTATCATCAGCTCGCACCGACAGCTTGCTACAGATTGTTGAGGGGTAGAAAGATGGCAGGAAGATCGTCCTCTAATCCAATTCAGCGACAGCCATTTGAATAATTGATGTGGGGACATAAATTGGTCCATTCCAGATGTCCCCTGCTCCCTTAATCAATACTGATTCCCTTAATCAATGGTTGGTTGGCCAGCCCAAGGCTTTGGCTGGTCCCCCCCACCATCACTTATACAGCCACGCCATAGCCAAAGCTTCCCACAGTGGTGAGTCACAGGTGGTTGGCTGCAAAGTGGCTGTTTGTGGTGATATGCTCTGGGTAATTGAGGCTCTTACCCGACAGGGTTGGGGGCGGTTGAGTGGGGTGGTGGGGACTGCAGAATGGTCTGGTGTCTAGAGGAGGCATGTGTTCTCCACTGGGAAATGTCTGCAGAGAGATTCCAGGACAAAGGAAAACTGCAACGATGTACAGACTGAATCCATTATGAGACAGTAGAACATGGAGAACAGTGGGCTGCAAGCTCGTTTGTGTGATAGTCACATTGGTTAAAGCTGCATAAATAGCATGAACCTGCTCATCTCCATGCTAATAATGTAGAAAATGTGGCGTACACACACAGGCAGATAAAGGTGCTGTGTGCCAGGATGCCAGGACAGAGAAGTGCAGAGCAGTGGGTGACAGCTGGGTGGCACAGCTGGTGAAGACAGATAACCCTTAGTCTGCAGGAGCTGACAAAAACAGCATCCATCCCTCCTCAGGAGGCTGAGCAGGACTTCACCTTCCTCTGCTCTCTTTCACTCTCTCTCCTGTTGTCCTTCTCAACATATAACTCTCTTTCAAGCTCTTCTCATTTTCTACCCCTCTCTCACCCCTTCACCATCCTCCTCATATCATTTGTTCCAAATGTAGCTCATGGCAGACAGGACACCGGCAGAGTACACTTGGTCTGAGTGGTCTTCACGCTGTCCACAGGAAGCTGCAGTGATCTGTCAAACTTTTACAGCCATGAGGACATCTCTGTCTGCATGAGCACTCAGAGCCATCAACAGGTGAAGAGGACAGGAATATACTTTGTTATGGGATGGGAAAGTCAGTATTTTTTTTAGAAATGTTACAGTTCTTTAGGGAAATGCTGTTGACTAAAAAGGAGACTTGCCTTACACCACTATACGTGATCTGAATTAAGGCTGGTTTCTTCTCTTGTTAATCTACCATCTGGTGCTTTATATGCACAGTTCAGTAAGTAGATAAGTCTTTGCTTGGATAAAATGGCTGCCTGTATGAGAAGGGTTTGATCAAACATACAGCACATGTACTATTAAAGCAAAAATTTTAAGTATAACTTTCCTTTGAATTTATCGATAATATGGACCCTTTCACAGCACAAAATCATCCAACCTGTTCTAAATATTCAAAGAGGATTAAATCATGCATGTTTAAGACAGGTGAAAGAGTAAAGTTTTAACATTTTTAGCACTAGACCTTCATGAAAAACAAGTATTGATCTAGTTTTACCCTAAAACATTTACAATGCTGATTTTTAAGGTGCCTTATGGTTTTATCCACTAATGACTTGCCATTGTGGAAATCATTTTTATTTATTTATGCTGGTGGATTTTTGTAAGCACTTACTCTTGAATAGGGCAGACAAAAGTATTATTAGTTCACTTTTCTGACTTTGCTTTAACATTTGTGTTTTTTGGGATCTGTTTTGTTAGTGTCTCCTTAACTATAGATCATTTATCTAAGTGTTTTCTAGGCCGTCAAAGGATTGGGTTACTTTTTTGTTGCTGTACTCAGTCGGTTAATAAGTATATATACCCTAAGTTAATCAGGAAAAAAAATATAATCTGCCAATCTTTATTAAAAATACGTGACTTGTAGATTGAAATCAATGCCTGTTGTCATCAGTCTGATCATTAAAGTTAAACACTCTGGTTCTGCAGATTAGCTGAACACTGTGTTTTCAGTGTGTTCAACTAAATAACTGTGAGTAACAATATATATTCAGAATAGTCTCAGCGCTTTCTCCTTAGAGGTGCAGCGCTGCTGGGAACCCTCTCAGCCACTTCACTGCCTAGTGTCAATTACCTGATACATCCAAACTTCAAAAATACTGAATTATCCCTTTAACAAGCAGTTGAATGGGTGTGCCATGTAGAGTGGTTGGTGAGTGTATTTGCAAGTGAGGTTGTATGAAAAGGTAGACTTGTAAGATTAAGCTTACCCAAGCTGTAGTGGTGGCACGGGAAAATAATAACCAACATAAGATGTTGAGGTTTAAGTTGTCAGTGGGCTGTTAAAGAATGGCAGAGCATGTAATACTCCAATAAAGAAACACACCCTACTGTATAGAAGTTGCTTCTATACTGTTAACTTCTAAAAACTCAACAAAATAAGCAAACAAAAGGGAATCTTGTAAATGGTTGTTTTTGAGTGTAAATAATTTCTGTATGTACTCTGTGTCCCAATCTCTGAAGCCATGCGTGGAGCCGCCTGGCACTCTGACAGCATCCTTGGAGGGAGCTGTTGCCATAATCGATTTACACAGCAATCACAGATCTGCACGCAGCAACCTTCAACAAGTCCTTGAACACAATCTTTCTCTGCTGATCAAAAGCCATCAGCAGAGAGTGATTAATGAATCGGCAGTTTAAAGTCACAATAACACCAATTTGTCAATAGCTGTGCTGCAGCCATGAATACTAAAGCAGACTGCATTACGAGTGGCTGTCTCTGCCTGCAAACGTCACATTTACTGTATGACAAGTGAATCATTGCACAATAAAACGAAAGGGGTGGTGAGGAGAGGTTATTAAACATTTAAGATAGAAACAAAGTCTGTTTTATAAGACACAGATGCAGCTATAAAACCCTGAGTCATCTGAACCAACAACTACAACAAACGCACAGTAAAGTGACATTATTTGTGACTGCAGAGGAAGAGCTGTCAACTTCACATTGCTGCAGCCTCCCACCTTTATGCTACATGAATCCTCCTAACGTCCGGGGTTTATTTTACTGGCTCTGTGCTGGAGAAAAAGCAGGTGAAGCGGTGTTGCTGTATTCTGTCAAAGAGGAGAAATGGCGAGTGAGACACTTGTTGTGCAACGCTCGCTCACTGTCAGTATCCATCTGTTTACCCTGTGCCAGGATGATGGCGCTGATGGAAAACAAGCGTTCTCCTCAAAGGCCATTAAAAATGAATGAGGGGAACGAACAGATCACACTCGGGCCATTTTATGCCTCAGGTTGAGAGATCACCACTGTAAAACATCTCGCCGTAACAAGATAATATCAAATCCCCCACTGCTTCGAAACAGAAACACACACGGCTAATGAGCCTCGCAATTAACTTCTGATCGTGCCACAAAACTTTGTCACCGGGGAGGTAAACAGAGCTGCTGTCTGTCTGCAAGGAAGTCTAAATGATTGCACGCTGCTTTAATCAAGCTAAAGAGCGGGGGAGAGCATGAGGGGGGGAGAGGGTTTGGGAACTCAATCTGCGAATCGATCATCTTGACGCAGGTGTTGACAACCTGTCAGCAGGAGGTGACAGTGTCATGTCCGACAGTTCATCACAGGAGCGTATGTGACAGATCTGGTGTTTCCTTTGAGTAGTAATGGGCCCTCAGGTCCTACCACAGCAAACCAGGGTGTCATTTAAGGGTCTAAAGGTCACAGGATGGTTGACCAAACACACACAGTCCCACTGGTAACAGGGGACATCATTGTCAGCGGGCAGGGAGAAGGTGTGTGTGTGCTGCAGCAGTGTGCAGATGGAGGGGGCTGTCTGCGAGGGGAAAAAGAACAGATTGACGGAGCGAAGAGGGAAATGCACTTTTCAAATGTCACCTTGCCTTGCCACCTTTACCGCCAAACGAGAGAGAACAGTGTGAAACAGAGCAGCCAGAGAAAATAAGAGGAGTAGAGAAGACAGAACATGACTTGACTGATTTTTAGAACTTCATGGCATGTAATACAAAGTCAAGACAGCTATCATTCTCTGGTGTTCTGCTAAAGCCAGGACAACCTCAGAAAGCACACTAGTGCTGTCGCATGATTCAATTAATCACAATTAAATATAATTTATTTTTTATCTATATTAATCGTGTGAGGGTGGGTTGTTGCAAGCTTGATGACACATTAGCCAAAGTGCTAGCAGGATCCTTGACTGATGCATGCTTCGTGTCAATGTGGTACTTTAAGCTGGAAGTGCTTCGGTGAAAAGAAACTCCTTCCTGCAGAGTGTGCATAAAACTGTACGTCAGTCCATGGTTCTGTTTTTTGTATTGAGATTTCCCTCCGAGAGCCAGGGCCACCGTGCTGTTCAGCATCTTCCAAATCGAGGTGGTTGGTTCTGACGCGTCACTTGCCCATTTGTGCATGCGTGACAGCATACGCTACGACAAGTCTACTGGGACAAACTGCCCGAAACGTGTCACCAGAGACATTTATTTTTTTAAATTTTACATTTACCTTATTTGTATTTTGTCTCGTTCATTTACGACTGTACTAGAGAGAAAACAACTGCCGAAGTCAAATTCCTTGTATGTGTCGCATACTTGGCAATAAAAAAACGATTTTGATTCTGATTTAAGAGATTTTCAGTCATTCTGCACTGCGGATGGGTTAATTGTGTTAAAATTTTTAATCTGCGTTAACGCGTTAATTTTGACAGCCCTAGTTCAAACACAAGAACATTCTTTGCTTTTCTCTTGAGTCATAATCCAAGACTTCTTTGGTATACCACAGTGATGGATTATATTTGAGAAGAAATGTGATGCATTGTAGTTCAGTTCTTTTAAAAGAAAATTTGGCATGTTCCTAATATAGTCTGCGGCGGCACAGAACAAACAATTTTTATCTAAGACTCTTCTGTGCAGCATTCGAATAGCAACAGCAAGGCATGACTTTAAGATTAACTACTGACATTGCTGCTGAAATGACCTTAACTGATTCTGTTGGGATTTTTTTAATATGCTAAAAGTGTTTTCCAATCGTCAGAAAACCTTTGATAATATCAAAGGATATTAGACCATCATAGATCATGACTAACCTATGCATCTTACGAATGAAATGTGGACTTGACAATGGTGTCAGTTTTTCATTAAATTCAGCAGTTTTGATCTGTTTTCACCCTCAAACTGTTGAACACGTCACGCATCAAAACAATCACTGTTCTAGCTTTGCAGAATTATATGGTCATGTGACTGCTACAGTAAAAAATAATGGTATTCTGGAGGTGCCAATGGCCAAGGAGGGAATGTCCATGCACTTACCATGTATTGAGGCTCCTGTCTCACACAGACGGCCATGGTTCGATTCCAGCCTGGGGTCAAATTCCCATGTGTTTTCCCCTTTTCCACTGTCTCTCCTTTATCAATAAAAGGGAAAAATATATCTAAGAATAACAACTAAAACAATGACTTACATTAAGTCAGATCAGTCCAAAGGAGGCTAACTGAATGCAAGTCTCTGATTGTATAATATTGCTTGGCATCACATCCTCACTTTCCACACTGATAAATATCCAATTCTATGCCCTATGTTACCCTTGTAAACTACACATCAAGACCTTTTATTATACCGGTGGAGACACAGACCTTTTAGTATTAGTAAATGGTAAATGGACTGAAGCTTATACAGCGCTTTTCTAGTCTCTGACAACTCAAAGCAGCTTTACACGCCGGCCAGATCTACCCATTCACACTTATTCACACACTGATGGTTCAGAGTTGCTCAGTAGTTATCAAGCAGTATTAGCTAACGCATTCATGCCTTTTCACATCTATTTACTTGCCGCTGATGCAGCAGTTGAAGCACATGGGGATTAAGTGTCTTGCCCAAGGACACATTGCCATTGACAGCTGGAACTGGGCTTGAACCTGCAACCTTCCAATTACTGAAAGAGGGCACTATCAGACTGAGCAACCAACTATGCACCCCTTTTTGATTTTGAGATGAAAAAGTCAAGTATAGTTTAGAATTGACTAAATCTTAACAATTGATCTTTTTTGATTCATTGTGTTGTATTGTAATGCATTGTGATGCATCATTATAGTGAATCAAACTGAATCGTTTCCTGAATAATCCTTTTTGAATTGTATTGTGAGACTAGTGGAGATGCACATCATCAATTAGGTGACTCAAGGGCTTGTCAATAAATGTAGAAAATGACAAGACAACACACTTAGCAGAGAGTTTATTTAAGGGTCTGTAGATAAAAGGTTTAACATACTCATATTTCCTCTTATAAGAAGTCAGTCCATTGAAATAGCAATATTTGTACTTTAGGTTACATTTAAATCAAATGTTTATCTTAATTAAAAGCAACATCTTCAAAACTGATTATGTTTAGGTTGTATATAGTGTACCATCACAAAGTAGTGTGCAGTATGCAAGGTTTTCAGAGGATTTGTCAACAAATAAATTTTTAAAATCTTTGTTATTTTGCTGTGCTTGCTCTTCTCGACTCTAGAGATAAACCAATGTAACTGTTGAACATTTTTATTTATTAATACCAGCCTTGATGATAAACATTTGTCCTTTCTGGCAATCTTGTGCCTTGCAACAGTACAAGAAGCTGATCCTCTGCCCCATTAAGTTTAAGCTGACATGTTAGTGTTTATCTACATATACTTTCCTGATACACAAATCTTAACACAGGGGTTTAAATTAAAAATCTCATTTTTTGTTTTTAGAAAAGGACAGAGAACTATGAAGGGGTACTGTGAAAAAAAATATTAGGGCTTTCAGTCCAATTAGAGCATCTCTATTCAAACCCAGTACAGCCCACTGGCTTTAGGGAAACTTGAGTGTATGTGTGTCAGACGTTTGCTTTTGGATTGGGCTTCTTTTTTATTTAAAGAGAAGAAACTCCAAATAAGTAGTTAATGTGCTTTAAAATAAAAATTAAAAAAAATGAGGGAAGCTGCACTCACACGCAAGGCTTTGCATATTCTTCTTTTCAAATGTACTGCTCACATGCAGCCATATACAAAAGACAGTTATTATCCAAATCTTGAAGATTCAAACAAGGTAACTGGACTGTAATGAGGTTGTTGACACAGTCACACACAGTCCAGTTTCCTTGTTTGAATCTTCAAGATAACCATGACCTGGATGAATGAGAATCTACACAGACTTATTATCCAAAGCTTAGCTTTAAAAGGACAAAAATGTGTCCCACATATGAAGTAGCATCTGACCTTCAAGGTTTGCCTGAATATCTCTCACACTGCAGTGAACAAGGTGAAAGTACAGAGCGGCTGAAAAGATCTGGATGCCACATCTAAAGATACAAAAGAGTCTCTGTGCTGCTGGAGTGTGAGAGTACAGAACAAGAAAGAGGTGAAATTATGTCTTAACTGGGACACCTCAACAGTGAAGAATAGCTCAAAAAAGACACATTTAAATTCAACTCCACTATTAAGATTACAGGAAAAGATCACCAAGTTTTCATACAATGAAAGCATTACTGTCCTCTTTTATTAAAACACAAACTCTACAGCACAAAGTTCACATCTGCACAGTGGACCTCATGTTTTTTGTGGTATATAATAATCAGAACTGCTGTAAAAATCAGATGCCAAATACTCAGTGTTAGTATTCTACGCTGTTGTGGCTCTCTTTCATTCAATATATCCTCAAAGTATTGATCTGTGCCATCTGACATCGCATTACTGTCCCTGACAGCAAAAGGGACGTCACTTACTGAATACAAGTGCTCGATAAATACTTGTCTACAAATTTCTTCTACATTTACAACCGTGATTACCCCCCTGCTGTGCAGTGGGATGAACTAACAGGGAAGGCTAATAAAGACTTCTATCATGAGCCAAACGATGTGGAAAGAGTGTAGAAATGGATCACAGCCATACATCAGGAGAATTGGCAGACATCAAATAAAACCAACCTGTGCAGTGCACATTTGGAACAAGGAAATCTTAAAGAGCTTAAACTTTTAGTATTAGATACCAACAAATCATTTTATGAAGTGTAAAATAAAAATGTTCATAGTGATGCATGAATGAACTCGCACTGTGAGAAATTCAAGGACCCATTTAAGGGAACCACAAAAACTCATCTCTGCATCAGTGAAGGAAAACTTTATAATAAAAATGAGGGATGTACTGGTTGTGTATTACACATGCAAGAATCTCTCTGTCACCCCTAAAGGTCATATCCTGCAATCAACCTTGGTGGCTAAAGCTGTAATTTAAATTTGATAAAAGTAAAGTCGGACATGCACTGTGTGACTTCAAGCTAATTGTCAATCAATCAACCAATCAAAGTGGAATGTTATGGTCCAATTTCACCCATCCCTGGACTCACTGTGACCCACCACTTAGATCTGCCGATCTCCACACAAACACTGTTTGAATTGAAGAGTCCTTTAAGACAAAAACACATACTGTAATGTGTATTTACTATCAGAAGGCTGTTTTTCTAGTTTCATGAATAAATTTGACATATTTAAGGAGAAAATTACCTTAAAAGTCATGATGCCTCTCATTGCCTAAACGTCCTAAATACTTTGCAAATGACCCTGCCAGTGATTTTAAGCACAAAAATGATTAAACATCACATTCTCATTTTTAGGGAAGAAAGGGTTAAGTGCTTAAAAAATGCAGTGATATTCATCAGAAGTCTTAGAACATCTAGAAACGGCAAGAGAAACAAAAGTAATTAACTAAATTAACCTTTTCTTTTTGTGCGTTTTAAATAACGGAGACCAAAGAGTGTTTTATTTTATGAGGATGACCAGAGCCTCACCCATCTGCCTGTGTAGCCTGCTCTGTATCTCTGTCACTGCCGTGATGAACGAAAAAGTACAACTTGAGATGGCTAAATGTTAACCCCTTAAAGCCTGTTGTATCATATTTCATACATATTTTATGATACATCTATCTAATCAATACGATCAACAAATCACTAAAAAAAAAAAAAAAAAAAGTCTGAATACAATCAGATAAATGTAAAAAATGTCCTCATGTGGATTATCAGTTGCCAAAAACACCCAATGCCTAATGTATCAAATGAGATAAGAAAAATATATATGTAACATATGTAAAATTTCATGGGAATTTTGAATTTTTTTGGATTTCAGTAGGAAGTGAAAAAAACATTTCAGGTCCAAAAAAAATAGAATTTTCTGGCTATAATTTGTGTTTTCAGGGTTTAAAGGGTTAAACCTTGTGCTCATGCCCTCATTCACCTGTGCTTTGGATCTGGTGGTTAATGTATTGGACACTTTGTGATGTGTGTAAGAACTAATAAAGAAACATTCAGTTGTTATTAAATGATCAGGTCACTTCACTAAAGCACACACCATCAGCACTGCCTTTTATAGCATTTTACACTGCACTTAAAGGTGTAATGGTTCAATAGTTATCATGTTAACAGTTGACTTAAAGCCAACTGCGTTTCATTAAAACAGAGCAAGTGCCCATCGATGTCTCTTTATTGAGGTTTACAACCAAGCCCATGGTTCCTATGATCCTGTGTGATGATTAGTTATTCTATGCACAACATGTGAGTTTGTTCAACAAACATCACGTCATAAACTGGGGGAGAAATGACGTACAAGCCGGAGCATGACAGAGTGTGAGTCTATGTGTATCTATTTGTGTTTGAGTGAGAAAGTTTGTGTGTGTACCAAAACATCTACCAAACTGTGACTCCAGCTGAATATCGAACTAACCCAACCAACACATTGTGCTCCGTCACACCCCTGGTAGTCACATGACTGCAAGCGCTCCATATCTCTGATCCCCTCAGAACCCCATCGTGTGATGTGTGATCTATCTGCTCTACGCCACAGAGGGAAGTCTGACACTGGCTCCCTCTCACACTTCAAAAACACATCAATCAAGTCAGTCAAAGTGTCAGAGACCTTCTACTTGTCATTGTTGGCTACTTTACAGTGATTGATGGTCTGGTGCTCTTCTCCCTGAATCCCTAATGCTCCCCATCATACGCCACTTTTGTACCCGTGCATCAATTTGCACACCATCTGAAAAATAGCAAACGATAACATTTTGAAAAATCATTCACAATATCCTCTAGCAATTCTAATAAACAATTCCCATTTTCAGAAAAAAGGGAGCAAAACAGAGACAGACGGTGACAGAGAGGGAGTGAGGGAGACGTGCCAGCATTGCTTTCTTTATTGACATTTATGGCTCGGCGGCGGTGAGAAAAATGTGTTTGTGTCTAAAGAGGAAGGAACGCTTTGAATATCTGATGCATGTTGAAGGCTGCAGTGGCCTCTATAGGCAGCTTGTGTATTCAAAGAGGCATTAAGCCCCATCCTCATGGGGAAGGTGTGTGCTGTCTATACACATAACTGTCCAGTCCTGCTCAAAATGGCCTCGATTTGAATACCCACGAGCCTTTTCTTTCTTTACCCTTCCTTTCTCTCTCATTTATTTGTCTTTCAAAAAATCTATTCAGCTCCCTCTCCCTCCATCTGTCACTTTCTAAGACTCTGTCGCTCATTTTTCCCTCGTCTCTTTGCCCTCTTCCTGCTAACACGATTTGTCTGTTTCGCTCAGTGTCCACATGTATCCCTCATGCCGGCGTTCTGTTTTACATGCTGCTACCTCCAGCTCCATAATGCCACCCCCTCCCCTCCCCTCCGTACCTCATTCCCTCGTTCACAACTGTCAAACAGCTTCATGAAAACGAGCTGGAGAGATGATGAGAGAGATTGCAATCCTAATGGTGTGACACAAAGCATCGTCCCAGGCCCCCTTTGATAAATGAATTTAAGCGGGCACTTGCTCTGCGGTCAACCACGCTAATTAGGCAACTGGAACCCAAACAAAGACGTCTCCCACTAATTGAGTTGAGGTCAGAGGGATCAAGGGGAGCTTGGACATGCCTGGGACTGCATGTGTGAATCTGACCAAAGGTACTTTCAACTCCAAAAACTTTTATCGGGAACTAAGGACTATTTGAAGAGCCCTATAGGTTTTAACAGCAGAAACCAGGGTCTAAATTTTTTTCTAGGGTCCGTGATATACATCAAGTCAAGTCAGTTTATTTCCAAAGCACGTATAGGAACAACCTCCGTTGACCAAAGTACAATACAATCATGCATACCATTAATAATAATAAAAACAGTAATGAAATAAAAATAAAAACAATATTAAAAACAAATATATAAAAATAAAATAATAAAAAAACAAAAACAATAAAAGAAGAGTAAAAGAGAAGATAGGGAATGAAAGATGAAGGATAAAAAAATACATAGCACCTAATAAATCATAGATCTTTGGGAGGACTTAATAAAATATGTTTCTGATGGGTCAAATACTTGCAGCATTTTATTTTATCTTTGAGTTAACATCATAATCAGTGATTGGAGCGGACTTTTTTTGAGCACCTCAAAAGTATTGTGAGAAAAATACCACCTGTAAAGCTGTTGTTTTTATATGTCATCCATTGGTATCTCATCGTTTTTGGTGCATGCAAGAAAGTTAAACATTTTCAGAGCTATCGTTAATGTCACAAATAGTTAAAGCAGACACAAATAAGGGGGAAAAAAACAAGCAAAGATGGGTGTGGGTGATTATTGATGCCCTCAGAGAGACATCTGTAGGTATTGACAGTATTATGAAACAGTTTGTGAACAGTCCTCTACTTAAACTGCAAAAGATCTGATGCAGCTCTTTTTCCCTCTGCTTTGGAAACACTGAAGAGGCGGGGAGGCTACAGGAGCTTGGTACTGATAATGAGCTCTGTGATGATTGACTAGCCTAATGTATCTGATGAGAGGGGTTGGAGGGGTTAAATGCCACAGAGCGGACATTCAAAACAGTCATGGCGTTGCCTGCACTAGCAAAAAACACACATGCAGGTGGAGGCTGTATAGCTATTGCATCATAAACCTCAGGTTGTGAAAAACAAAAACAGCCTTTTAAGGGGCATTATCTTAAAACGGGCATTGGGCTGTCCTCTGTGAACTGAGAGTTTAGTAAAATGTGTCATGTTCTTTTGCTCTCCAAGCCTCTTCTACCGTGATATAAGCAAAAAAAATCAATTTTGCAGATCACATGATCTTTATTATCTATATTTAAACTGGAATTCAAGAAGTTTTACCCAATAACCCAGTGCTACTAACAGAATTCAAGCCTGTTTCAGCTACTGTTTCAATCCAAGTCAGAGTTACTGGTTGTTTAAGCATATTTTACTTACATTTCTATTCATTTTACATATGCATTGAGTAAATGACCACACGTTTTACAGAGAGAAATATATCTCATTAGAGATTTATTTTCTTGGTGATATTCAGTGTTGTCATGGCAGTTTTTTTTACCCTAGCTTTTGTTGTTTTAAAGAGACTGGTTTGACTCATTAAGAGAGTTAGGGGAGATGCCAGTTGCCTAGCCCCATAATACACAGTGTGTCAGTACAAGATGAATCTCCTCCATGCTATCTGGCTAACTGTAGATTAGCATTCACTAGCAAGGACCACAGCGTCAACTTGGGTGAATTTGACAATTATTTATTACGTGTAGCAGATAATGAGCACCATAGCAGATATAAGAAGCAGATTTTGGTTTTGGGAAACTTCTGGGGGATCCGCCTTAGCTCCCGGACACGACAAACCCCCTTTTAAGGCCCTAAGGAAGATGAAATAAATAAAAAATGGAGGTGGGAGGGAGGGGTGTGTCGTGTGAACAAAACAAAGGGAGGAAATGGTCAGGTTTGAATTTATAGGAACACAGGAAGAGGCGTGGTTGCGATGTGGTCCTGCTCCCAAAACTCTGCTATGCAGCACCACCAAATGTCTGTCAAGTTATAAGGCGTCATTTTTGTCTTTTTCTTATCGCTGATTGGACTGGTTTACACTTAAAATGCTCCCTCATTTGTCATTTGCTTGATTTGCATGAACTTCCTGGGATATTAAGCTGCGGTGAAAATGCAGACAACAACGTGTCACAGTGGTTTTAGATGGGGAACTAAAAGGTCTTGAAACTTTTGGTCAAAAAAGGTCTTTGCCTGCGGTCTGCTTGTATGTGTGTTTCCCCCTGGGAGTTGACTTGATACCCCCTTTGAGGCGCCAGTAATGGTGGTCTCTCCCATTGTGGCTGGTGACAGAAGGTTAGTGGATGACCTTGTTTTCCCAAGTGCAATGAGACTTGTCCCTTACACTGCGGCGCGGTTACCACCCCACTTTTTACCATTAAGATTCAAGTGGTGATCTGAGTGTGAGGTCAGAGTGAAAATTGAAAAAGCAAGGGCGAAGCGCTCGCTTTATACTCAAATTACATAAGCCCACTTGCACATTGATTCCATCTATACATTGTAATAGATCTTTGGAGGAACAGTGGGCTCCATACTGCCCACTGAAGTCTCTTAAATAAACACTATTGACATGTTTAGAGCCAATCCAAACGACCTCTGCTGCTTAGCCTGCCTTCATTGATATTATTGGCCTGTTTACAATCACTGAATGGCCGTGCATCTGTCATTCCAAGGATTTCCATATGTTCACGATTGATCCGGAAATAATCAGAGAAATGCCTTTAGACAGCAATATACTCTCGGGTCATAAGGGACGTGAGGTGGCAGAGAGGGGACTTAAAGGAGCGTTAAAGGGGAGGGGAGGGGCATTCAAGAAGCAGGCTTTTGAAATCAAGCCGTATGAGCAATCTAATGAGAGCTAGAAATATGTTTTAACACATTTTAAATAAAAAAACCTACCATTACTGAAACACTGCCACAAAGAGAATTGGCCTTTTAAAACAAATAATAAATTGCTAATCACAAAATATAGAAGATATTATTTACATCTCCAGACTGTTGGCTCCATAAACTTGCCTTTTGATATATTTATATAGGCTTCTGCATATAACTTTCTCATTATGTTGTACTTTCAGTTCTATAAGAGGAGTGTGTGACACATCCAGACTCTGCACCATCATTATGCATATGAGTTCAGGAGAGCCTCGCTGACAGCAGCCAAGACACATTTTTGACAAGTACCTCCCTCAATGGTCAATTTCACAGAACCTTGAGCAAAGTGTTGTCTTGGTAACTCAAGGTGTAGTATCTCATTTGTCAGAGGGGGCATTGGGGGTGGGTTTAGATGGAGGGAGGAACTAAGGGCCATTAAAGCCCCACAGGGAGGACTCATGCATATTTAAGTGGGCTAGATTAAAGGTTGGTCGTCTGGAAGTCGGGTGTGCCGACTGAACCTTCCTCTGTGACATGTCATTAACCCTTTAATTGACTAATGGGTGGTGAGGTAGCAGCTATAAGCTAATGTAGCTGTTCTTCAATGCAAATGTTAGCAGGGTGAGCATCCCAGTCTTTGGCAGTGTGATACTGAAGTGATGGCTGCTGATGAATTGACTCTGGGTGAAAAGGTCACATTGGAGAAAGGGTGCACATGTCTGATCTGACCGACTGGAATCAGCACCAGTTTTAACTTTGACATGAAGTGGATCCAGAATAACTAAGGACTAAAAAAAGATAGACCTCTGGCATGTGACAACTCATGAACCTCATGCCCCCAGACAGAAGAGGAAAGAAACAAAAGCAATGCTGTCCAGCATGCCACTTATTGGATGTCCATGTATAACAAAGTCATCGCCTCTGGTAAAATTTATTTCCTTCATATTTAGCCATAGTTGCAACTGCTGTGCGGTGGACTGTTTAGGCAAAGTTTAAAATGACAGTATAATGTCAGATATCTACTTATAAATTATGAGGTGTTTTCTTTTGCTATAGAAGCACTTGGCAAGCTAATGAGTTGTTAAAGCACAAAAAACCTGTGAATGCCTCTTCTATAGTTTTCATTAAGAACATGCCTAATAAGCATTTAAAACCATTTCGGTGATTCACTTGTCTGAAAGGCGAGGACAGCTACAAAGCTTAAGTGTTCTTTGAGATCACTGTTTCTGTACCGAAAAAAAGCATGGGGCATGCTGTGAGGTCAACAGCATACCAAATTGTAATCATATTTCGTTGCATTGTTAATGTAGAAGAAGGTAAGGCAAAAAAGACTCCAAACACTGTTGCTCCCAAAAAGGAGATAACTTGAAATTCTGCAGGACCACAAAGCTCTGTGGAGGTATTTCCAATATTGCCGGGCAAAAAATGTGGAAAACAGCCCAATGCACTTTTAACAAATCCTTGGATACAAATCACCACAAAAATATAATCACTTCGTTCTTGTGCTTTGACCAAAATTTTGGGAAAATTTTCTGAAAATCCATTCATAACCTTTTAAGATATGAGATATAAACAATCTAACATAACTTCAGAGGTAATTAACATAAACTGGTTTTTGAGAGCAACAGTGTTACAGTGTCTTTTGCCTCACCCTCTGAAATGTTTCATGGTAAAGCACCTAAACAATTGATATGTGTGTATTTGTTGACTTTTTATGGTTTATATATTAATCAACTATATCATGTAGCATGATGTCATTTTACATTGTTGCGTAAGAGGAGAGAATCTGATTGTCTCGTATCTTATCACATCCTATCCTATACTGATATTAAATCTTTCAAAAATAGAATCCAGTAGCAGAGCTCCATCGTCATTTAATTTATGTTGTTTGGTAATATTTGAACTCCCCTGTCTAGAAGAGACAGACTAGAATAGCTCCAAGGGCACAAACCTCCGCTAAGGTACAGTATTTCCAACACTGTTGAGTGAGTGATTAGATATTTCTGCCTGGTTTTCAGATAAATATACCTCCCTTCTTTCCCAACAGTGTTGTGCCATGTCTCCCTAGTTTGTGATGATTATGTGGATATGAATAAAATGCTAATTTCTGTTCATTTTCTTTAAGTTTCCAAGAGCAAACATCCTGCACAGAACCCAGTGTGTGCAAAGGAGGGAGATGGTAAACATCAATAAAATAAAAAAAAACAGCATGCACGTTGCCCTGATATAAACAAAAAACCTGCACAGACAGAACGAGTTCACTTTTTCCTCCTGGTATTGTGTCTGAATTTGTGACCATCTCCCTGTCTTCTACGGCGTTAAATGTCTGCAAACACAACCAGCCAGCTCTGTCTCTGTATGCCAAAGTAAATTAAAGGCTTTGAGTGAACGTATGGGGGAGTGAGTGGGAGAGGCTGAAATTGGTCTGTCTATGTGCGTAAAGCATGTGAGTACAATATCTCTCACATCTCAAATCTCCCCTTAATCTTGTTATAATTGCCTGCTGAGCCTCTCTGCCTTCCTCCACCTTAATGCCTCCTCCCTCTCCAGCTGACCTTGCTACTTCACATTCACCTCCACGACAAAACTTCAGAGTTAAACACCTGATAAAACCAAGTGATTCCTCTCTGAGGGGAAAATCGAGCTGGTGTAAGCCTTGGTCACAGGAAAGAGAGAGCACTGAGGTTTTGGATAGCAGGAGCCTCATCATTCAACAATATATAAAATGACCCAAATACTGAAGAATACTTCTTCACTGTTCAGTATATGGACAATTAAGTAAGGTTGGGCAGTTAATTGGCACAACACTAGATCTGTCCTAAGGTCCAAAGACTATCTTCATCTAACACACAGGACGGACTGTTTCACTTAATCATGGCATAGATGGGTATTTTGAATCAAGCTTGACAAGCTTGATTGGATCTAACTGACTCCTCTAACCCAATTAGTTTTAGTATGAACAAAATATTCTGTCTGTTTAAAAACTGTTTTATGATGACATTGTACCATTCTTCAATGCTTGGAGTTTTGTTTTGAATTAGGCTGCAGAAGTTGTAAAAAGCAAATATCACTTCAAATTCACTCATTCTGTATTTCCGTCCTTTCTCTGATCACGTTGATGGATTGAGGCTTGTATCTATGAGCTTAACCCTTTTACTTCCAAACTAAGAAATACATTTGCAACAAATTATTTGTTGCTGTGTTCCTGCCTCTTCATTTAGCAACATTTCAGGTTTTATTTTTCAGATTAATCCAATCAGGAAGCAGATATGCAGGTCAACCAGCCGGTTGGCTTGCCTGTTAAGGTTTATCCTGGGTGTGAATGTATTTATTTTATTTCTGCAACAAAATTTTAGTTTTTTTGCATGAAAATATCACAGAGCGCAAAATTAAGATATGTAGCAGTTGACCCAATGCCAGTCAAAGGGTTAAATGTGGGCAAAATGGTAAAGCAACTATTAGTTGAGGGTTTTAAGTTTATTTGAGTGGATAGATCAGCTTCAATATTATATCATCATAAGAGGTCTTAAGCGTAGTAAAGAAAGGTTTGTGACCACTGGCGTGCATAACAGGTCATCTGCAGGTCTTAGAAAGGAAGACACCAGAAAAAAAGGAGACAGAAGCAAGGGAAGTAACACCTTTTATTCTGATACCTTTCTTTCTAACTCCTTTTTTTCTGACTTTTTTATGTCCAATCCCTTCTGTCAGACTTCTTTTATTCTGGCTAATTTTTCAGACTACCTTCTGTCTGATGGCTTGCTCTCTGACTCCTTTTATCCAATCCTTTCTTTTGGATGTCTTTTCTCTAAGGGCATTTTGTTTGATGCCTTTAATTCTGAGGACTGTTTATACAAAGTTTAACTCATGACAAAGGTCTGTCTTTGGCTAGATGCTTTTTTTGAGAGGTCTGATACCAACATCCTGAGAATGTCCATATGTGAAGACCGTAACAAAGGCAGTATAAAACTTAATCCATTTTTATTCAACTTAAGAACCAGGGGTATCTCTGTGATCTAAAATTATTTTGAGTTTCCATTTTGCTAAACCAACATGCAAGATCTTGTGGCCACTTTAGAGTGGGAGAGAGAAAGGAAATAGAGAGGGTATATGTGTTATTGCTCTTAGAGATAATGACACAATAAACACTGTGTAATATTTGGTTTTTAGACTAAGTAAAATAGGCATTAGGAGACTGAGTTAAGGTTGTCCAAAAAAGGGATAAAGTTATGAAGTTATGATCAGACATCTTCTCATCCCTACAAAAAGAGCAATGCTTTTTAAATGTGCTAAATAAGAAAGGAGAAAAGCGAAAAGTCGAGAAACACTGCAAACACTTCTCTTGGATCATAAATGGTAATTAAGATGAAATATTCTATTCTAGTTTTACATTATTTTTAATACAATATTATTTTGTCTTTCATTACCAATAGTATTATGTCTAATTCTGTGCTTAGTGACCATTCCTGACATACAGGTTGGAAATCAAGTGTACCAGTCCAATGGGTCAATTTTTGTGCCGTAGTATAAATATATTGTTTGGTATTTACTCGTATGATATCAAAATACAGAATTCAGGTACAATGACAATTATAGATTGAATGGTAAAATCTAAAAGTTCCTCTTGTATAAAGTGATTTTTAATCCACAAAGTTTGAAAAGTATAAATGGTTTTAAGAGCTGTATTTCACCCAATCCTACTGTGACGTTAATGTAACTTAATAAAAAAAGAAACAATGTCCTGGTTTAACTGTACTTGGCTCAGCAAAATGTCAGCGGCAAGTCACAGAAAGGTGTTGAACGTCTGTTCAATCAGCATGACTGCAGACTCAAAGATCAGCCACATTTGGTAAGGATCCAACATGGATGACCAACAGGGACCAGACTCAGAGCCTGGAGGGTCTTCCCTGGGAGAACTAGTGACCCGTAATGAGACCTCAATAACACTTGTATCCAACACATAAATGTCAGCCTCTCACACCATGGAGAGAAAACTGCTCATGACTGTTAGAAAAATCCAAAGATGCTGTCGATATCTTCTAACAATTTACAGCCTATTTTTCTTCTATTATAGTTTAATTCATTATTTAAAATCTTATTCCTTAAAATTTTATTTGGTGTCATCAATCTGATTCACTCACAGGCTTTGCTTTTTGTTCTGGCACATCATCTGCGGTGCCAGTTATAGCCCATTGTTATTCAACTGTGCTGGTTTTCTAGTTCAACTGTTTTTGTTCAGTTGCTTCAAGCGGGAAGAACTTTCTTACTTCAGACTGACTCCAGTCATTTATCACACAACTAACTTGTGCTTTCACACAACTTTTACCACAAAACTTAATTCACTTGCCCTGATTTTTTTAAACCGGGGTGATTTTAGGATGAGACCATCAGGAGGGCTCAGCCTCTAGTGGCTTCAATCCTTCCTTAGACTGCTCATAACACTAAAAAAGCCTGCATAAGTCAGGGCTCTGGGCCATGTGAAAAATCACTATCTTCCCCTGCTTCCTCAGCTACTGCACTTATAGGCACCTCATGTGTCTTTGGCAAGCTGCAGAACACTGCTCCCACCATCCGTCTTATCACTTTATCCATTCTTAGGTTGCAGGAATGTGAAGTCTATTCCCACTGTCATTGAGAGAGGCAGAGCACACCCTTGACTTGTCACTAGCTAATCACAGGGCTGACACAGAGAGACAGACAACTATTCAAACACACATACACACACTAAAAGGCAGATTAGAGTCTCCAGTTAATTAGCAAGCATGTTTCTGGTCTGTGGAAAGGAACTAGAGCACCTAGAGAAACCCCCATGCATGCATAGGGAGAAAATGCAAATTAAAACAGAGAGACCCCGTCAGACTGTGGAGTCCAACCACCAACCTTACAATAACTTTATTTATATAGCACCTTTAAATATAGATGTTTACAAAGTGCTTTATCAGACAAAACAAAGGCAGAACTCTGGGTACAATAAAATCAACAATCAGGTCAACAGAGACCAAGAGAGTCAAAGGAAAAGGCACAGAGGGTCATGTTAAATAAAGCAACAAAAGGAAAGAAAATAGTAAACTGGTAAGCTGGAAACAGCTGAAGTAATTTAGGAATACACCAAATCCGTATAGTTCACCATGTCAACGCGTACAGATGAAGAACATTGGTGAAGAATGTTTTTCGTTTTATGTATAATGACAAGAAGACGACAAGACAATAAATAGATAATAGATTTATAGATACATGGATAAATTTATGACTGTTGAAAAATGATGACATCACATCAGGAAGATGGAAAAGAAGAGGGCAGAAAGAGGACAGGTAAAAGAGAAAAAAATAAACACGTAACATAAAATAAAATAAAAATAATAATAATAAAAAGGGAGTATTTTAAAACATGAAAAGATGGTAAAAACAGGACTAAAACGATGAGAAACCGGTGAGGAGAGTAAGAACAGTAGAGTTTAAAAATAGTAAAATAAGTATGTAAAAAAGGATCACGTAAAAACAAGTCTAAAAAAGTGAGTTTTAAGATGTGATTTAAAAGATGTCACTGATTCACGTTGCTGTGAGGCACAAGCACTACCTGCTGCACCACCATGCAGCCCACAGAGTGCTCTGTTGATTAAATACTGATATGATATCCAGAAGGAAAGGGACTCTACTTTTACCCATGTCAAAGTGTGACAACTTCTATTTTTCATGAAGACAGCCTTGTGTGCTGCTCTCTCTAAAGTAAAAGTAGATCGGCCAAGCACAATTATTCCCACTTCCTCTGCGAATATAATAAATTCTAACCAATCACCTGACAGCAAAATTATCCACATCATATAAAAAGACTATTAGTTTTTAATGATACATTTACAGAGCTCTGAAAAATGATAAGTTGATAAATGTAATCCCAGCTATCGTTGCACTATATGAGCAGCATGCTATCATAATGCGTCAATCATAACACTAAAGGTTGGCACATCAATCACAGCTGTCTCTGTCTCCTAATTGATTCATTTAAGTATATATATGAAAGCAGCAAATATTGTCCTTTCTATGATGAGTTAAGAGCACCTTTGTTATATGAAATTTATGCTCAAAATCCTGGAATGTTTTGGAGTACGGATGATGACAGAATGATGATGTTGTTTACTTTCATAAGTTGGCCACTTTTGTCTCTAAAGCTCAAAAGAAAAGCCAGGATATTCTGTTTAGTTAGTATTTATTTTTTGTTTTACTGTGAAGTATCTGCTTTTGATTTCTGGTCTACCTTAATGATGGTGTCTTGTAAGCCTGCTTGCACTGGGCATATTTTTTTATGCATGACACAATAAAAAAATAAATTAAATGAAATGATGAAAAAAATATGATACGGCATAAGAGAATGAAATGGATATATCCTCTTAACTTAGGAGGCTCAGCCAAAACTCCTGTTGTGGCACTATGAGAAGGACAGTCCATAAAGACATGACAAGACAAGAAAACACCTGCTGTAGGTGATGGGCTGCTACTTGAAAAGAGACACTGTAAACTGACATATAATCATAATTATTTAGTTTGACCCTCTTAAAAGGGCTAAAACCATCTGATGTATGGTTTGAACAATATTCTTTCAATAAGTGTGAGCAAAAGTATGCAAGTCTGTGCCAATCTAAAACTGAGTGCAGATGTTTGGGGACAGAGGGAAGCGCAGAGAGATGCTGCGCAAGTTGCATGAAGTCAGTCATGTAACCAGACAGAAATAATTGGACATAAATTCAGGCAGACAGCCAGACAAAGACATAAAACACTCATACACCCTTTCCCATGACCTGGTGGAGACTCTATGCTCGGGGACAGTCTTGTTCCGGAGAGATAAGGATGTACATGGTGGCTCAGATCCCATCAGGGCCTTGGGCGTTCAGACTCGAGTCAGTCAAGTCGCTAACACCTATCCAACGCCCTGGGGAGCACATGCAGAATTACAGTCGCCACATGGGATCTCAGAACAGGGCCTCCAGACGTTTCATGGAAATAATGCAGAAATGGGAAAACAATGAAATTGAGGAGATTATGCTTTTCTCTCCAGCCTCGTGAAAATTCTGCTCCCACTAGAGAAACAGACGTTTCCCAGGGATGCTACCTTTAAGTGGTAACCTTGTTTCTGGGAAACAAGATTCCTAATCAAACCCTTTGGGGATGGACACCACTCTATCCAATGACGTGGAGTATACAGAACATGCACCACATTTTATATTCAGTATTTTGTACATGGTGCACTCTTTTCAAAATATGATGACCCCAATGATGCTGAGAAACAAACAGTCTCCCCCCAAACTGATCTTAAGACCCTCTAAAGCTACAGGAAGAGATGTTCTCCCAGTTTCTGTAACCTGTGTTTTCCTCAGTTCTACTGCTTTGTGGGTTTGCCAAGGTTTACAGAGATCTTCCTACAGTGTTGGTTTTTATTGAGTCTGAAGTAAACTCACAAAAACTTTATGTCTGCTGAGACTGAAGATGAGATCACTGATTTGCAGATGCACCTTTTTTTCATAAAGCGCTCTGTTGTATATGTCTCATTATATATAAACATCTTCTTTAGCTTACGTTTGATTTTGCTAATTTTTTGGGCTGTTTAGATAACTTTATGTTTCCTACATTGTGTGTGTGTGTGTGTGTGTGTTTAAGTCTCATGAGAAGCACTTTGAATTGCTTTGTTATCAAAATGTCTTTCATTGTAACCAGACTTAGGCACTGACTTAGGCAGAGGTGACATTAAGTCTTTTGGCACAAACACAGGTATAAGTAAAGTTTAAATAAGCTCTAATAACCAACAGTCAAGTATCAAATAAGTGCTACAAAAAATTTAAATGTAACATATTTAATACTTTTTCTATAGAACATCACTGGTCCCAGATATCTCCAAAAAATGTTTTAAGGTATCCTTCCTTAAAAAAGGCAGTGGCTTTCTGTTGCTGTACTCTAACGTTTACTACGGCTACACAGCCACACCAAGTCATGTTCCTACCACTGAAGCCAACTGTAGACTGAACAAATACCTGGCTCAGGTGAGGGGAATAGCCCCTGATGGCATCATAAGGAGTAAATTATCAAATAAAGTGATTGAGCAGGTTTGCTAAAGGTTTCCTACTTTGTAGACAGGCCATAGAAAGACACTTTTGCATGAAACCAGAAAAGTATTTAATTCACAAGATATGTGACATTCATTGACTATAAAAGAAGGAACGTGTTGGAAGTTAAGACAGAATTGAATTCCTTTACATTTCCAATACAGCAAAAGGACACACTTTCAGGCAGTGTCTCTGCACCTCATTAACATTACAGTGGTCATAATGGTTTATGTTAGCTTTAGTTTGGCCCCTAACAAGATCAATAGCCATTCACAGACTTGGAATTTGGGTTGGCTAATCAGATTACAAGGTTAGCTCATGACATGCATAGCCACCCATCTCGACATATACATGCTTTTTACCATTAACATTAGCAAATGAGTTGTAGCAATGCTAAGGTAAATACCTTACCATTAATTTACTGTCTGAATGACAAGGTTGATCCAGTTTATGACAGTCCAGCCTACTTGTTTGGTTTAAAAATAGAATATCTCAAATGTGGTACGTGTTGTCTATGTGTGCTGGTCCTGCATGTGTTCTTTTCTCCGCAGGCAATTCAGTGCTTTTTGACTGATGTCCATTTCAAAGAGCAACTAAGATAATAACAAAAGAAAAAGAAAGAACGTTGCCACTTCCACTCCCCAGTCAGATTGGGCCTTCTATGTGGGGTTTGGATGTTCTCCTAGTGCATGTGTGGGTCTTCTCCCAGTGCTCCGGTGTCCTCCCGTGGTATATTGCCATGAGGTGTGACTGAGGAAATGTTTTTTTGTCTCTATGTTATTGCCCTATGACTGGCTGGCAATCAGTCCAGGGTGTACCCCAACTCTCGCCCAATGACATCTGGGAAAGGCTCCAGTCCCCCACGACCCCGAAAGGGATTAGAAGTAATAATGCAGTACAAAATAGATGGAATAATCTCAATCTCAAATATAGCTTTGTCACTTACATGTCATAAACAGATACAGTACAATGTCCACAAGGTATGTAATCTTGGGTTTTTCTTCCCTTTCTTTTTTGTTTATTATGAAAATATGAAAGAAAATTGGGATTGTTTCACAAGCATTTCTGCTCCTCACAGTAGGTTTAATGAAACCATCTACACTGAAGTTGAATAGGCATAAAATTAATTATTACACCCAAACTATGTTGATAGACGGGTGGCATATTTGAAAGTGTTGTACCTTCTTTTAATGTCTGGCTTAGACCAGATCGCAGGGCGGTGATGAATTTGATTTTAGTGTTTGCTTTATGTTTGTCAAGACAGCAAAATATTAGTCTTTTATATAATGGTATGAACACATGTTTTGAGGCTGCAGCATAAAAAACTTTCATCTGAGGCCATCAATATTAGGTCATTTCCTTTGTTTGATCAACATGAAGTGCAGGCAGACTGTCTCTGTCCTACCCTCTGACTCACCACAGCTTTGTGTTACAAAATGATATATTTTCTTTCATTTTTCACTTTTGGACTTTGCAACTGAACAGGAAAGAAACTGAGATGGCACAATTTAAAAACACCTGCAGTTATGTTGTGCAGGGCATACTCCAGAACAAGGAGCATATGAAAACTTGACCTACATCTAAGAGGAAAAATACTTCTCTTTCTAACTTTAAAGTCAGAAAACTTCCATATAGTATAAATCCCTTTTTATTTGACACTGTGTTGTGTGTGCGTGTTAGAGTGTGTGTAATAATGGAGGGCGGGACGTTGTCCATGTGTCCCCTCCATCTGTCGCCCGGATAATCATTGAGTTCAGGCTCTGTGATCCGGCCCCTCAATATGTGGGATTGCTGGAGGGAGCAAGGAGGGGAGGGTCAACATCCATGTCATCCTAATGGACCTGGGGCCCACAGCTGGGGTGCCGTGTGTCTGATTTTCTTCATGTATGGATGAATGAATGAACGCATTCATATCTGCAGGCAGCGTTAATGTCAGTGGCTCTCCCTGAATAGACCGTGACCTCCAGAGTTCTGCTGACAGACGGATGGACAGAGCGACATGGACAGCAGCGCAGACACTTTCCTCACCCTGTAGCAGAGGTCATTAACTGGGACTGTGATCCACAACAGCAGTCATTACTGTTGGACCTGTGATCCCAGTACTGACATGCCATAATGCCCAGGCTGTGTATGGCTGTGTCAATAAGACAGAATGACCCGTTCAGCGGTCATTACATGGAAGGTAACGGGTCAGTGGCTTTGGGGATGGATGGAGGGGGACTGAGGACCAGAGGGCAGCAGACATATTGTCCAAGTCTGTAATTACAGGCCAGTGTCCGTTCAATCATGCAATTGGTCATTTGGAGAATGTGCTGGACTGCACATGTCGTTGTGTCTCCATGTCGGGTGTGTGTTCGTGCACAAGTAAGTGCTTTTATGAGTCTACATTTACAACATGTCAGACAGCAGTTCACTAAGCACACACTCTAAAGTTCAGCATTAGTGCAATAGATCTAATTATACTTTAATACAAGTGCTTAAATTTCAGAAGCTACATAACCATCTCTTCTTTGGCAATATTAATACAAATACATGAGTATTAGTGTCACTCTGATACAAGTGTAATTAAAAAAACACTGCAGCTGTAATTGTAGGGTTATCATTGGGTCATAACACACATTCACAATAAAACACACACACTAAAAAGCCTGAATTTCAGTTAAGTTTTGAGAATTAGAACAACTTTTTTATGAATAAGCAGAGTTGTAGCATTCAGCATATGTACATTTTACCTGTTGAATGAAAGCTTAAGTATTGTGATCACACTCTCACACTGTTTCATAGCACTCAGCCTACATGTTAGCTATCAGCTACCCTTACTGGTGCTAATTGGTGAGAATTAATTGCTAAAAAAAACTTCACAAATATAAATTTTGGAATTAGCTGAGTCAACCCGCACATAGCCATGTCTAAAATCAAGAGGGAATCTTTAATAGTAGTTTATTTATGACACAATATTTTACCCACACACATAAATTGTGGAATGAAACACAAGGTACGTAAGCCATAATGAAAGGATAAGAACCCAGTGAGGAGACCCTCAACCTCAATTATGTCCTGATGCACAACTTACACCAGATGGATCTTATTTGCCACAGGGCTGCAATCTTCAACATACCCTTGCTTCATATATGCAAGCTTCATGAGGAAACAAGACTGATACTGAGCACCCTATCACACCTCTGACACGACCTTCAACAGGCCCAGTCTCCACAAATGCAAGCTGATAGCTCCATTTCTCGTCCATAAATGCCATATACAGCCATTACTGATGCCAACATTGCACATTCAAATAACAATGAAACAATATTAGTAGAAAAATTAAGAGGAAGAAAGAAGACTGAAAAAATAAAACAATAAAATGGGAAAGACAAAAAAGGTCTGAAAGAGGACGAGGACGGCAGAGCCTGGATGATAGCATGCCCAGACTTGGGCTGGCACTCACTTTTGCAGCCATCCTTCCTTTAAATAATGTAAATTTCTGTCGTCTTTGACTAAATAATATTGTTATCATATTGTGTTAGCCATAGATAGATAGATAGATAGATAGATAGATAGATAGATAGATACAGACACATCATTATGTACAAAATAATATAGTAATAATTGTATGATTCAGACCTTTAAAAATCTTTATTAGTCTAATTTTTGAGCATAGTTAAATCTTGTTTTTCTTGTTTCTATGATTGTGGGAGTCCAAAACTGTAACTACCAAATGAATTGCTGAGCACTACTTAAAGCTGCTGTGAGAGGCTTTTAGTTTTTGTTGTTGTTGGCACCTCTATGGGCAAAAGGAGAACTCATTTTCAATGCTATTTTTGTCCTGCAGCTTTGATTTACACAAGCATAGGGAATCATAGGGAAAACAGACACCCAGTTGGTGAACATTCTGATACATTTTGTTTTGGGTTTTGTATGTTTATGTCCTTATATTTGCTTATTGTCATTTTGACTTTTGATTATACCTTTCTCTCTTTTACGTTTTATGCACAGCTTCTATGTCTTTTAATGCTCTGCATATCATATATGTTCTTTTTTTTTACTCTGTAAGGCACTGTAAATTACTTTGTGCATTAATGGCACTCTTTAAATATACTCCTGTTACTTATGTTAAGGGATTGGGTTTGACCATATTTACCCGTTTATTCAACGCATGACAGGCAAAAAAGTTCTGACAGACTGTTGAACTGACAGACTACAATTCAAGGGAAGGAAAAACTTGTTGAAAGTTTAGATTATTTTGCATTTTGTTTTGCTTTAGTTGAGAGTAAGACTCGTCATAGCTTCTCAGAGCAGATTCACAGCTCTTTCTATTGTGACTAATCCTTCATAATAAAACAAAACCGGAAAGCCTTAAGTAGGGCTCATAGTGAGCAGCACATCTTCAGCTGCCTGACTTTCCATCTGTTCATCAGATCCTCTCCTCATCGCGATGACGGTGCTCAGGATTGATTGCAGTGTCTTTTAGCTTGCAGATTTTTTTTTAATGTTTCTTCCAGATGTTCCAGTTTGATGGACAGCTGGATGTTGTTTGTTATTAGGTGCGTCTGCCCTTGCCTGTGTCCACATCTGAGGGTGTGTTTTTGAATTGTCAGAGAGAAGACATAAATTCAGCTGAACATCAAACACACAACAGAGTGTAATGGCGAAACACACGACTGATTGAGCTAAAGATGGCAATTAGAGGATGCATTGTGAAATGGTTCAACAATCCCATCTCTGCTTAGACACTCTTCTTAAATTATAAAAAAAAAATAACATATTTGGATGAGACATTTTATCGCTTTCACTGTGAGGAGGCCTTAGCTGATAGTGAAAATAAAGCAGCTTCCAAAGTCTTAAGAACAGGGGGATCAGGATGAAAGGAAATGAGCATGAGAGGAATTCTGATGCATCCTTGCAGTGTTAAAATGCAAAAGCTGACTAATAGCATTACATGGTTTCAGTGGAACAGGCAGAGAAGAGGAACTCTGACAGCATCATAAAAGCAAACGGGCCTCAGGAGATTCAGCCTTGTAATAGTGTAAGGGTTTTTTCTGCTGTGGAAAACATGACTCGGGCTCAGTGACGCCACTCTCTGTTTTTTGAAGAGAAGAATTAGGCAATAATTGTCAAATATACAAGTAGCAATTTACTGAACTACTAAAGAGTTCATTAAATTATTTTTACAATATGAAAAAGTATGTGGTATTACCATCAGATGGAGGTTGTAGCATATTCAAAAGCTGTTTGTTGCCTGTCATTTAATAGTTAAGAAGAAAACAGTACTGTCTCATGAGAAAAAGAGAGAATTGTTTTCACTTATTTTCTTGGGGTACAGTTATTTGGGCTCCTAAGTCACCCAACATTCAAATCTTTATCCCTCCCTTTTTGATTTCACACAAGTGCAGTGCTCTGATGGTCAAACAGACATTTACGCACACAGAGTAGGAGGGATGAAGAGAAAGAGCAGTAGGTTGAGCATCTAATTTCTTTAAAAGTGAAACTTAATTCGAAAGGTTCAATTTCACATGTAAACTTGTTGCTTTTTTTGTCATTTTGATGCCAACAACAATTTCTAACTATTTAAAAAGTTAAATTTATTCTGCATTACCTATGTGGCTTATCCCTTTCAGGATCCCAGAGGCTGGAGTCAGCTGACATTGGGCAAGAGACAGGCTACACCCTAGACCAGCCCCAAATTGCAGAGCCAAGAGAGAACCAACACGTGCATGGGGAGATCATGCAAACTCCACATAGAAAAATTAAACAAAAGTTCACTGCCTTGTCTGCCATTGACTCCCACATGCAAAACATGCACATGCAGCAGCAAAATAAACAACCACAGTAACACTTGTTGTGGTGTGAATGGCCTGTATATGTATTCAGAACACTAGTAAGCAGCAGGACAAGGTACTTCTGATGGCAGGAAAACACTCACAGAAGATCCATCACACATAATGGAGTTTCTGCCTCACATGTTAAGCCGGTCTGTCTGTGACTGGAGCAGAAATATCAGAGGGGGACCCAGACTCTGAGGCTAATATAAGTCAGACTGTGTTGATTATTGGTAAAAAAAAAAAAAAATCGAAGAAAAAAACTAAAAGTTATCGTTTCCATCAAACAACTGTAGTTTTAAAGCATGTTTCAAGTCACCTGACTAACATCACACTTCCCGCGATGTGACAATTGACTAGAAGAGATTCCAACAAAGGTTAAAAGAATTAGAGATGATTAAGCCTTAATGTGTGGTGATACAATTTTAACAAGCTTGTCAAAGTTATTTCAATATTTCGATTTTTGCTCAATCTAAAATTAGCATGAAGCACTGCTTAATCTGCATCAAACTAAAAAATACTTAGATGTAAATCATTGTCCATCTGTGAGATTTTCTTTGAATAATTTCAAGAGACATTAAAAGCAATCCTCACTGAAATAAACAATCCTAGAGAAGAAGTGTTATTGAGCTGTACAATGACTGTTGAAATAACACAAATGCTAACAAGCAATCCATCTAGAAACAGGCAGAGGTGAGGCTGAGGTGGACTTGGAGTCTCCAGGAAAATGCAGTATGATTGCATGTCAGTTTGCCAAAGACATTAGTTCTACCATAAAAACAAAAAGAATAAGCCAGAGAACAAAGTAATCATTGGGCCAGGATGCAATCCTGTTTATTTCTGATGCTAAACAGATAACTATTTAACAGTCTACATGGGGATATCTTGATTTTTGTAAATCAGCCGCAAGTAGAAAATTGAGGGTTGCTACATGGTTTGTCATCCAGACTTGTTTGACTACGAGAGAGCCACTTAACTCTCTGTGCAGCTGTTATTGATATTAGAGAAAAGGGAAACAGTATGTCTTTTTAGATTTGAATGTCTTATTTCCTTCAAAATCTCAATCCTTGATTAGTTATAGAATAATAATAATAGTTAGTTGGTCATTATCATTTGATGAGTAAGAGTTGTTCAGGCAACCCCTTAAGGCGGACTCTTCTCCTCTCAAAATGTCTGCAACGCCCCTGCCTGGTGCAGTAAATGTCTTATTAGGAGTCTTTTCATGTAGCAACTGTGTTTATCATGTCCTCAAACCAAATTAAAATAGACCATATAAGGTCACATCAGTATGTGTGTCCTGGGGAAAGCTCACTGAAGATAAAAAGATTTCATCCAACGAATGTATTCTTCCAACTTCCAGCAGAACGTTTTCTGAATTGTTTTAATTTCCCTCATGGTCTTCTTTGCTATTTCATGAACCTATATCATGTGGTTTTATAGCAGCTCCAAATGTCGAATTTAATTTCTCACTAACCATAACTGGTCATATCTTTATTCTCTAGAGAAATTTACCACATTTTGTTACTCTCTGAGATCTCATACACATAATTAATTTGACTTCATTGTCATGGTCTTTTCTTCTCTATAATTAATGACATATCTCCAGCTCCATGAGAAAGGACGCTCCTACTCATGTCAAGTCATCGTCAGAAAAAGATGAGCAGTGGAGAGGCACAATGAGAGCGAGTCCAAACCTTATTGGATGAAATGATGAGATAACATAATTGACAAATGCTTTCACTTTGCATGCATATAATTCAATTGCTTCTGGACTGTGGTTTGCTTTAGTTCCGTCTGCTATAATGAGATGTACACAAAAGGTGATTAGTATCACTTGGTAGTACAACTCCACTGAGCTTTTTATGGTTTAGCTTCACACAGTCAGTCTTCTAATACTTACATTGCTGATGCCAATCACAAGACTACATGGAAAGTACAGTTTTCTTTTGACCTTGACTTCTTCCGTTGTCTTATTTTAACCCTTTTTTATGGTTTTGTCTTCTCTGTATTTATAGCAAAAGGTACAATTCAAAAAGAGCCAAGAGGTGTAATACTGAAATAAGAAACTAAATACAGTGGTTTGCAAATACTTTTCAATTTATATTTAATGATTTAATTTGCACATGAATGATATTAATGTTATGTTCTTGTGGCAGAGAGTCAGTCCAAACAATAACAAAGAAGTTGAGGGAGAAGAAATGGCAGACAGGAGACAAACAGTCCAATATGTGCCTTCATTTTACACAAAATAACACCAACAGCCCAACATTCAGTGTCTTTGGCTATGTGATTTCAAACAAGGGAGGAACACCAGGAATACGCCAAGGGGACGCATTTAAGATCAAGAGTGATCTGTGTTTGCCATTGTTGACACAGAAAACCTGTGAATTAATGGATGGATGGAAGAACTGATGGATCAATGATGGATCAACATTGCAATATCTGTAAAATAGTGAGAAGAATTCACTTAGTAGTTTGAGTGTGAGTTTTTTTAATAAAACATAATCATAAAAGGTTAATAATGTAGGCTACAGGTGATACAATTTCAAGCCACAACTTTTTTAGTTAAGTTTAAGAACAAAAATATTGCTACACTCTCTGATATCTGAGTGTTAAAGATCCAACTTTGATTGTTGCACTTGAAGGGACACAGCATCTAATTTTGTATAAAAAGTTGCAATATATATTACAAGACAAAAACCATTTTTCCTCAATGTTGTTCAGCTCTAATATCAATACAATCTTATCAAGTCCTATCCCCAGAAACCTACAGAATATGACTTTAAAATTTGTTGAAATAAGCAGGCAATACCCTAACTCTATGAGTATGTGCCCCTTGGTAAAAATGGTACATACTTGCACACATGTGCAAGTTACCTATGGCAAGGGCATTAATACACCCCCACAGAATTACAAATGCTAGTTTTTGAACTTCACTTTGATAACTATATGGATGTTCTTTTACATTGTAGCCAGTAGGATTAGCCAACCAATATTTTCCACCCTTAAAAAAAATGAAATGAGGACTTATTAGATCACAGCACACAAGACGCATAGTAGGTCAGTACATGTTAGATGATCTTGGGCTGAAAAAGTGATGATTTTATGGACAGCAGTTGGTGATTTCTCTAAATGCCTTGCAGATTGCGGACTATTTACACTTTTATTTTGTCATATTGTGCAGACAGTTTGTATTTTTATTAAAACCCTCATATTCTCACCCTCCCATTAAAAAAACATGCTCCAATTCATTGTCAAAAATTACCCTCCCCCTAAACTCAATCCAAGCAGTTACACACAAGCAGCGCTCTCTATGAATTTATCCACACGTTGATGCATTCATTGACTGGGGCCTTCTCCTGGTACGGGTGGTAATTAAAAGGTTCTTAGTGGAGTGGTCCGGGGTAATCTGGGGCCATTTAAAAGCCTTAATGCCCGGCACTGTGGGGCTTAATTGGTACTGTGCCATTTATATGATTAATAACCAACCAAGGTCTGCCACCTAAAAAGCACTCTTAACTCTTGGCAATTCATTAGATTGGAGGGTACTCTGGACTCTAATGAAAAGAAAATGTGTTGCTACAATAGCCCCATTAATATCCAGAGATCATATCTGCTGCCATCCTATTTGCTGATTATCAATCAATTTCATTGCTTAGCTGGCCTCAGGGCCATGGAGGCAATGTTCTGTTTTATGGTGCAATGTGCTTATTTGTGATTTTGCTGGTGGCTAAAAGGAGCTAACATTAGGCATGAAAGGGGATGAACTTAGAGACCTGACGATAGAACATTTTAATCTTTATTTTATGGATTTGAGTGGCCTTTTGCCAAAACATTATTCTTTCAGTGTCTTAATGTTTTTCTTTGTTCTTGTTTGTTTGAAATAAATTTACTAAGCTTATAAAGCTTAATTTAGAGAATCCTGAAAAATCCTGTTGAGACAAATCAAACAAGCAAATGTGTTTCGTATTATGTATTATGAATTCATCCCGGTGGCCAGGAAAAGTCTGTTTTTTAGGTTAATTTTGGGGACTTTGTATCTTTATTGAAAGGACAGAGGTAAGAAAGGGATGAGTGAATAAAAAAGGCTTAAGTCATGTGCCAAGGGTAGAAGTTTGACTCAAGTCAAAACAGCTAGGCGCTCTGACATCCCTTTGTGCCACTCAACAAGTTATCCAAGTCAACAAGCTATTGAAAAAAATATATATTAACTAATAAGTATACCTGCTCTCATGTAAGATCTTTAAAATGTTGTATTCAACAGATAAATAAAAGTTGATCTTGTTCTAGCACTGAGTTGATTTCATTCACACTATGTGCAAATTGATTCTTTTTTAATTGAGCATATAAAAACATTAACTGTGGAGACAACCTCATGAGCAATAAAAAACTGGTATGCAGCTTACTTTTCAGTTATGTCTCAAATTAAACACAAATTTCATTATGGATAAATTCCAATAATTTATTAGTGCTGGGTGTCAAGTGTTAATAAGATGAATGGTGGGGTATATGTGTAGTCTTCACACTTCACACATCCCTGTTTCATCACAAACTGCTGCTCCAAGCCTAAAAAAGGTGGCCTTGGCTTGCTTCTGATTGGTCCCCTCGAGCGGTTGCAGTAGGAAAACAAATCTACCAAGAAACCAACACAAATAGTGAGTAGTGAGTAAACTCGTCACACTCCTGTTGTGGTATAAGCAGCATTAGTAGAAATATTAATTGCATTACAGCAACCAAGCAGATGATAAATACTGCCTTGTGATAATATTTGGATCCCACAGAGTCACTTTTTGTACACAGGCACAACATATCAAAAAAAATATGAAAAGGTTGACATTTCTCACTGTCCCTACAGCAGATCATCACAGGACTCGCCAACAATTCAGAAACCTGTTTAGTTTCCAGAATTCAGTCTCGCTCTTTCAAGCAGGAGAATTCATCATTTTTTTTAAACCTGCTCTTTACTTTTCTACAGTTTCTCTGTGAAAACTTCTACTCGTGTTTCGTAGTAAAAAGTTACTATGCTATTTGGTGTCCTCTATGGTCCACTGGAGACACTGCCAAGCATTAAAATCTGTTCTTCTTCTGCAGCTTGTTTACACTTATATCATAAGGCGTGTCCCACATTGATCGATATGCTCATCTGTATAATCTAATATAGGACACTTAATCTCTGCTATTATTATAACTAAATTATCATATTTGGGTTGCTCAGGCTGCTGGCTTCCTTCCTATAATATACAGTGCAACTTGTAGTCAAAGAAAGCAGTTGGTCAATGTGGGAATCCAGGGTAATCCTTTAACATAATTAGTATTTTTAATTGTTTATTGTATGATTGAGATGGCGTGTCATAAGAGGCTCTAAATGGATGAAGCCTTATTGCTGAAACAAAACAAACATACAATAACCACAGCCATTTTTTTGTTTTTTTTTTTGCTTTTTAATTTTTAAGTAGCAGTAGGACAATTCAGAGGTTATTATTAACAATTAATGACCTTATTTTCCAAGACTCAAAATTATCCATGGTCAGTATGACATTGATGGTTCATTCCTGGGGAAATATCATTAAAATAAATGGGGCCACTTCACTCCTAAACCTATCTGCTGTTGATATACTGCTGCAATAATGAAAATATTATATTTGGTGTAACATCCATGGTATGGGGGGGGTGGGGTGGGCTGACTTTGTAATTATAGCTTAATTATCTCATCAAGGCTGAGTAATGTGCCGTAGTGGTGATATGTGTGTGGGTGTGTTGGTGGTAGGGGGGTGGAGGCTTTAGTAGACATTATTATCTTATCCACTTTGATGAGAGACCAGATTCTGATGTCTGTGTTTCCTCCACGTCTGCTGACACACCAATCACTCACTTCCGGAAGTGTTTACATTAAAGTCACAATGCTCTTGTCTTTATGGACACAATATTGTCCAAAGCCGGAGGGAGGGGGGCCGAGTCTGTACTTATCAGCCTGACCACGTCTGCCCACTCGACTGTCTTTGCGTGTTTCACCATTCGGCTGCGATGCAAAGCACTGCGAGGGGAAATCAACTTCAATCAGTCACGCTTTCCTGCAGCGTCGGAGAGGAGAGTCTACACCTCTCAGTTTTGATGAAGGAGGGCTCGGCTGTGTGATTCTGGAGTAAAGAGCCGTGTTCTCCGGCCTCGGACGGTGCCCAGCTGTCACCTTTCCATCAAAGGTGGAGAAGCACGCACACAAACTCGAGGGCTGCTTATCACTTCTCATGAGGAACGACAGCAAATTGGATTTTTCATATTATCATAAATGAGCTGATTTTTTGGGCTGTTGCACTCGTAACATAATTTCCTCAAGCTCTATTGATATTTGTGTGTGTTTACAGATTGTCCTTTTAAATCTGAATGCTGTGCGCTCGAGGTGGGTGTTGAGCAGCACCTGCATGTGTGTGTCAGCTGCAGATAAGTCTATATCCAGTTTTCTCCACCACAGGTGAGCCTTTGGTGTCCAAAGAACTCCAATTACCAGACCCTCTCCTTATCTCAGCTATTTTCAACCCGAGCCTGCCATCAACAATCATCAGGCCTTAATGAATTCACCCGCATTATTTCCCAGGTTTAATGACCTGAGAGCCCAGCTCTCTTTGAGAGTGAGACAGACCTGGGACAGTCCCAATTAAAAAAAAAAAATCCATTACAAACAGTGTAAACATCCTCTTTTCCGACATAACCTCCTGTGTTGTTTTTTTATCACAGCAAAGAGCCTTTAAAAACTGAACATCTAATTTGGGTCATGGAAAGGTGTTTTTTTGTATTTTTACTGCAATAATGTAGCACCAGCAAGGTTTTGTTTATTCTTTACGCTCCATGACTGGTTTGTGGTCTTGGAAATACCCTGAAACCAATATAGTGATAATTCATCATGAACACAAAGATGGCTGTTTTTAAATTAAGTGGCAATTCCCAAAATATTTCAATCAATCAATCAATCAATCTTTATTTGTATAGCGCCAATTCATAACAAGTGTTATCTCAAGACACTTTACAATAGAGCACAAAGCTCTTCATATTGTGGATACACATATATGCATAGATACATATATACATATAAAAATACACATATACATATATATACAAATATATACATCCAACACCCAACATGAATCCATATAGCCAATCATGAATCCCGCCATCATGGCGGCAAGAAAAAAACTTCTGTTAAGCAGCAGGAAATCTTGAATGTGGACCCCAGTCTCATGATAAACAGCAAATCCACACCATGCTGTGTTGGGTGTGTGGGCGAATGAAGGGAGGTAAGTGGAGACAAGTGGACTAAAGTAAGAACTAAAGCTAGTGACAGATCAGTGGACCAATCATAGACCTGTCGTCGTCAAATTTGTTTCTGCTGAAAACAAATATATTAGCGGTTAGCCTCTTGAGATGCTACATCTTGTTTTCAGAAGGGTCCTCATGTCTGTGTGGTTGTGGTGATAATTTTATAGAAGTATAATCAATAAAAGTCTAACTGAAAATAAGAATTTATGGTAGTGACGAACTCATGGGTGCCCAGACCACAAGTGCATCCCTACCATATTTGTCTCCGTTAAGTATAAATGTATTAATGGTAGACCTCTTGAGATGTGACACCTCATTTTCAAGAGGGATCTCATGCCCTTGTGGAGCTAGAGATAGTTACTATCGATGTATTTCATGAACTAATTTCATCAATATGGCGGTGTGTACAATTGCAGCAGCTTAGTATAGGTAAGATCGGGCCCAAAGCATCCAGCCTATCCTCGCCCGAGCCTGTGGACATTCTGTCCAAGTCTGACCGGACCCATCCTCTAAATTATATTTAGATCTAGTTTAGGGCAGTGGTTCCCAAACTTTTCACAGCCTGTACCCCTTCAGACACTCGACCTCCAGCCATGTACCCCCTACTCTCACGCACTTATAGCAGCTGGAAAAAGAAATGTGTCTGTAAGCCTGCCGCCAGCCCCACCTCCCACATTTAACATTCATAACATACAAAAAAAATCTCTTCAAGTGAATTATTTCTCACAAAATAGATTTATTTACCAGCAATTTCATTGGGTAACACCAGTTCACTTTCAAAAAAAGAAATTTACATCTCTGGAACATATTCATTAATGACCTTGAAACTGTAAAGTACAAACTCACCACAGCTTTAACGTGAAGGGTGTCTGACTGAACTTATTTTACTATAAGAATCTTAAGCCCCGTTTCCACCAAGTGGTCCGGTATGGATCGGCACGGTTTGGCTCAGGCTGGATCGGTAAAGCCTGATCCTGGTTGCGTTTCCACATCCAGCCGTACCCTACTTGGTAGGCGGCGTCTAAGCCGGATGCCAATAGCATGATGTCATAGCAGCGCGACACAGTGTATCCGGCTATTAAATACAAAGAAGAAGAAAACGCGACACAGTAAACAAAGAGCAATGATTCTCTTCACCGAGAATACTGAGGAAGGTCTGCACCTCCACAGTAGACCATGGGACGCTCGATCTTGATGCCATTTTCCAAACAAAAAAGCCTTGAGAGTTATCTTCACGAAGACGAGTGGAGATTTAAACATGGCGGGGCTGTGCTGTTCTTTATTACCGCTGTCGCAAGGGAAGTGACGTCTCCTTCGACCAACCAACAGGCTGCAGTGTTTCTAGCTTCACCCTCTGGGGTCGGATCGGTATGCTTGGCACCCCAACAGAAGGGTCCCAAAAAATGAACAGTAAGGTTCGCTTATATGGGGTCCTGTCCTGGTGTGAGGCTATGGAAACACCACAAAAAGCGAGCCGTACCGAGACGAACCGAATGGAACCCTCTGGTGAAAACGGGGCTTTAGACAATTCAGGACAGATTTCCTTCTCCAAGATGCCTCACCAATCCAGCCCCCAGCCTTTCTGCCAACACTTCAGGCCTTTATCAAAGCTCACCATACAAACATTTGGCAGTTTGAACTTTAACTACTGAAACAACTGATTGAAACCTGATAGGTATTCGCATACCCCCTACATCACTTTGTGTACCCCTGGGGGTACGAGTATCCCAGTTTGAGAATCACTGGTTTAGGGGATGTTGAGTAACAGAAATGCATTGCATTAGACCTGAATGAGCCCATTATTGAGGCATATACTATATATGAGTCACATGTTCCAGCTTGTGTATGAAATCTAACCTCTTCAGCTTATGGCATTCCCCTCTGTTTTGTCCTATGCCTATGTTTGTTGTTTTTAAGGAGACTCTCACCAATTTTAGCTACAGTAGCCAAAACTGAGATGATATTGGTTTCATGCACAAGCTGGCCATCACAGGCTATTGTCATTGCCCTCATAACATACCAAAGGAGGTTGCAAGAGCACTGTGCTCACTGTGGATAATTATAACAACCCAGCAGGTGGAGCGGACGGCAGAGAGAGAGGAAGCAGAAATAAAGATGCATGTCTGGCCTCCTGGTGAAACTCAGGAAACAACAACATAAGTATCCTTTACCCTGTATGTTCCTAACCATTACCAGATCTATGACAAGAAATAGATGAACTGGAAGTTCAAATCTCTGGAAAGTGCCATAACTGTTGTGTTATGATTATAACAAAGACGTAACTTTACTGCTGACCCCTGAAGGTGCAGTGCATATGCAATCAAACTGTTTCATTAATCTTAATGCCATCCTTGCAGAAGTCAGGACCTGGGCCAACCCAACCCAAAAATCTGAATTAGACATTGCTTGTGCTGAGTAACTCGCACATTGTGTATCGATCTCCTGTAAAAGGAACAACAGCTGGAGTGAAGTTATCAAAACATTTTTTTTTTTTGGTATGTACTGGCTTAAAGGACCATTTTGAGAGGCTAGTTTACTATGTTAAAGGCGGAATATATTTATGTTACAAAGATAACAATCTTATCACAGATCAAATTAATAGCATAAAAGCTTGCACTTACATCTTTACTCACAGCCGCACAGCCAGTTCAGTGTCTGACTTGCAGCCTGTTGTCTTGAGACTCTTGTAGTCATGTAAAAGCCTGTCCAATATTTCCTCTAGTTCAACTTTTTGCCCCCAGTCACTCCCTTTTTCTCCTCCTAGCCTCATCTTCATGGCCTTTGTCACTATCAGAAGCACAGTACCCGCTTCTCCTGAGATGACTTACTGCCAGATCTTCATAGTACCATATGCAGATGACCAGGGCACTGGAATGGGAATAGGTGCCATCCTCCCTGTTGAGAGTCCTCTTACTTTAAGATTGGCTTTCTATAAGGTGAAAATGTTACTTGTTGTTGCTTCAAGCTGAAAAGATTACAGTCTTGCTTTAACAGGCTGCTTTTGCCCCACTGCTTCTGTATTTCTTTACTTGTCATTTTAGCGAGAAATATGCGTTGTTCCATTGGAAGTCTAACCATCAACTACCTGTGGCTAAACCTTATTTACCAGGGATTTCTAATAAAGTTGACATGCAATCCTTCCAATACGCACAGCACTGCCTTCTTTAGCTTAAAGGTTACTTCAGATATAACTATCCTTTCACAGATATGTTATATCACAAGATCAATAGTCTCTTTAGGTGGATATAGGGCTGATAAGAGGGAGGCAGATGAAGTGCTGCTGATATTGCAGTGGGCATACTGTAATATTAGAAGGAGAAATGTGAATGAGACTGAAATAAGTAATTATAGTGACCAGGGATAAAGAGAATACAGGCAGAGCAGTGAGAAAGTAAAGTGATGAAAAGGGGGATAGAAAGATATAGATTATCATCCATGACGGAAGAAACAGAGCGAGGAGATGAGAGATAACAGAAGAGACAGAAGGGACAGGAGGAGAGGAGGGAAAGAAGCATCAGAAAAAGAGAATAGAAAGAGCCAGGAGGGAAAAGGGAGAAGAGGTGGAGAGCTGCTCATAATGGATTGATTCTCACATTTCTTTGAGGGCCTGTTCTTCCTGTCTCCTTCCAGATGAATGGTAATTGCCCCGCCGGCTTTAATCATGTGTTGAATTGGCAAAAAAACAGGAGAAAAGCGCTTCTACGGCAATTGAGAACCGATCGCTCTGGAAGTCGACCTATTGCCGCATCGCTTTATCCCCCATCCCACAGTCACGCACACGGTCTTTTACACATGCACGCATGCGGCCGACATGCACACACCCATGTCAGGGCGAGTGACAGAGGCACTAATTACAGTGATGGCTAGGTGGAAGAGAAGACGAAAAATGAGGGAGGGGAGTGAAGAGGACGGGAAAAATGGAGGTGGTGGAAGAGTGGAACAGTGGGGTGCAGACTGCCATCATGGCCTCAGACTGTCAGCTGTGGCAGCAGACTGAGAGGAGGATAATTGTTTCATCAAGGGTGTGATTGCCATCACTTCCCTTATTCTCTACCAACAAAGCACCTTTTAACATTTGTGTTTCATTTCACTTCATGATTGCAGGCAGACCAGCAGACATATCGCCGCCTTTTATAAACACAGAGCTAGATAGTGAGTCAATATGTGGCAATCAAGCTGAGGGGTATTTAGATGCAATTTATCCACCTATAGACGGCATGAAGAGACGCGATCAATACTGAAAACAAAGAAATCTGAGATTTAGATGGATAAAGCATTAAACATAAAGTCCACAAAAATGATGATGGTAATTTTAAACAAAATCCCAGGCTGAAAGCTGTGAAGTAGGGCTTAATGTTTTACCTGCTAGGGGCCTAATGTTCTACCACTGCAGTTATGAGGAGCAGATCTGAAACAGACACACTGCAGTACATGTGATATCAGTCTTGATAAGCACAGCATGGTAAGTCTGCATATTTGATGTTTCACTTGTTCCCCAGACCAATTTTAATCAAAAGTTTGTCTCTGATATCACAATAAACCATCATAGATCTGAACACTGTGAAGACAAAGTGTGTCTCCTGCAAGGTAAAACATGGGGCATCAGTGGCTCAGTCTGGAAGCTGCTGAAAAGCACTTTCAAAGCTCAGGGTCAATTCCAAAACAAACAGATAACAGGTATTGCTGTTGCCATCTTAGATGCCCCAGTGTTACAATTGAAAAAATCACTGAATAGTCTGTATTTATGCAGAAAATGCCTATTTAATGTGTCATTAGCAAAAATCTAAACATAAAGGCTGTATTTCCTGTATGCACATTTCCATGTACAAGGTTGTGAGTTTTTGTGTGTGGTTGATATAAGAGCCGGCTTTGGCTCAAGTTGCTCTGGCTTTCAAACTTTAGGGTGTGCTATGCTGTAGCTGCATCTCCCTGCAGTCACAGCTCTATTTCCTGACAAACTGCACTCTTATATAAACTTATATAGAAGGTTTAGAAAGAACAATTAATTTTCCAACCAGTGACCTGATTAGTTGAATGACAAATCTGGGAAACCTGTAAAATGAAAGCATTCTGTACAAACAAGGGCAGTTTCTCCACAGAGGTGACGGACCGGGATTTAATTCTGTGCTCATTCTATTACTGTGGACGTACCGCTTGATTAAGATAAATATGGTTCTTACTTTTAATTTCCTATATGTCATCAAGATTTTAAGCACAGAAAACATGCATGAGAGTTGGGGCTCATGCTGCAGTCTAAACGCTCTCGATAACACGCTCTAATGACAACATGCATACACCACTGTTTTTAGGCAAGTACAACGCAACCTCCTGTCCCTTAGACAGCCAGAGAACACTTTAAAGACTCAAAACACAGCTTTAATATTCTTGATTTAACTGGAGTTTGCTAACTTAAATAGTTTTTGATTGCAATACTGAGACTTTAGTTTTGCCAAAAAAAAGCAATTCAATATGAAGGCAATGAGGAAACAAGCAGATTTTTTTGATTAAATGATTGTAAGATATGTATATTTAAGCAGAAAAAGTTTCATGATCATTCATAGTTGACCACATGGTAATTTTCCCAGTCAACATTGGTCAAAATTGTATATTTAAAAGCCAGAGCCATTTTTAGAGTCACAAAAGTTCTCTGCAGAGTCAGTTTCCCTCCTGCAGATAGTCCTGTCTTCAAATTGAAGGAATGTGGCATCAATAACCTGTTGTAAATCCTTGTAGGTTGACACTGTCCCCCTGAACATTGATGTTTCCATTTTTGCACATAAGATCATCACCACTCAGAAACTAGAAGAGGTAGGCCTTTAGATGACAGAATCTGAAAGCTCAAAGACCCTTGAGATTTTCCACTTTAAACTTTGCAGTTTTCCTCATACATGTGGAGGAACCAACACGATTTTTTTTTAAAGTCAAGTCTGAGTCAGTGACCATGGGAAATTTCTGGACTTTGTCTGAGTTTATATGGAATGACCCAGAAGCTTTTTGGAGAAAAGGCAAAATGTCTTTAAGAATCTAAACCAGCCTAGTTGCCATTTGGATCAGAGTTGGTTAACCATAACTTAGATGACTGAGAACCTACACAGATGACCAAAGTCTCAGTGTATGATTTTGTGAGAATTTACCATCATAGTACCAACTCTGAATTCAACTCACAAAAACAATGACCTTGGTCCTCACGCCAGTTTTTTTCTGAAAACTGAACATCATAGTCCTGACTCAAAACCTGACCACAAAATGACCATGGTCCTGATGCAATGTTTCATGAAAAACTGGCAGTGGAAGTCCCGGTCAAAGTTTGACCACAAAGCAATTATCATGGCCCTGATGTAAAATTTGACTGAAAAACGTCAACCTTCATAATCCACCGAAGATAGACCAAATAAAACAGAGGCATTCATTTAGACACATAACATTTTGAAAAATGGTCCTCATCGTGACATCTGCAGACACTAAGAGGGAGCAGCTGACACGGTCAATTTTTACACTGAACACTTGCATGAGTTTTGAGGCAGTAGCCAGTGAAAAAGTGTGAGCTTTTATTAAATCAACAGTCAAAACACGTGGCTGGTCGACTACTCAGGCAATTACAAGCCTAAAATTTATTTGTAAAAGTTCATGAGAAGAAGCATGTTGCTTCACCTGCTCCCTCTCTGCATGTCTCCACTCCTTGAGTGAGCAGAGTTGCTGTCAGAGGGCTGGGGTGGAGGGGTTTGAATGTGTAATCAGAAATGAGTTACAGATCCAAAAAAAAAAAAAAAAAAGGACTGTTCAACTGAAGTGTTTATTGAAGTGCATAAAAAGACACGGTTTCTTTAAAACCACAGTAAACATGGCAGGAGGGGGAAATATCACAAAGTAAGTCATTGAAATATTGTTTGGCCTTTTTGAAAGGATGTATTATAAAAGGTAAAAGAATACCAACCAGAAGGATCACACACAAAGAAGCAGAAGGCCATTAGACCGAAGGCTAAGTAAGATGGCAATTTAATAGAAAACTTCAGACTCTGGCAAAGTGCTCTGGGCGGACCAACATGTCAGTGGTCCACACACAGGTCTGTTTTTTCTCAATTGTTTGACAAGAATCTAATAAACTGCAGGCAGCTGATTGATTGTGTTGCTCACAGACTGAATGAAACCTTTCCATTTCAAGAACCATTTAAACAAAAAACCTTCAGGAAGTCAATGCACTTTATTACAATTTGATTTCCTGCCCTCCCGTACCTTGACCTTTAAAGGACAGGCTACTTCAAGCTTAATGAAAGTTTCTTCTATTCCCCCTCGTCATAGGATGTTTCCCTGTGATTTCATTTGCAGAGATATTTGACAGTTTTTATAACCTCTGAAAGGATTTCAACTTATCTCACTAAGAGCCCAAATGTTTGTCATTCTGTGGGAACAATAACCTTTCACAGCAGCTGGACTTGCCTGATTCAATGTCTGTAATCAGCCAGATCCATCTTGCCAAGCTCCAATGTGTGACGACCGTGAGTGTCCCAAAGCGGCACAGCCCACTCAGCGTCCTTTAAAGCAGAAGAAGTGGGAGCTATGAGCAAGACAACAGCCGGAAGTGACACCATGCACGAAGAGATGCTAACATAGATGCCAACAGCTTCAGTCACGGTTTTATCAGATCTGAACCACATTTCTTTATTAAATGAAAAAAAAACAACAGTGAAAGCACTTTTTGGCGAAAGTTTGTTCTATATAGTGGCTCGTATTCTGTCCTTTACCTGTCTGCTACATTATCTGACTGGCTCTTAATGAATGTGATTGATGAAACGATCATCCAATCACCTGGCGGACATGCTTTTGAAAGTTTATGCCCATTCCCAAACTCTTTCTATGGGATTTTGCCTAGACAGACTAGTGATACTGAATGGTCTATCTGGTGTGTCAGGTTATGGGGACACTGTTATTGGATAATATATTTCTTGATTCTTTCCAATATTAAAGTGTGAGCAGTGTTAGATAATGGTAACAACTACAGTTAGAGCAGACCACCGGGCCACAAACCTGTCCTGGGCCATGGACTAATAAAAATGATTCATTTATCACCGATTTTTTGAATAACAGAGACTGAGGGGTGTTTTATTTTGAAAGGATGGCCAGATCCTTGCACATCCATCTGTGTAGACTTACTGTGCAGACTTTACACGCAGGCTGTCTCTCTCTGTCACAGCTATGGTGAATGAAAAAGTACAATGCGAGATAAACTTGTGGTCAAATCTTGTGGTCATGCACTCTTCCACGTGTTTTCTGGATACAGTTGTAAAAATATTTGATTTTGAATAATGAGTGTCACTGGAGGACAGTCAAGGCAAACAAGATCAACAACTTCCTTATGTAGAAGAATTCAATTCAAAAGTAACCAATAAAATACCTGTCAGTAATCAATCATTGCCAGAAATTTGGGGCCCTTCATCATGTCTTTTAATGGCACCCCATCCCACATCAGCTTTGCACAGTCTCTCTATCAATCCAATAAATAAATGAATAAATGTGATTAAATAAAATTAAAAGATTTAGATAGAGGAAAGACTTTTAGCTGTAAATCATAACATGGATGCTTAATTAAACTATGTTATATGATAACTTTTTGTACCCGGACCATTAAACCATTTTAGATGTTTCTTTTTATTGTGTAATCAGTCCGCATGACGTCTAACCTTTCAATCATGTTAATTATTTAAAACTTATGCATATCATATGTTTGTCTTTCCAACATGCACTAAAACAGAACTAATATTCTCCAATTAATATCTTAAACGACCTTCTTTTGAATATAATGACATTTTATGAGAGCTTAGTCATACTACAGATGACTGAATATTACTTTGCTGCAATGGAAAGTAGAAAATCACGGTATTTTATTGTAACAGAAGAGTAAATAAATCATAAAACCCATATAAATGTTACAAGACTATACCACTGGGTGGCCCTTCTTCTCTTTAAATCTAGTACATGTATTGTAATTGTGTACATAAATATGTAAATTACCTTAAAAATCCTACAACCTTTTAATCATACTCTAAGATGTCGAAGGCTTTGAAAGAAGCTGGAATCATCAGTAAATTAATTTAGGGTTTCTCTGACCACAAGCTGCTTTACTGATTACATATTTAATCATCAAATATGGTACAATGAAACAATTATGTTAGCTTTAATTTGAAGAGGATGAATTTATATGTCTTTGTATGAACTATCATCTCAAACAGACACTCACTTATCTTATCTGATGAGGATATTAAGGTACTTTTTTTTAATTAACCGTCTCCCTGTGAGTATTAATTACATATTAGTAATTAGGGGCCCCTCTAATGCTGTGGTCAGACTTCAGGATTTTTCATTTGTAACTACGGTCAGTATGTTAGACTAAGTGACCACAGAGCCATACATTCTTGCAGTGACTTGCCTTACCAGCATTACAGACTGCATGACTGAGACCGACTGCATGTGACAACTGATGTGACGATGGTGGAAGGAGGAGGGGCGACACTAAACCTCCTACTCAACTAATCATAAGGGTAGGGATGTTTTTTTTCAGAGCTTTGTGAACTTTTCCTCTGTCTGTAGCTCTCAAGATGCTCTTGAGGCACAAAACTCATGATTGTTGCACATGCAGAGCTCCCAGTGCTGTCATTGGTCAATATCTCTGCTGTGAATGAACAAACTTTAGGAGACTGGACAAAAATCAAACATGCTAGACTTTCTGTTGCTGCGTTGCGACGCGTCCCAAACTGGTCTGTTGTTGTCAGTCATGACACACTACACAAGATGGAACGACCAATTTTTGTGGCCGACAAGTCCTGAAACCCTACGTCTGTTGGGTCATGCCATAATCGTGCCTAGATCACGTAGTCTGACCTCAGGATTAAGGTGTCTGCACTTCTGCCAGACTATCAGCATGTGGTAACCTGCTCTGGAGACAGAATGTGAGGAGGAGGGAGAGGATAAGGAGGTGAAATGGAGAGTCCATGTTTCGACAAATAGAGACTGATGGACAAGGTGTGACACTGAGACCCGACCACTTAACAGGCACTAATGGCTGTACCAGATTACCTGTCGAAGGCGACACATCGCCAATCCAAATCTTCATCTCAAATTGAAAGTGCAGCAGAAAAATAGCTCTGGATCTCGACCTCACATCTTATCGCCCCCTGCCTCACATTAAGACACTATTTTCCCACTGGTGGGTTTCAGATTGAGTTTAGGCATGCTTAATATTCCTCTGCTTTGAATCAAGTGGGCTGCGTGCGTGCGGTGTGCACCATTATTCATCATTTATGTTCTGGATATTAGATTGTGTCACTCGCTCCAGCCTTACAATTCCACAATCACAAGACAGCAGGTCATAAATCAAGAGTCAGAGGTCCTGTTATTTATCACACCCCAGAGACAAAACAAGAGCCAGACCACCAAGTACTCACAAAGTTTAGAGCAGTTCAAAACTGAGATGTTTTTCTCCCAAGCAGAGGGATGAGTGCATTGGCTGCACTGCCTTGAGAAATTCTCAGCGTGCTGTGACACAAATTAAACAACTGTGAAATCAACTTTGAAGCACACTGAGCCTCGAGCCATTATTCGAGAGTACCCCCTGCTAAAGGTATCACAACTGAGTGCTGTGTTAGTGTGGATCTCTCTGCATACATCACAGAAATTCTTCAACAGTTATCTCTCAAGTGAGGGGATTTGGGTTTTTGGAGTAAAGGGGAAAACAGAGGAGTGACAGAACAATAAAAATTACCCTTACATTTGGCCTTAAGATAAAATGGTCTGAATCACCTTGAGTATCAGTCAATGCAGACTAGAATCTGTAAAAATGTATCACAAACCAAGACTCTTTAATCTTAACCTGACACACCAGACTTAAGGTGCCTACAGAGCGAATGCAACTTGAGCTGCCTTGGCAACCACTCTCTATGTACAGTCAATGTACAGCCGCGATGGGGCAGGGCTAACCCTCCAGCGACGTGACGGCCGCATTCAGGGCGACCTGGTCGCTCGTCGCTCCATAGCCAAAGTTGAAAAGTTGATCTTTTCAGGCGATGTCGTGTGTGGCTGTGCAGCAACAGCCAATCAGCGTTGTGTGGGTGTGTGACGGTACCCGTGACAGACAGTTTTTATTCTGGCCTACAGAGTAACGATCCACGTCCGTGTGCGAAACATTAGTTAGTGAGTTCATTAGTTCCGCCTAGACGGACCGCAGAGAAGTCACAGACGATGCTGCTGCAGGGCCATCAGCTGCAGTGTTTTGTGGTTGGTAGGTGAGTGAAAAGTATACAGTTGGAATAATGTCAGCTAATACATCCTAATACATGATATATGATATGATTGCGGTGAAACTCGAGCGGACGTGACGTCACCGAGAGACAGCGACGTATTTATGGACACGGGACGCAACTTCAGTGGGCGACAGGATTATGGTCGCAAAGTCGCATTTGGTGTGGACGCAGCTTTACTGTCCAACATAATTTACAAGTTCATCTGGGATAAGGCTGGTCCAACTGCTGTGCAACGTCACTAAAATCTTTAATTTACCTTCTACCTTTTCACTTAACAGTTTTCAGTAAGATTTCTACCCCGTCTCCCCTCTCTCAAAGATAAGTAAGGCAGGACGCAATTCCAGGCTTGTCACAACCGACAATGTTCCCAACTGTGTGTTGTCATGACTATTTTATTGCTCCAAATATAGTGGAAGCATTTCCAATCTGAAGTCCTGAATCTCTTTTTTATGACAGTGGTATCCATGCCATCTGCTCTCACCTCTCCAAAGCTGATGGAAACAGGTAGAACAAGAAGCACCAGAACCTAATGATCCTATTTCAGAACTCAAAAACATTCCTTTAGGCCAAGATCCTCACCATATTCTTCTCTTGCTTTTGGTTTGGGAAACAAAACTCAAGCAAACACAGACAGCTGACAAGTCTTATATTCTGGGTATCATCGATGTAATTGTGCTAATGCATATTTGTAACCTTACAGCGCAGATGGGTCTGCCTAATTTCACATACTGAATCAGGCAGGTCCATCTTGCAAAGCTCCAATCTACAATGGTTGTGATCAGTCCAAAGCGGCGCGGCCCAATCAACATCCTTTGGAGCAGGAAGAGGTGGGAGCCACAAGAGACAACAGCAGGAAGTGACTGCTTATACGGAGATTAGCATAGATGCTAACAGCCCCAGTAGCAGTTTTATCAGATCTAGACTGCATTTGTTTGCGGAAAAACAAGTCACACTAAAAACTTCTCTATAAAAGGGATATTTTTGCTCCACTTCTGACATGTTTTGGCGAGAGTCTATTTAACAAAGTGTCTCATGTTCTGTCCTTTATACCAAGGATGTGCCACCTGTGGCAGAAGGGGCACATGTAGACTCCCTCCTCACAGTATTTCCCCAAGTCAATTTATTGATGAATACCAAAAATGATGAAACATAACCTTCACAAAACTTGTAATGAAACAACTCAAATCATAAGAAAAATATTCTTATTTAATCTTTAATTTTGCAAGGAATAAGAAAAATAATTGTGAAGTGTGAAAGTGAATCTTTACTGAACTGAAAAAATAGTTTTAAATGGATGACACTGGTAAAACAAATCAGGTAAAAGCTACTTTTGTTGCTTTTGTTGAATTAATTATTCAAAAATGTTAAATTAAAATTGTCCTGTAATTTGTAACCACTTGTCCCTCTGGCATGAGGACATCATTGATTCCCCCTCTCTGTAACTGACGTTAACCATCTCTGTCTCAAATTGAAAAAAAAAAGACTACGTAGAAATGCCAAACAAAAAAATTAAAATATGATCTATTTCAGTCTTTATTAAGATATGGTTCAATGGAAATTATGCCTTGACACACTGACCATTTCCCCTCCTCCATGATTTTCTGAGATATTGTGTCTTTCCTCAGGTATGTGGTCTAGAGATTAGATTAGACAGAATTTTATTAATCCCTTGGGAAGACTCCTTCAGGGAAATTAAGATTCCAGCAGCATTTTATAGCAGTACACAGGGTAAAAAAAGAACACAGGATATTAAAAAGTGAAAACAATTTGCAGATATAAATGAAAATTTAAATAAGTATAAATAAAAATAAATATAAATAAGACTACTGGCTGGCTACGGCTCAAAGGAGTTTTTCAGTCAGTTAGTCCTGAACTTGGGAAGGAGCAGTCTTGGGCTGAACAGGCTCCTCTGGTTGCCGATGATGGTGTGCAGAGGGTGACTGGCATTGTCCACAAAGTCCAGCAGTTTGTCAAGCCTCATGGTCTGGCTGAGTACTCTGGTGTGCAGGCTTGGAGGATTATAAATGTATTAATCAAAAATCTGTTGAAAATGTCTCCCACATATTTTAAATTAGTTAAGATATTGAAAATGTTTGGCCAGACTTGACATTTTCCAGGGAGATATGATACAGATCTATAACAGCGTTTTTTCAAATCCTGTCTAAAGACTAATTAAACCCAAACCTCTTTTTTTAGCCAAAAAGTAATTTTAAAAAGTTATTTAGCAATATTGATGATCAGTGTAGGCCCAAACCCTTATTGTTAAGAATAAGGCATTTACAGTATAAATATAAAATCTGCACAGTTGCTGCCTTCTACAGGCTGAAATCTGTTTACTGCAGTAGTTTATTTTTTTCTGTGAATGAGCTGGTGGCAGGTGATGTACTGCATGTGGTGTCAGACTGTCACCACAGAGCTCAACAGTGTCCACCCATATACCCCCAAGCAACTTCAGTAGCTGCTGACAGCCAAAGTTTATGAGGAACAGCAGACTCCACAATCAGAAATGCAGTTTTGACTCTCTGGGATTGTGGGAAGTGCAGTTCTGTCACCATTGATTGTCAATAGACCATGATTGTCATAAAATAATGTTGATATTGCACTCACTTGTGTCTTCTACTAGACCATTATATTTATCCTTTTTAAATGCTCTGTGGCTGAAGAGAGACGGTTGAATCTAATAGTAGCTGTCAAATTTAAACAGTAACTCTCAAAATCATCTTATTTTGAAACAGCAACAGTGAGTTTCATGAGTTAAATTTTAAAAAATTAATAGGTACATTAGTGCGCATAAATGTTGTGTATTTCCCCCCTTTTATACCAGATCCAACTGCAAACACATAAAGGAGTCTGGTGTGAAAGCTCAAAGGCAGATAATCCACAGGTACTCTCCATAAAGTCATAACAGCCACTTGGAGAGGAGGTAATTGAAGGTAAAATGGTGGTTTGGAGCACCTTCATTCAGCCACAAGGAGTTTTATAGAAAGTGCTACTAAATTGTTGACTCGACTCACTTCAATCAAGCTCAGCAGTCAGTCATTTTACATATGCAAACATTGAATGTTATATTAGGTGTGATGTTTTGGAGCAGGGCAAGGGAATTGGCTAAAAAAAGTTAAGATTAACCATGCAGGCAGCAGCAGGTTTTTGTGAGGCTAACTGTTAACATATGGAAGTAACGATTAATTTAACACAGAAATGATGGAATTAATAACTGTAACTGCTTACCTTTAGTATTTACTGATATTTTGTATCATTAAATCTATATGATGTCTATTTTTTACTATGTCAGTCCTATTTTCCATCAGAGTCATGCATCTTTATATCTTTTCTGTTTTATGAATGAACACATGTAAATGTATGCATGCATTAGTTTGTGTTCTTACTGAAATCTCAATTGTTCTTTATTACCCCGCCAAGGAGGTTATGTTTTTGCCAGCGTTTATCTGTCTGTTTGTTTGTCTGTGTTCAAAATAGCGAAAAGTGTCCAAAACTTGAACAGATTTGGATGAAATTTTCAGGAATTGTCGGAAATGGGATATGGAGGAACTGATTAAATTTTGGGGGTGATCCGGATCACCGTCTGGATCCAGGAATTTTTTAAAAGATTCTTTAACATTGCCAGATAGGACCATTTTCGCCAAAGTGCACCGAAGCTGCTTGGTGGAGGTCTGCGCTCTCTGAGTGCTTTTCTAGTTTTTTATTTTTCTTCTCATAGAAGGTGAGGTCCCTTGCATAAGCCTGATGGCTTCTTGACCTCTCCTGACACATTTCTTTTTTAAACATTTCCAATTCGATTTTATGTAATCACTTATTGTGCAAACTAAATAAAGTCAACTATTTTGATATCACTGAGTTTATTTAGCTGAGTTTTTTTACAAGCCTGGCCACTTTATGAGTTTTGTAAACTGTTTAGGACCAACGCCTCTAGAGCTTGAACATTTTCAATTCCAATAGCTAAAAGTAAGAAGAATTGAAAAGCTACACATACTTTGAGATTGTGCAGTATCTTTAAATGAAGTTATAGGTTCTAGGGATGGTTCAGTATTTCTAAAGAGGGGCTGTATGAAGTTCCTGCCAATAGTCAACGCATTAAAGTCACTCCGATCAGCTCTGCTCTTGTAAGATGAGAAATGACACAAAAGCTGGGTTGTACATTGCACAGTGTTTCTAGTAATTTAGTGGGTTTTTTGGAAAAAAACAACAACCATAGAGTGGAGCAAAGATGTTGTATTTTTGAAGGCCAACCTTGAAGTTAGCACTGCACTGTTTTAGCCAGTGAAAAGTCTACACAATGTTTTATTTGTTTTTTCGATTATTGATGAAAAAAAAGCTTAATGGCAAAAAGAGTTTTAAAAACCTACATTTTTTATTTTGTTTATCATGATGATCTGTATAAACAAACACGACTGCAATTTTTTGAAGCATAAACATAATTGATAAGAGCAATAAATGTTATATGTACTCTATGTGACTATATGGACTTTATTTCAAGCATTTATACAAAAAATCTATTCAAAAACCCCATAGACTTGTTGAAACATTGCTAAAATGCCAAATCACTTCACAATCACCTGCATAGCCCAATACAGGCCATTCTTGTGAGCATGATATTTCAAAAAAGTAAGAGGGATTTTTTTATTATTTAAACAAAGGTAAATTTGTGAATTAATTGGATCTTGGAATTGATACAATGACAGTCAAGCCTCATCATCCTTGGTTTGTTGGTATGATATTGTGAATACAAGATCTTAAGAACACTTAACGTGATTTTTTTCAAACTTAGCACAAGTGATCTAAATTCATAGAGGAAGGAAGTGGATTTTTCAGATCACAATAAAAGGTCAAGATTCATGGAGCTTCCTTGACAGCCTTTGCTTTTGGAGCACAGCATCTAAAGAATGATCATCAAAAAACTTTCCACAAATGTCCACTATTACTCAAAAAAGACCAGGGATGACCGAACTGTTCATCTCACAGTCCGCTGCTATTCCCTATTTTATTGCATACCAGTGATGCCCTTTTCAACAACATTCAACAAGCAATAGTTCAGCAGGCTTCTTCTAAAATCTAAGTAGACATTCTCTCTACATTTTGAATTTAAAAAAATCAAAATGTACTATAAAACTACCTTGTGTTAGCAACCAACAAGTTTATAGTGGAAGAAAGTATTTACAAGGTAACAATGGGCCCAATTATATTCAGAGACACCAATGTGACACTTTTAGGACTCTCGGACTGTGGGTAGTGTGGTACTTACCATGGATCATACATGAACCATGTTCTTCTTAAAATAAGGTCATTACTATGCCAGCTTTGTCTTCTACTGCAGCATAGACATCTATTTTACATTATCACTTATGGTAAATCTACCTTGGGCAATCATGACATTATAGCTTGTGATCAAATCCACTCCCTAGAGGAATTTAATGGGGTATAGCATTGTCCATCCCACTCGCTCTCCAGCTGTCCTATCAATACAGGCCAACACAAAAGCAACATCTGCTTCCTTAAACAACAGGTTCCAAGTTTGCCTAATTCAAGGTTACAATATCAATGTTAACCAGTCTAAATAACATATGTACTAAAGATCCCATTTTTCCGTGGGCACATCTTTGAATGTGAGTGAAATGATAATGCTATGGTCAGCACAACATTATGACAGCTGCTGGTATGATGGCATTAATTACATACTGCCTCTCCACACAGTGTGCAGCATGGAGTCTAATAAACTGTAGTGTCAGTCTGAAACTCATTTAGTGGCGAGATGCTGCATGCTTAGCTTACATTAATCAATGATACTGAGGCTGATTGGGAAGATGACAACATGATGGATTCTCCCCCTCAGCTGATAAAGTTAGCAGAGTTTTATAAGGACAAAATCTGATTAGACCAAAAGAACAATTAACATTCTCCTCAACTTTGATCAATCTATTTATCTATTTATCAATGTGCACTTAAGAAAAATCCTTAAGTTCAAACTACACTCAAGAAGAAAACTGAAATTATTAAGCTTTAGGCTCAAACAACATCGTAATAGAAAACTACAAACCCCAATCACCATGTTACATGACAAAACTTCATGTGGTGGATCAGGCTCAAGTGTTTGGTAAAATATATGAGTGTTTGGTAGACGCAGCCTAAAGAAGGCAGAGAGCATCCTGAGGGCCATTCACACCCTGGCCATCATCTCTTCAACATGCTGCCCCCTGGAAGGCGGTGCTGGACAAGGACCAACAGATCCAAAATCAGTCTCTTCCCAGGGACATACTTGCACTGAACTCAAACATGCATTAACCTTTGCGCTCACACTCATTGATTGCTAATGTGCAATAAGGCCGCTGCCTATGCATTGCCTATTCTTTTCATCTGTGCAATATATATATGTATGACACAATGTCTACATTGAGATACATAGTTTTCAAGGCTTAGTTATTACGCAGCTTTATCTACTTACTGTTGTGCATGTTCATTTCTGCTGGTGCAAATATTCATTAATATTCTATGCTATGCATAGAATATACATAAGACTTGAGTCTTTACTCACTTACTTGCTTCTTATTCTTGTTTGTAGTTTTTGTAAGTCTGCATGTCTCACACTGTAGGCTGCTCAGCTTTCCACAACCGTGTATAATATTAAACACGAGTACAAGCAAAATACTTACCATATTTCTTCTAGCCAACAGCGACATCTGGCAGAAATCAAGTAATTGCGCAAGCGTGAAGCAAAATATATTTCCACATCTGTTTGAGAAAGAAAATCATGTAAGGTATTTGCTGGGAAAATACTGAAATTTCATTGATTAAAACTTTGAATAAGGTAATTATTGAGTTGTCTGAGAGAGTAAGGTTTGGGCAATATTTGGGTGCATGTTACATTGGAGTACAGTGTTTTTCCAGGCAAAAATCGTGAAAATATGGAGGGCGTGTTATAATCGAGGGCGCGTTATAATCGAGAAATTACGGTATTCCTTTAGGGATTGCGGGGAGCTGTAGTCTTTTCCAGCTATCATTGGGAATTGGGCAAGAGGTAGGGTACATCCTAGACCAACCCCAAGCCAATCACAAGGCTAAAATATAGAGGCAGACAATCATTTACATGCACACATTCATATCCAAGGGTAATTTAGAGTCACCAATTAACCTAATGAGCATGTTTTTAGGAGTAGAGTATTAAGAAAAAACATGCACATGCATGGAAACCATGCGAACTCCCCAGAGAGGCCTTGACCAACTTATTGAGTCGAACCAGCAATGTCCTTTCTGTGAGGCAGGAGCATTAACCTGCTGCATCACTGTTCAGCCTCTATACTATATCTGAATTATCAACACATCCGGTTCAATGTCACAACTGACTCCAGCCTTATCTAATACGAAAACACAAAAAGTTAGTTGTGAGTTTTGCTTGATACAAACAGAAATAAAGTCAGTAAAAGTTGAGCAGCAGTGTTCAGTAGGAAACTTTGATGGGGTTAGTCTTAAAATCACAAAATTGGAGAGATTAATCAGAATACTGTTTCTTGGTCACAGAGACTTGAAAACTGTTGCAAAGCTGAACAAATGAGCTGAATTTCCATTTCTTTTTAATCTGCATAGAAGAAAAATAAAACAAGACAAACAGCTCCAGTAGTGCTGTTCTGACACCTGACCTCAATATCCAAAAGAACAAGCACGACACCAATGTCAAAACTGTATTTGCAGACTTATTTGCAGTAATTCAGACTGATTTCTTGCTATAATCCACCTGTAATGTTGTATCCTCTCCCCAAACTGCTGGGAGGGTTTCATTGCAACACCAATGTTATTGTTCTAGTTTGAGAAGGCTGTTTCAGAGACAAAGACACTTGAGTGAATTGCAGTAGCGCTGCATATTATTTTGGAGGTGGCATTGATCACAAACTGAGTCACTGCTATGATTGTTTTGTGGAGCAGAGAGCAGAGAAGCTCTCTTAGAGAAAAACAGTACGAGAGAGATCAGAATTGTTTGCACTGACGCCACACTATTTTGGAAAGTTGGTTGAATCTGCACACAAAGTAAGCTTAAAAGAATGCATATGACATGATGATAATGAATAAAAAAAACTCATCTTAAATCCAGTATACAAAGTACAAAGCACCAGCAACCATGATACTGGTTACAGGTAAACACTTTATCTGGGATTGCAAAACAAAATTAAAGGCGAAAGTACAAGACTGCACTATGTTTTCATGGAATAAAGAAACTACACACCCATAACCCACACTAATTCTTTTGTTTATTGTAAATGAACAAGACTAAAAAAAAATAATTTAGAACATTTCTTTTGAAACACACAAAAAGGTTATTAAAATGAATCAGCACTGTAACACTGTATGATTGTGGGTAGTGTTGTTTTTGTTGCCAAGATCATGAGGAAACCTCTTTTTTTAACCTGTTCAGCCCGAGCCCCTTTTTTAAGCCTCCTGTTCGAAACCCATACCCATGAAGAAAAGAGTGTATCTCTGCAACCACAAGGTCTAATTGAATAATTTTGGTGTCATAATAAAAGTAACACTTGAGAGATTTGTCCAGATGTGTAATTAGCAGTATATGTTTACTGGGACAGAGTAAATGAAGATAGAAGTCAGAATAATTTGAAAATCTCATCCACGCCTAAAACAGAAACAATTTTTTATTGTGAATATCTCTCTTAGAAATGATGCTGGAGTGGCTGCAAAACTCTAAAAATGAATAATAAAATATGTTTACATCATCTCTGCGAAGGATTATTGTTATAAAGCGATGCAAGGAAAAATTAAAGAGGTTTGTATAACAATACGGTCAGGCAAGGATTTTGAAAAACAATGCATATTTAGCCAAAAGTCAAAAATATATGTATTTGTCAAATAAAAGCAGACATGAATATAGTCTTAAAGGCACAGTTCACTGCTTGTGCTGTCGTGTGGAGGAGATTTTCTCCTGAGACCCAGCAGACCCAACACTGGGTCCTATGGGGCTGAAGAGGTTAATGAGTTCAACATTAGGGCTAAAAATATTGGAAAAATCTGACACCGATATTATAACCATCTGCAAAAAAAATAGCATATTATTGTTCAAAAGGGTAATTCCATCAGTTAACTGCAGTGTATGACGAAATTTCAGACACAAGTCATTGGTTGGATTTCAAATATAAACCTCCCCCTACTGTCATCACTAACTGAGTGGTTCATATGACTCATTTCCACCACGTGATCTGGTTTGGTTCAGTACAGTTCGGTATGGTTTGGAGTGGTAAGCCCTGATCTTGTTTGCGTTTCCACCTTTACTTATGGTGGGGATGTAAGCCGGGAGGAAAGGGTCACGTCGGATACATAATGTGCGACACCACAGCCGTGCGACAGTGTGCAGTGATCTGCAGCAGAGCAGAAAAAAAAGAGTAAAATAAGAGCAGAAATGGAGGACCTCCAGCACTCAAGTACTCTGTGGAGCATTGTTTCATGCAGACATCATCAGCAGTGAACAAATCACTTTAATCCACTGCTTATTTGAACATGACATGAGAATTAACCTTTTTTTTTGACCAATCAACAGACTGCAGCGCTTTTAGCTCCAACTTTCAGGGTCAATTTGACATTCCTTCAGAGGGGTGCCAAAAAGCGGGATGGCGCGGGTCAGTTATTTGGGTACCTTTTCCCTACCCTATTCAACAGTGGAAACACCAGTAAATACGTGCAGTACCGAACCGAACTGAACTGGACTGCTTGGTGGAAAGGCAGTTTACACACACTGAGCAGGAGGTGGAAAAGTGACATCAGAAAAGATGACCATAAGGTTGACACATTTCTACTCAAACTTCAAAACACTTCTTGCTTGTAATTGTATTACCTAAATGTGATCAGCCATTTTAATGGCATGTCAGTGAGTGAAATTGAACGAAAGCTCCCTGTTCTGAGCTGCCTGTGAGTCTTAAACACTGTAACACACTCGCAGGCTTTCTCTTGAGCTAAAATGGAAACATTTGGTCACATTTTTGTGACATAACAGACTGTTGGTAATATTGCAAAGCTGCTTGATTTGCCAGATTCTAGGTCTGTCATCGGGGTGATCCATGCTGCAAACTATCGAGTTGAAACAATTTTTCCTGGTCAGAAATTTTTAGGCTTTTGAGAGTCCTTTTAGGAAGTAGCTACAATGTGGGTTAGTTGAGCTCAAAGCAGGAAGTAACAGCAAGCTTCTGGTTATTGTTGTGATTTTGCTTCATTGTTTAATTGATTTGAAGGAACTGATTGAATAAACTTTGACTGATTGATTGATTATCCCAAAATGAATCCATCCATCCATTTATTATCTGTTACAGTTATCCCATTCCAGGTAACACAGGGCTGATCGCCAGCCAATCACATGGCTGACATGTAGAATGGGACAAGAGTTCACACACTCTTAAAGTCACCAGTTAGAGATGCAAAGTCCATACAGGACGTCTTCAACCAACTTGGGGACTTGAACCAGCAATCTTCTTACTGGTAGGGTACAGCACTACCTGCGGCATCACTGTGCAGCCTGACCTGAAATGAATGTCATTCATTCACCTTAAAGTTGTTGGTTTTTTTTGGAAGATCCTGCCATTCCCACTCACTTTTTATAGGATCAGAGCAGTTAAAAGCCTAGTGTCGTGAATGTAGCACAGAGGCGCCGGACACAAATGCGCAACACTGAGACCAGGGTCAAATAGGCAAAAGGTTTAATAAAAACAGGCAAGGGTTGATACACAGGTAAGCAGTCAGCAAGGCAACAGTGTCCAAAATGTGAGGCAAAAAACAGGAGCAGGGAGCAGGCAGGAGTGGGTACACAAAAAGAGAATCAGATCAGGCAGCAAAATCCAGGGAACATGAGGCAAAAGGCAAGGTCAGAAAAGCAGGCAATAAGACAGACTATGAAGAGTGCTAGGACAAAGACAATGAGGTACAACGAACTGGCAACAAGACAGTAAGAGACATGAGGTTAAATACAAGAGGTAATGAGGGGTGATGGGAAAAAGGTGTGTGAAACAATCAGGAGGCAGGTGCGACAAGACGGAGGCAGGACAAAACAGGAAACAGATCTGTAACAGAGACAAGGGTTAGTGCTTCAAAATAAAACAGGAAAGACAAGACATGAGAAATGAATGATAAAAATAAAAGAATACTTAACTCACATGACACTTAGGGATGAAGTGATTTCTTGATTATCAATAACAAAATAAGAAAACTTGCAATGACATTGAACAACAAGTGGCTGCCTCATCCTATGACTGCACTATTTTGCACTCACATCATAATCACACAAACTTGTAACATCTTCAGGGAGCATATACCGCTGTTTTACTTCATTTCTTGCAGTACTTGTGGTAAGTTTACCTTAAATGGTCAGGACACTACAGCTATAGTCATATCTTCTATGGAAAGATTACTGGAATTTTACTTCATACTTACTGGAAAAGTATTTAAGTCAAAAGCTCAAGTACAGCACAGATACCCAGATACTTCACTTTGTTATTTTCCACTACTGCCCACATTAAACAAAATAAGGCCATCCAGCTCCTTGAGGTGTTACTGTGAAGATGGAGACACCTCAGGGCCTTAAGGCGACCATCAGCACTGCTTCATGGGTGTGTGCGTATAATGGGTTTGTTGCCTGAATGCAGAGTGGAGCCTGGTGAATTTTGATCACTCTCTCCATTATCTTTCTTGTCATTGTCAATCATCTGTCTCCCTCTTCTCTCCATTTTTCTCCCATTATCTTTTTCCCCCACTCCATAATCCATTATTCATTCTCAGTGAGATTTACATCGCACTCTTCTTTGTGTTTCCACTTTTTCCTCTCTCTCTCCAAAGGCTCTTTTACCTGATACGGGTGACAAATTGATGAGCATTTCCAATTAAATGTTCTTGTTTTATTTATTTATTTCAGCAGCAGCCTTGAGACTTCATGTTGGCATTCTGCTGGTGATTTTTTTTTTCCCTTGTAGTTTTGTATTTCCTGGCGAAAGCTGGCACTAACACTGCCACATCTGTCATAGTGCAGCAGTGTAACTTAACAGACTGTAGGTGTGGGAGTGCTCCTGCCTACACACATTCGGCTCAGTCGGTTTAGGGTTCAAGTCGGTGCCAGTTAAACATCAGCTGCTTGAGCCCTCGTGGTGGCCTGAGCAGCGCGCAGTAAAGCAGGCCAGATGGCAGCAACCACCGGGGAACACATGGCACCTCATGACAGGGCTCTCTGAACATCGGTGTCCTCTCTGAATTATGGAGGCATGAGAAATATGGAGATCTCTGTCTTAAAATTAACACTTCAGTCCTCTTAATGAGATCCTGTATCTGCGGAGCTGTGCTGGCATCCCGGTGGTGGCATCCTCCGAGCCGTATTTCAGCCATCTCTATTGCATTTTGTTGCTTTATCAGTGGCACGCAGGCCCGGTGTGTGCTGCGGTGAGGGCACAGTGTGATGCTATCAGAGGGCGTGTTAACTGCTGCGTTAAGCTTTAATGAAGAATAGATTAGGACATTAGGATGCAAAGCACATAGCATCCCCACACGCTGAGGGGACGGCCCATAATAGCCCCGATAAGAGCATTTTCTGCTGATCTCACACAAACATGGACGCTCTCCGGGGGGCTGTTTTGTCCTGCGTCAATGTTTACAATGCCATTCATCACTGAGACAAGTTTGCTTTGCTGACTTGGTGTCACAGACAGTCACATGCACATTTGCAGGTGTGTGAGTCCACATGCAAACGTGGATGACCCTTCTTTGCAAGGAAGTGATGCATGTTGACCTCAGAGCGTCACATCACTCACCTACCAACTCTTGAGATAAGCAGGCATGGGTTCAAGTCCTGCTTTTGTCCCTTAATTAACTCTCACAAGTCCCCTTGACCTGGATTTACACTTGAAACCCTCCCTCATTTCATTATTATACAAGATAAAGAATTACTGCAATGGCCTGTCAAGCAAATTTCAGCTACAAAGTGCTTTTTGGGCTACTTTTGAACTCCTACTTTAAAATAATACAAGAACTTTAAAGGGCTGCAGTCAATGGGTCAACTAAGGCCTGGCACACAAAGAACTTTAAAATTTTAACTAATTTCGAAACTGTGTTCTTTCTCACCAGCAACCAGGGGCTCTACTCTTGCAGCTCGCAATCTTGCGTGGTCAAACATCAACTAGAGTGCAAACAAACATGATGGAGAAGGTCAGGAGGAATTGAAACTAAATGCTGCTAAAGTATTGCTCCTATGACATCCATGGGGATTGTGACTTCCGTTTAACTCCTCCCCTTTAATATGGTTCGCAGGTTAGGCTGAATAGACACTCATGCCTGACCACAAATCAAAAATTTGATTCTCCAGTCACCTTGCTCCCTGATTGACTTTGTTCTAATCCGAACACGATTTAATATTTTATTTCAAGTTGTGGCATCCACAGTCCTCTCCTACAACATCTCACACTACAGGACAATCAGGTAAGATTATCTTTAGGACCATCAGATAATTGGGCCCTCACTGACTTTGGTCGGAAGAAGAGATCCAAGAGGAAACTCTGGCTGATTATCTTGTACTCGGTGCCTTACTTAGAAATGTTTCCTTTTTTTTAACAACATATTCATTGGTTGATATGTAGGTATCATTCTTCAATCTTCTGAATTCTGGCCATAAAGAATAACTACCAGACGTGAATCCATAATAAAAATGCACAAAGCACTGCTTCAATAACTATAACAAAAAAAGATATAACTAGGCTAATATTTGTAGACAAGGAATAATACATCCATGTTGGTATAAACAGGTAAATAATCAGTAATAAATAGCAAACGTTTGCCTGTTTACATGTCCCATTGAGGAGCCTGACTGAAAAACAACATCTAGATGTCATGTTAAAAATGAAAATGGAGAATTTTGAGCATTTTACTAATTATAACTCATTTGGAGTCTATAAAAATCTGTGCATGTGTGTGCTTCTGTATGTTATCACAGGAGTACATATGAGAGTGTCCTGAATTGACAGTCTGGGTCTAAACTTGGCGTTCTCACGTCCTGTACCAGTGATGTTAGATGTAGGTTTGAGTGGTCCCAAGGCCAGCTTGGGCAGGGAGTGAGACAGGGCTCTTTACAGGGTTCCCGCATTGCTGTTTTGTCAAGGTGACTACCTAATCCACACACCCTCCACCTTTTCTTCTTTTCTGAAAAAGAATATTGTATAAAAATACTGCATGAATATCATTAAGATTTATAAATGTATATTTTCTGCCTGCTCTACCCTTTACACATCTTACCTCACCATACTGAAACACACATACAACACGTTTTGTTTTGATATGTGACATCATAAATTTCAGCTTTGGCTCTAATGAACCTCAGCTGTAGATAGTATGCAGAGGAAGACTGTTAAAAAATCAAGTTACCCTCATAACTGTTATATTTCCTGAGGGAAACACTGCTTCATATATTCATTTTGTATAACTCTTAAAGTTCTGCTGGAACGATATAACTCATCTTTCAGTTCCCTCCTGCTCTGCATGGTTGTGAGTACACATTTTGGTCTTCTTCCATTGTGCTCCATTAAATATGAGCATGCATGATGGGAAATAGTGGCAGCAGTGAATCTGCTTTAGCAAACAGAGCTTGACATGGTTGGAATATCTCAAAGAAAAAAATGCCTTTTTAATGTCTCCAGATCAAACTTAAGTCACGTCTTCTTCATTACTCAAATATTAAAATGTTTTGTTTGCCATTCCCCCAAATATGTGTGTTTATTGAGAGCGCTCAGACTCCACTCTGGAGAGCAGGAAAGGCACTGTGAGGGGAGGGAGGGAGCCCTTCATTTGCCACACATGTGAGAACAAGCACAACACAGCATTAAGCGCTGTAATTTTGTCGAGTTGTCCTGTATATTATGACTGGAAAAGGGGGCTAAAATTGTAATCATGACTGAAACTCAATTTATTGTCCAGCATTATTAACTAATGTAATTAAAACGTATTCATTTATTTATTTGGCAATTTGTGACAGCCTTTCAAAAGACAAAATCATTAAAAATGAATTACATCAGGTTCACCCTACTCCTATAAAAAAAAAAAAAAGATGAAGCTCTTTCTCCTTAAAAGTAACACATGGAATTATTTAACCAGTCAGATTTGGTCATGTGAGAGCCATAAATAAGGAGTCAAAGGATTCAAAAGGATTCAGGAGTTTTGTCATTCTAGTCTGCACTTACATGAGAAAAGAACGAAACTAGCCACTGAGGTCCTGGTATTAGCCATAAAGAAATATAAAACAGCATTAACAAAAAAATGGAATCTCAATAGAAAAAACAATAATATTTACAATACTTACATAATCTAAGGCTACTAGAATCTAAGTTAAAAAAAAAAAAGATAATATTTACAGCATTAACCTAAAATAAATCCTAAATAATGTAATGATACTATTTACAACACTAACCTAATCTAAAACACTGTGCACACAAACAAACTAGTAGTTAACTAACTGAATTGTGGATCCCAGACCTTAATTAAAAAAGAAACACTTATTGCTGAATACAGGCTGCATTTTAAAAATATTTCTTACATTTCTATCTGCTGGACTTTACACTTACAAAAAACGCTATCAGTATCACTTCAAAGCACCACAAATAAAAGCTCTGTATCTCTCTTTTGTATCATTTCCATCAAGCCAAACATAATGAAACCCTGTGTGATTTTATTTCCTTTAATCCAGGCCCATCATCATTCCAGCCTCCAGTGTTCCCTGCTTTTAAATGTCAAAGATCAGTCTGCACTTTTAAGGCCCAGGGATTCGCTTCAGTCCATAAACATACACACCTTCTTTCAGTAAATGACGACACGCATCAAAAGCTGTCCATCACTCACTAATGATCTTGATGGAGCATTAGTTGGAAGGTATCCCAGCTTAGAGGGAGAGATAAGATAGAGACAGAGAGGGAGAGATGGACAGAGGCCGAGCGTGTGTGTGTGTGTGTGTGTGAAGGGGACGTGATATACGAGATGTTGTAGACTGTGGCACCTTTCATCATCTCCTCTATAAAGTCCAGCCAGTCATGAAATGAGGATGTTAAAATCCCACAGCAAACACAACCATCAAACTGTGCGGCTAGCTCTCAGACAGCTAACATTTCTGCACGCATGGCTGTAATTCTGATTGGTCCACAAGTCAAACAAGATTTGCAAATTCAAATATCGCGGAAATGAAGATGCTGCATGAGACTGTCAAAAAGGAAAAATGGATACAATGAGGAAAATGGACTCTGAAATTCTGTCAAGTTCACTTCAAATATCAGATCTTGGTAAACTTCAGTTTCCATTTTTGACTCCGCAGTGGTTGTATCAAAGGTCTCTTAATGTGCTTCTAACATTGGTACATGTTGTGGGACCCGAAAGGATTAAAGGGTGTGACAATTACAACAAGAGAGAGAAGACGGAGGAAAATCTATTTTTAAGGCACATGAAACAACACTGATAATCAGTCAGCTTTTACAGAGGTTGGGTTATGTACAATTAAACACAGTTTGATTCAGCAGTTACATATATCATTTTTTCTCACTTTGTGTCGTCGAGTTGTGTGAACCCTGTGTAAAGGAGGTTATTTCTTGCCACTGTTACTGTTGCTGATTGTGGCAAAGTGCTGTAATAATGGTGGATTCATGTTGGGTTTGGAATAAATTAAAATATAATTATACTGATAAAATTAAAATTCAATAAGAATTCTTATAAAAAGAAGGAGTATGGCACTGACCTACTCTTTTGTAAAATGTTTTAAAGAAAACTTTTTTTTATGATTTGGTATAAATAAAGATTGATTAAGATTGACTGATTGATTTACGACTTTACTGTGTTGCTAAACTTGCAAGTGTGGAAGTGAAGGCCCTTGGAAGTTCTTTGTCCTGCAATATTCAATTAGTAAGTGACATCCATATCTTATGACTTCAAAATGGCTGCACATCCTTGCTTACAGCTCGGTTATAAGAGCTTTGAGATGACTCTTAACATGGTAGGACAGGAACTATGACCTGTTCAATCAAGAAAGACTAAGGCTATGTCTACATGGTGGGTATTTTTAAAACCCAGCTTACTCTGTGAATTCTGTCCTTCTGTCCACATATAAACTGAACTTTAGCTCACTGAAAATGCATATTTTGGAAAACTCCTACCAGGGTGAAGATAAAAAACACTGTTTTGGGTGTCTCGGTGTTAACAGGGAAAACGGAAGAACATCACACTCTGCTCTGACTGTCTTACTGTTGTTTGCTGTTGTTTGCAGCAGACGTTGCTGAATTGTTGCTGCTTTAGTTGTTGCTGTCTAGTCCATGTAAATGCTAATTCATGCTTTAAGCTGTTCCCTCCTTATGTGGCTACTTTAAAAACACACACGATACAAACACTTTCAACATTTTAGACGAAAATGACGAAAAAAAAGACGAAAACGTGTTATAGTTTCACATGTGACTCTGTTGACTGGTGACCCATGGCCGCTTGCGTCTGTGGTACTGTAGTTACAGCAGTTGAAACTTTGCCCATGAAACTTTGTAATAATTGAATGCAATTAAGATTATCAGATATGTCTCGAATTGAAAAATAAACAAATATTTATTCAATATTCCTGCTATTATTAAAATGACCACAAGCTAAACTGTAACACCAGAAAGACTTGTGGTTATGCTTTTGTGTCAAAATTGCAAGAATAAAATAAAAAAGCTGCATATTATGGTCATCTTTACAAGGTAATTTAACAGCACATTTATGCATTTTTCTATTTTTGTGCGGACAAACAGGAAAATACCAGTTCACATGTGGACATAGCCTGAATGAAAAGCAAATAAGAGAACTGGGATGCAGGAATTTCTTCAAAACTTGCAAAGGAAATAAGACACACACTTTTGGATGGAAATCAGTGTCGCTTGAGGACAAATTAATCAATTTTGTTTATCCATCTTTTATGCATTGAGGACTTTTTTCAGAGTGAAAACACAGTTTAACAGTTTCTCTGTGTTTTTTTTCCAACAGTTCTGCTAATGATCTGATATTCCAGCCCAAAGGGATGTATATGACATTTCCACGTCCACGTGATTCATCCTCTCAGTTTTGCACAAAGATAAAGAAAAACTTGTGAGAAAAGGTCAGGATGTCTGAATGTGGAGCATGCGTGTGTGTTTTTTGTGTGTGTGCCCGCTCACATGTGCAGTAAGTGGGATTTATGGAGACAGTAAACTCACAGATGCTTGTCGATGCCTCTGCTGCAACTTCTCACACTCTGACACACACAGACACACACACACTACTCTACCTCCCCTCGTTTACTGCAATGCGCCAGCAGTGGTAAGCACATAGCGCTAAGAGACAAAAGACAGACGGGGAGAAAAAGGAACCACTACAGAGAGGGACTGAGCACAAATAATGGAGCAGACACTTGCAGCTAGTCTATGGCTATGGACTCTCTCCTTCCTCCTCATTGATCCTGCAGATACATTTTTTAATACACCCTCATCAATAGCACTAGTGGTCTGACAAATGCATTTTTCAAACATTTGGCAGTCAATAGTCATTTAGTCTGCATCTTTGTCCCTTGAGTAAAGGGTCTCGATCAATTGAGGTGATGAAAATTCAAATAAATCAGAAACAGGGATGAAGCAGAGCAGTGCTGTGGATCCAGTGGAGCAGCTGTATGAAAAACCAATATGTACCACTATCTGTTTCAATGGGAGATCAGTTAGAGCAGTGTGAGGGTGGAGAGAAGGTGCTGTAGCTGGATGATGCTTTGTTAAAACATCAGTCAATACAGACACAGTCTTTTGTGGTGTTAAAAGAATGACACAGCTAGATTCACAGCTGTTTACATGCGGTGGAGAGTTTAAAGGCTCAGCATCTGATTTGATTTACTTTTTTATTTTATGAGGCATGCAGGGTGCTAACATTTAAAAAAAAAAACAGCACCACCATCCACAACTGCTTTGCTGATTATCATGATTTCCTCTGTTTTAATTTATCATTCCTAAAGTGTAGAGCTCCCCAACCTTGAGAGCTATGAGACAGAGATAAAGTTAAGTAAAGCTCTGCAAACAACATCTGTGCCTTTGAGAAATGTTGCATAGGAGTGACCAATAGACTGTAAAAAGAAAAATGGAGAGAATTAGTAGAGGCACCTTAGCGCCTTGGTCAATGGCTGCTTGCATTTATCATCAAGTTAACACATAAGTTATCATAGCTCTCTAAATACAGTGTGTTAGTTTGTTGTCTTCAGTATCACCCCTCTCTCTTCTATAGTCATCACAATGATCATTATATTCAGTCAGTTTTAATCTTGTTGTCTGTCATGAAAAACAAAAAAATATGCAGTCTGATCTTGGCATAAGACACCAAAAAAGTTGAGCATGAGCTTTCTGCGTATATCAATTACTGGGTTAATGTTAAAAAATATATATATATTAGCATTTACTGAAAGTGTAAAAAGTACAAAATAATCAAATCAATCCAATGTACAGAATGTAAGACAAAATGGAGCAAGACGGACCCTGTATTTGATCTATTAACAGCAATACTCCTCTGAGTTTTCTCTCTTTTTCATGCATCTTTGATTACGCTTGAGCAAGTTTTATAAAAAATCTTTAGTCCATGGTAAAATTCCCAAATCCCCTGCCATTAAAATTGTAATAGTACTGCACAGACATGAACAGAAATAGCACTATACGATGTATAAAAACCAACTGGTGACTGCATTTTTGGTTAAAAACTATTTTTTGTTCTTTAAGAATATCCATATTTATTTTTCTACCACAACAAGTTGACAAGACAGATAGACACAAAGATAAAGCTACTTATATTTTGGCTTTAAATCTAAAGCCATCATACAAAAAGAAACTGGTCTTAATAAGGTCATGTTCACAAAGACACCTCCAGATTGTTGGTGCATGATAGCTGCTTCACTTTCGTCTCTGAAGATCTCATTCTGCCACACCGCTATCATTTAAACTCCAAAACTGCAGGACAATTAGAACCCATGGAGACCTAATTACAGCCTGGACTAAGGCTCCAGCTCCTTCTAATAGAGCAGCAGAGCGCATCCCCAGGGCAAAATCTTCTGGCCAGTTAATTATGCTATTATTCTATTATTCCAGATTGACAGTGCGGGCCAACGCTCAGATTGACCTCCAGGACCCAGAGACCGAAGAGAAAAGATCCCCTGTAGGACCGTGCAGCCCTGGATGACTCCTTGACTCCCTGACTGCCCCCAGCCCACCTCTTTGCTCACATTTCACCAATAAACAGTGAAGAGGACAAATAATGAGAGGTTGGCTCTGGTCCAAATTAAGCCGATTCACCGTCCACACTGGTCATCTCCTCCTTCTCTCGTCTGCCTCCTAAACTTGGTGACTTGCAGACAACAGCTGCAGCTTTGCAGACACTGTTTACGGAAATGAGTTAAAGACAGGGTGAGCATGATGTGAAAGGGGCAGTCTTAAGAGAGAGAAGGACTGGCCACGCAGTGTGCAGGATTGTCCAAAAATGTTTCACTTTATCATGAACAAGAGAGAGATCTTTAATATGCCAAGAAAGATGTTTGTTCCTTCAAGGAGACATTTAACCATCTCACTGACAAATTAAAGATTAAATGTCATGTGTTTAAGTAAAACAAAGTTGCCTTTGCAGGTAAGAATTGCTGGCTAACTCACAATGATACTATATGAAACAACACAAGCCAAAACTGATCTGGTACTTGAGGTGATGCAGTGGTATAAATGCTGTAACACAATAGAAAAATACTATGGATGACATATTATACAATTTAAATTGCATATGATACATTATGATGTGATCGGGGATGTAATGGTATTTGTATTCAACCCAAACTGTCATGGTTGGACTGTTACAGACTGATGACATAACTTAACAAAAGAAGTTATTTTAATGTATCCGAACATGATGTGCCTCGAGATTTTGACCTGATTTAAGGTATGCCTTGGGCAAAAACAGTTTGAATACCACTGGTAAGGACAACCCTAAAGGGGTGCCACTTATGCCAAGTTCAGACTGCATGATTAATGCATGATCATAGCCCAACCAAATAGTTGTGGGATTTTGGGACCAATCAGCCACATAAATTGTTTGTTTTGTCTCGTGTAGAGTGTCCTAATGTTCAACAACAATAGAGCTGTCTGTGATGCCTTACAACTCCCAGACAGAAGTCTAGCCGGTTTGATTTTTGTTCTACCGCTTGAGATTTGTTGTCTCACATCAGTGACATTGACCAATGAGAGCACTGAAAACTGAAAACAACAAGTCTGCCTTCATGATATGTTGTAGGACAGAAAAACAGCAGCAGTACCTTAGTAAGTGACTGTGTGCATAATCATCAAGCTAACACCTCAATTAACTTAACGTTTGGAAAGACAAAAAAATGTGTACCGTAAATGCAGTACTTTGTCCATTTCAATCGTGTGGTCTACCACACCTGTCGAGCAAGTCACGGCAAAATTCATAGCTCTAGGATGACCTAATCTGACATGGTGGTTGTCTTAACTGACAAAAAAATCTCATAGTCTGACCTCATAATATATCACGGAACTTTCACTACATGCTCAGACAACCAACCATGGAGAAGCAACAATGACAAAACACAGAGAGAAAATTTAGACACGAGCAAGACAGTACAACAAACAAACAAAGTTATGTTTTCCTCTACGGCTGATTATCCCACTCCTAAAAATATTTGCATTGTTTCTTCAGTCTCTCGATGTAAAAGCAGAGAGGCTTAATCTAAAATGCAGATATACAGGGGTTGTGGACACAGGCTACAAGTGTGTTTTTAAAGTGCTCTGGTCTTGTTATGTCCCATCCTTGCTTACCTAAACTAGTTCAACCTGTGATTGAACTGCTGCACCTCCTGTTTACTGACAGCATGGAACCAAAAACTATATAAATCACTTTGTATTGCTATTTTATATCTTAGAGTCATATGATGTTATCCACCAGGGCCTATGTTTTGCTTTTTTCTCTTTTATTTACTTTCTTTTATTTCTGTTTGATGACGATCTAACAAGATGTAGGTCTACCAAACAGGAGGTGCTTAGATGGTGGAGAATTGGGGAAATTGGGACACTTTTCCATATTACCCCTCATACTCTAAGTGAAAGATAAATCCAAATAAACACATTATCTTTGAACATATATAACAAATATGTGCACTAAACACAGTTTTCTGCCACAAGTCCAGACAACAATGAATTGTGGTTACTGATGTTCCCTCCATCTCTCACTGACCGTAGCTCATGAACCAAAAGTGCATTTATTAGAAATTGCCCATCCCCAACTTTCCCTCTTCTCCATGAGAGAGTGATGTCACTCAAAGACTATAATGGACCTCTAATGAACTCCAAATCCCATGCCAGTACATTTACACTGCATTATCACTTCCTGACCCTTGGCCTCCCAGTGGAGCAGAGCGGAGAGCGTTCCTGTCTGCAGAGCTCATTCAGTCATTAGATATGCATTCACAAAGACCACACGGCATTGCTGGAAGAGGAGGACGGTATATACATAATGGAGTGAATGCTAGACCAAAACATATTGCAAACACCGTGTCTAACCACACTTACAGCTTGATTTTCCTCCATCATGAAAAACCCTTTAATTCATATTCAACAGTAATGGTTTTGAGATAGCCAGAGCTTAGAGGAGACTGTTATTATGCTTCAAGCCTTGGAGTGGGAGAACAAAAAAGAGCAAAAAAAAGTCAAAGCAAAGGGTAAAATAATCTTACAGTACTCTCTCCATTGTTCCAGAGCCTGAGTTGTCTCTGTAAAGAGCTAACTAGTTGCATAAATTATACCAACTTCCAAACCCTTTATGAACTAATGGTGCCAAAATAACAGTATATCAGTATAGCCTGTGGCAGCACAAACAGTCAGAGTCCTTTAAGGCAGGAAAAGGTGGGAGCTACTGGTGTGATGACAGCAGGAAGGGACTGCTCGTACAGAGATTAGCATACATTCTAACAGCAGCAGAAGCAATTTGTAAGAACTGGACTGCTTTTCTATTAAATAAAATACAAACATTCATGAAAAATTTCTCTATACAAAGGATATTTTTGCTCCACTTCCTAGCGCCTGCCAACTACTCATCTGATTGGCTTTTAAATGTGATTGACGTCCAATCGTGTGTATGCTTTGAAAGGTTCTGCCCATTTCCAACACTTTCTATGGGCTGTTGTACTGATGGACTAGTGAAATATGTACTGTACAGTATATATTGAAAGTTCTAGCTGGTTTGTCAGGATACAATTATATATAATTTTCTGAAAATTCATTTAATGAAGCATGTTAAAAGTTTTTAGGAAAAAGCAATCTCATTATACCTCTAATTTCTTGTAAAGAGCTTAACATCTACAAATTATTGCTGTGTGTTGTACACTTGTGTGTTGTAGCCATAATGTGAGCCTTTTCAAAATTTTTAATAACAAAAGGAGCACTAGGAACATTACTGATGTGTGGTAATTGATGCTGAAATACTGCATGCCATCTCAACTGAACTCCTGCCTCAACCTACTCACAGATGTAGAGGCTGTGTTGAGGCAGGATTCAATGAAAACTTTATTTAACCAGAAGAACCTCATTGAGATTAAAAATCTCATTTGCAAGAGTGTCCTGGCCAAGACAGACAGCAGCACATTTGCAAAGTTACAGACATAAAACAAATACAGACACAGATACAGACAAATCAACCAGTTAAGTCAGGGTCACAGAGCAGAAAATTTTTAGTCAAAGCATTTACAGCCTGCTTCATCTTCTTCCAAAGCCTTTAACCTGCATTTAAAAAATTAAAGAAATCAGCTCTCCAAGACACAGTTTTTCTTGTAGCAAATTCCAGTCTGCAGGAGCAGCATATCTGAAGCTTCTTTTACCCATTTCAAGACAAACTTTGGGGTCAGACATTTAAGGCTGTCAGACCAATAAAAAACCTGCATGAATGTGTTACCACGTCCAAAATGTCTCTACTTCCAAAACCAGAAATCCTAAATAAAATAAAAAATGGCGTGACAGAAAAATGTATCCAAGTGAGATCGCCTAGATGTATTTTAAATTCAGACTGAAGACATTTTCAAACCAGACAGTAAAGATGTTTACTTAGGTCTTAAAAAATGCCAATTTCACACACAATCACAGCACCTCCAGGGTGGTCCTGCAGCCAGCATCAAGTGGACACCTGAGGAACTACGGCTACAACTACAGCTCATGGTGCACTACATTTTTAGTGTAACACAGGGCTGTCTGACAGACTCTGTATGTGAGGGGATTACCAGAAAGCAGTGGGCTCCCCACATCACTTTTTGGTAGCAAATGATGTGCAGCGTGTTGCGCCACAGCCACAGAGGAAAGGGGGAGGAGGGTGAGGAACAGGAGGCAGAGCTCACCTAATTGCCTGATGATGGAATTTTAGTGTCTCCTTCATTATAAAGCAGCCTCTAAGTGTTATTGATCTTAGGAGGGGTGTCTCAGAGTCATGCGGTATTAGAGAGCACAACTGCGCACAGGACATGCATTATTCAACAGGCACGAGGCCTCACCAGGGCCTGCCAAGTCCTCTCAGGTGGCATGAAAGTAGCCACAGCTCTCTATCCACACCATCTTACCTCTGCGTCATCTCACACACACACATGCACAACCTCAGACAAAGTAAGAGCACCGAGTGTTGACTCTTCCCCTCTGACTGGGGGCTGTAGATTGTTGTTTTGCTCTCCGATCGACCTCACACTCCACTGAGGGGTTAATCTATAATGAACTGACTGATGTTGCTTTCTCCATCTGTTCCCTACGAGTCATTTATGGGCATCAAGCTTTCCCAGCAAAAACACTGCAGACAGCACAGAGAAAAGAGACTGTGTAATGAGGAGGAGAAATAATAGGGTGAGATAAAGAGAGGAGCACAAAAAAAGGCAAAAAGACAACATTTTTATAAGAGAGAGTCTCGGCCTGGCTTCACACTGAATGATTTTAGGCCCCATTTTAGGCCAGATCTGGGTCACTTTCAGGCTTGAAACAACCAATTATTTTTTCTGAAGTCCTCAAGTTTGTCATGTCAATATAATTCTTTCACTGTTCCTAGCATATTTGAAATCTGCATCAAGTGAAGCCGAGAGCCTGTGAGAGTCAGCAGACTGGGAAGCGTCATCAATCTGGATGTTCCCTACTTTTGCAGCTCAAAAACATGGCAGCACACATAACAAATAGGTATGCCATGTCTTTTAACTTCTCATTTTCTCTGTTTTTACTGCAAAACAAGACAGCCAGCAAATTGAGGTAGGTTGTGTTTTAGGTTGAGGATTATAATGTTGTAGAACACTCTATTTACCTCTGTTTACACCAGTGTTTAACTATGACATCTATTAACCCCAAATTTCCACTGTGTTCACCTGCATAGCATTTTATTCACACAGCACACTCAGCCCCAAGTTTTTTCAGTCAGCTGGTTTTCACATCCTGCACTTGGATCCGTCTCTGGCTCATGCCAGCAGTCCAGCTCTGCACTGGTTCACTGGAAATACACACCATGTTTATTTTCAGTACAGGCAGCTTCAAGTTCAAATAAATCCTTGTCGAGCAGATTTACCCGAAACAGACAAACAAGCGCATGGTTTCCAGTTGATTTCAAAATACAGCGCTAAGTACTGTACTGAGTGAACAAACTCAAATTCCGATTCCATTGTTTTTAGAGAGTAAAATATGATGATTATTTTGAGAATAAAAATCTACCTGCTAACACTGTTGGCCAGATTAGGATTTTTTTCAGATTTCTATTGTGCCCTCATTGACCATTTGCAGACACGTGGCTGACATGTCACTTAGTTCTGTTGATGGCAGAAGTACCACTGTTTTCAATAAACTGTAAGGCATTTTAGCCTATAACTACTGCAGATGAGCATTTTTTTAGCCACTAATGTAGGAAGTATCACTAATACAGACCACTGAAACTGTGAAATGAGTTTGGTTGCCTTAGAAAGACCCAAAGATACAAAAATGAGCATGGACCAGGCTAAAATAGCTGCTGCATAGCAGTCAGACAGACTGTGGGTCAGCTTTTTACAGGGAGGCTCAAAGAGGGAAAAACAACCACTGCCCAGCAAGCTCATTCGCTGATCTTTCCAGGAATTATGACCACTGTTTGCTTTGGATACATAAGGAGACTTGTATGAAAAAGGAGTGAACAGAGCAAAAAGATCTGCTGATGGAGACTTACCGGGTTTGAATAATAAATGGCGGAAAGTGGGAACTGGAGGGCATGAGAACATCTAAATTATCTGTTGATTAGGGATGGGAATTGATAAGATTTTATCAATACCAATGCTATTAACGATCCTGCTAATCTATGCAATTCTTTAACAATTCCCTTGTTGATTCCTGCAGACTTTCCGTGTGGGCAAATGTTGGCCTGTAGATTTTCAGTGGCAACAATGTCAAACACACGTCACAGCACAGATAACTGCTTCTGCAAGTTGCTGGTGTTTCCACTCAGTTAAGGTTGTGCAGTAGACGCCTTTTGTAAGAAATTAAGCCACAATTCTGATCGCTTCTGAACCCTGTCAGTGGAAGGAATTGATAAGGGAATTGATTAGCAAAAAGACTCATGATATCGATACTGTGATGGAGCTGTTAACGATTCTCAACTGGAATTGGTTTTCGATTCCCATCGCTACTGTTGATGCAGGTTTACAGTGGCTTACGTACGCAAGTTTGCAGTCTGAGGCAATTGTCATGCAGATCCTCCTCACTATAATGAACATTTATACTTGTACGGACCCAAATCAACATTTTTCAAACTCAAAGGACAAATAAGAAAGGCTGAATGAAATTTTATCTTTAAAGTACGGATTTAGCTTATTGTTTACTGGATAAAGACACAGCTATGTTTACTTGACAATTGAGATCATTAACATTATCCCACAGAGTGCTCCTACTGTAAATGACAGTTTAAGTTTCATAAAATGACTCACAGATATATAAAACTGACATTTAAAGCCTTGTTTGAATAGTCCACTACACAGCTGCAGATAATTGTGGTTGGATAAGTTTATTAAAACTCTTCCCTCTGAATTTTATCTTTATTTAGCATAGATGTCAATTGTGTTGCATGCTGGACGGCATTTTGACGTCCAGCTGATATGGATTGAAGTGCAACATCACATGCAAATAGTGAATATACACCAAAAAATACCAGCCTTATTGTGAACATACTGACACTAATAATTATCAACCTGTGGCTGGAGACATAATGGCTTAAGTGAACGCAACACACTGAACAGGGTGCATTTCCTCAAATTAGTGTTTAGGAAATTCTTCATGTTCTTTTAAATGCCCTGTCTAAACCAAATGTCTTTGCTGTAGGAGCTGTAATTATCTTTTTTAACTGAGTTGAGTCAAACTTTCCACTGCAGTGGTCTGTGGGATTCCCTTCTGTCCACCTGTGTTAAGAGAGTTAACTCTACTCAGTAGCTCTTCTCACTGTTGCCTGGCTGACTTGACCCTTAATAAAAGTTAATTGCAGTTACAAGCTCCTTCCTTATTGCTGCAGAGGGCAAAAAGAATGAGTGTTGCTCCCATCAAATAGGATTTAATCTGGAAGAAATTAATTAGAAGTAACATGATGATGGGAAAGCAATAAAAGACTTGATCTTCATTTAAGAATGAAACCAGACACCTCCTTTTTGAAAGCAACAAAGTCAGCACTGCACTGAAACATCCTCCTGAGGACGAACATGTGCACATCTCATCTGTACATCCATTCATCATTGTATAAGCCTGTCTCCTGCTAAAGGGGGCTTAGTCTCATATAATGTATCTTTGTTTTCACTGATTGCAATTATCTAGAGGATCAATAGGTGTTATCAATACCTTACAGCAATTAACATTTAATATCCTTCCACAGCCACTTACTCCATTAATGGCTGATTGATTATGTGAGGCTGGGGAGCCCCACAGCTGGGAAAGGCATGGATCTATTCCGTCTGTCTGTCAAAGTAAAGGCAGGCGGCTCTGCCGCAGAACCTTTGACTCCAGTTAATACCGTATCAATACAAGGTTACTGCAACCAGACTGGGAAAGATCAGGAGATCCAGGAATTTCTTTTGTTTTCAGGCAGTTTATTCCATGCTGCTGGCATTATTTATTCCTCTCTCTCTTCCCACTTGGATTCATTCCGCTTGAATTTCAACCGCATATCTGCCGCCGCTCTGCACGCCCCCCACCCCACTCCTCCTACAGTTCTCCATAATCTAATCAGCAGTGATGTATTTTCAGAGCAAGAAGGCACTGCTTTCCATTTCAATCAAATTCAGGCCTTTCAAAAGAGCCCATAATGCAATCGTTCCATACAAAATTCAGGCCCAATTTAGGCCCTATAGACTGCAGATGACTGATAAACACTCCACTCCACTCCACGTCACTCCTCTCCGCTCTGCTGCAGCGCATCGTCACAAATAAGCTGTGCGCTCTCCCTCTCTTCAGGGAACAGTTCTGGCCAACTTTAAATTGGCAGCAGAGGTGGACAGGGCGAGGAACGGAGGTGAGGAAATGCAGAAGTTGGGAGCCCTGACAGGTGGGACTGTGCTAAAGAAACGTAATTGGGAGACACGATGAGACTCAGGCGGGTGGACAGGTCCCAGGAACAGGCTCTCCATTACCAAGTGAGGAGGGGAGTGTAGTGGAGCAGAGAGAGGAAGGAGATTGGGAAGGCTTCGCTTAATAAACACTTTGTTTTCTGCTGACGATCAGAGGGGTAGAGCGGGGGATACATTGACGGATCAATAGACTGATTTGTTCCGGGCTCTCCATGTTCACCAGACCCATACTTCCCCCTCTGGGAGTGGATATAGAAACTCAAGAAAAAGGGAAAAAAAAGAAAGGAGGAAGGGATGAGTTAAAGAAGGAGAGGTGATTGGAGGGAAGGAAAGAGAGTAAAGTGTGGAAAAACAGCAGGAGAGTTGAGGAGTCAGGAGAGCAGACAGACGGATGATGATGGGAGGGATGGAGAAAATAGCGATGGTGTGGGAGGGAGACAAGCTGAGAATGGTGAGAAGAGGAGTGGGAGAGGATTTGGATGGTCCAGGGGGGTCAAGTAGGAAGGTAAACGACAGCAGAGATGGTAGGAGGGGGTTACTGCGTGGGCGGCATACAAAACAGGAAATCCCCCAAATCCCTGCTGGATCTCTGGTTCTGTATTCTCGACAGAAAAAGACAGACAAACACCTCTATCATCGCTGCTCCTACCAACAGCCATAGGTGTTTATGCCTCCACACTGGCAACAGTCCAGGCAGTACATGATGTCTCACAAAGTCTTCAAAAGATTGTTTCAAGCATTCGACTGAAGGATGGGTTAATAGACTCTGAAGGTCATGTTAGTGGTCTAAGTTATGGGGTCTCATGTTGACCCATTTCTTGAGACGTTTGTGAATGCAAAATAACAAGAATGCTTTGGAGAATTTTTATCAAACTTTGTTGAAGTTTCAAAAAGAAAACCAGGGATGATCTGATTAGATTTTGATGGTAACAGGTTGTGTCAAGGTCATAAAGCTTCTTGTTCTCTTTTTGATAGTGCATGTGCTATTTCAGAAGTGATCGTCATCAAACCGGTCCTAATGTCCACTCTGATAAAGGATCAATTAACTAGATTTTTAAGGTCATATATCAAAGGTCAATGACTCCTCATCTTTACCTGCTGATCTTTTGAGACATTTTGTATATCAAGGATGCTTTCAATGACTTTTATCACACTTTGCACAAATATCCACCATAACAAGGGATGCACTGTTAAGATTGTGAAAGTCAAACATCAAGATCATGGAAATTTGGAAACTTTTGTTCTTACTTTGCTTGACCATGAGATTTTTCAGGATTGCTTGATTTAACAAATGTCTTCTTATTTTGGAGGGTCAAAAAGGGTCAAAGTTCAACACCATCCATGTCATTACCATACTTTTCTTGATAACACAATTTGTTAACACAAAAACATAAAACTCTCAAAGTTTATGCTTCAGATTGCACACATTTCTATGATGAACCAAGGATGGAGTTATAAGATTTTGGAGGTCAAAGCTTAAAAAAACCCCTCAAGGTCCCAGATCCTCTTGGTCTTCCTGTGTGTTTGAATTTCAGCCTGTGAATGCAGTATCTCAGAACAACTTCAAGAAAATCTTAAACTTTGTCGAGGGGTCTCCTGTTATGCATAGGTGTAGCAATTACATTTTGGAGGTCAAAGGTCTATTTACAATAGTTTGTTGTCATCTATTGCTTTCAAATGAAATTGTATCAAACTCTGCACACACATTCACTTCACCACAAGTATAGTGTTAAGATTTTGGCGTTCATTGGAACAAAGTCAAGGTCATTGAGTCTAATGGCTATCTTTGTCTTCTGCAGGGCAAAATTTCAAAAACAATAAAAGTGATTCAAGCCTTGCAATGATGTCTACCCTTACTTAAGGATGGCCTGAGAAGATTTTCAAGGTCATGTACTTTTATGATCATCGTTTACTTGTGAAAGCAAATGTGTGAAACTTTATATCTTGATATGACAAAGAATGAGGCACCCAGGTCACAGGTCAGGGTCATAGATTATTTTGGCCATCCTATGATTTTAAATTCAAACTCTCAAGAGAGTTTTCAGGAATTTCTGTCAAAATTTGTCCTCCTGCACTAAAAGATAACTTAATACGATTTTGGAGCTCCTCAGTCAAAAGTTACAGGGAATCATGTTTACTGCCCGATGATGTGAAAGCAATTTCTCAAAAATGTTTTCTATGATTTCATGAATGTGTGCACAAATGTCTTCTTTGACTTGCAGACAAACGGTAAGACCTCATGATCATGCCGTTCTTGTGAACTTGGTATTCGACAAATTCTTTGGGGGATGTTTGTCAAACTTTGCACAAATGTCCTCTCTGGCTTGACAATGATGAATCTGGAGGGTGTAAGGTCAGTTGCTAAGTGACCCAACTCTTACAGTCACCCCCTGGCAATACCTCACTGAGGCATAAAACCTCATGCAGAAGTTCTGTTCTTTCTATCCTAAAAAGAAAAAAAAACAACCCTTCTCTGCTTATCTCGCTCTCAGGGCAACTTTATTCAAGAAGAGATGATGAGAGGAGGAGGGGAACGCTTGGATAATAACACAGCAATTTTGTGTCTTCTCCACAAAAGCCAAAGAGGCCCTGGTGCATAATGACAGCGAGCAATTGTATCTGCAAAGATTTCCATTGCCATTACAGCTTTGTTCGCAATTGTATGATTTGATGTCAGTCAAAAAGATATATAGTGCTGCAAATCACTCCGCCTGAGCTTCTCAGATTCTCTGCAACAAAAAAAAAAAAAAGGTGCATTATTGCTCTACGGTGAATCAAATTTGACAATTAATTGTATATTTCAAGATTGTCCCTGTGTCTCTCCTGTCACCAATCAGCAAGGACTGAAGAGGGGTCATTTCAAAGGCTGTGAATGTATAAAAAATAAAAAGATCTTATTAGTATACCATTTAAAATAATGCTAAGATTTTGTGGCTTTGTTTAAAAAGAAGAAGAATGGAAGGCTTTTACTTTGGAGACAATATATTGTACATAATTGTTCTGGTATTACGGATGTGCCGCTTCAATCCTGGCATTACATTTTGGTCTGATCCAGAATCAAACAACTTGGATAGGTATAAATGGGTATCCTTTAGGCCAATCTTTTCAACAGTATTAATGTAATAAAAACAATAAGCAACTACCTTTTTTCACAACAATTAAATATTAAATAGTAGCAACCCTGACAAAATTTTTGTTCACTTTTGTCAACTACAATAAACAAGGGTAAAATGTTTGGGACAGAACTTCTAAATCCACGATTTTCAGCTGTATGGACGAAAATTATATTTGGTCCTGCCAAAAGGAAAATGAGTTCTGTTTGAAACAAACAGTTTCAACTTAATGTTACAAGAGTACTTTTGGTGGTATTGAGAAATACTACTCTATGAATGGGATTGCTCAGGATTACTGGAATGGGGCTGTATGAGGTACATTGTGTTGGCTGGAAAAATAGCCACAGTGACATAAATCAGCTCTGCATCTGTACAAAAATAGTCGACAAAGAAGCTAAAGCTGCATACTCTAGATGAAAACAAGCAACAAAACCAGTGTAGAGTGAATTTAGGCTCCAACTTATTTTTTTGATAATAAAAGAGAACAGAATAGTATAAATACATCTTTATTGTCCCCTTTGGTGAGAATCTGCCTTGGGCTCTCCAAATATAAATACCAGCATATAAATCATTCATGCAGTCAATAAAACAATCAGATATCCAAAATGTACACACTAAAGTAATAAAAACAATTCATACCATGGTTTGGATTTCATCAGTCATCTTTTGAGGTTAAGGATGTTAATAATATATGTTTCCATTATCAAGGCCCTTTGTTTTAGCAATACTGAGCTACACAGTATTCTACAGTCCTTTCACCAGCATATGCAACAGATGGCTTAAAAACTTGACGAAGCATCGCTGAACTGTGGTGCATCCTCTTCCACTTCAATTAAGTGAAAAGGTGAGACTGCTGATTTGTGGACATTTAGAGCCCCCCAAGTTCATATTTGAATTTTTAATGAATCTCCAATTATGGAATATAAAGTGAAAGTCCTAGTATTCAATCTATGTTACATCCACAAGAATGTGTAGGAACAGCTTAGGATTAGTGAATATAAAAACAATACGCTTCTCTGCAGACACTGGGGGCTGATGTTACAGTGCAAAAGCTAAAAATACTTCCACAGATCACACACCAGTAACTCATTTGCAACTGCCATCAAGGTAATGATACAAAGTCCAAAAATCAAAAAAGGTATCAGGGTCAAAAATGTTGGATCACTTTATCACTGAGTGATATATGTTGTGAGAAACCACTGACCTTTACTAAGGTAAAAGTAAGCAACATTTGACAGACCTATAGTCACTGCAGCACAATGGGTTGCAAAGAAATCACAGGGTTAATATAAGGTAATCCACCACTGGCTCTATAAGGCTTTAAATTGTTTGTGATTTGGGCCGATGCTGTCTTTTTCTTTTCCACTGTCCTCCATCATTAATCCCTGGGAGCTATTCTCCACAAGGTGAGCAGCAGAATGAATATGATAATAGTAAAAATACACAAAAGGCAAATCTGCCCACATAAATGAGAAACACAGCCAGAGGTCAGCAGATAAGAAGCAACACATTAACAAAAAGTGTAAAGGTATAAATGCTCGGCAGACTGCAGGTATAAATATGTATTATTAAACCTGCTCCGCTGGTGCATTGCTGTGGGCTCCCATTCTTCCACATGGAAAATAGCCACAGATGCTGTGTTTTAACCAATCACATTTGCCCCGGGGCGAGTCGTTTTTGATGCAGTGGAGCAAAGTAATCTCAGACGCTCGTTTTGTGTGATTGCTGGGGCTTCTGGGTCAGGGATGATGGGAGTGGCACAGGAGGAAACACGCAAGGAAACTGCATTCATAGCCTGTGGCTACAAATATGCAGTAAACCCCTGAAAACTATGATGCTGCTCAGCTTTACTGTTGTAAAGTTCAGAAAACTGTATCACACAAACATTTGAGTATGCTCGCTGAGTAAAGGCCAGAGAGATGACCAATATTAGAAAAATGGATACAGCGCTTTTAACTATTTTGTTTTAGCGAAATACCGCATGGTGCTATTTTTTAATTTAAAAAAAGGTGAAGTCATTGTGGTAAGTTTTTTATATACATTAGTTGATTTATAAAATAAATAAATAAATAAAACAGTCATATTTGTTCTTATATGGGTCTTTGAGTAATTTTAAGTTTCAACCCTAAAACTGGAGGCAGAAATTGAGACCAGGCAACATTTTTCCATTTTTCTACTGTGCTAGCCCTACAGATGACAGGAACAAGGACTGCAGCCACAGCTAGTGACGGGTGACTAGTTTACGCATCCTTTGACAGTCCACCAAACTTTAGGTGTGAAAGCAATCCGAGTGGCACCAGGACTGGTTTTCTGCTACCATGGCCCATCTGCCCATGTGTCATGCATTAAGAGCCGGTCTTCTGTATACCAAAGAGTGGTTATATGATTTACTGGTTCCTTTCTTTATCTTGAACCACTCTGTCCATTCTTCTCTGACCTCTAGCATCAACATTCGCCCAGAGAACTGATGCTCACTTGACACTTTCTCTTTTTCACACCATTCTCTGTAAACCTTTGATATGGTTGTGTGTGAAAATCCTAACAGATCAGCAGCCGAAATACTCAGACCAGCCTGCCAACAACAACGCCACTTTCTGATCCACTTTGATGCTAAGTTTAATCTTAAGCAGGTCGTCTTGACCATATCTACATGCCTCAATGCATTGAATTGCTGCCATATGATATATGAGGTATTTGTGATAAGAAGCAGCTGAACAGGTGTCCCTAATAAAATGTCCAGTGAGTGCATACTGTTTAGCTGTTAAAGTAAACATAGATATTGTCTGCATGCTTCCATACTGTATAGACAAAGCTGATTCTGAGTGCTGATTGTTGTTTACATAATAGTTGCAACATGGAGGAGAAATGTTCATACTGATAAATCCAATGCTGATTTTAAAATTGTTTCAGGGAAAGTGGAAAATAGCAGTGCTACAGTATTTGCATTGTTGTTTTTACCATTAAGAATGACCAGTGTTTTATCCATAGACATACAATGGGAAATTTGTCACATTTGTCCCACTGCAAAATAAATAAATAAATAAATGAATAATAATAATAATAATAATAATAATAATAATAATGCAACAAAATCAATTTTATTACTAATGTATATTTAAGCCTGATCTTAAAAAAAGTCCCCAGCCCTCCAACATTTATTATATTGATAATAACTAATTTTTTGTCTGTATTTTTCATAAAAACAGTGACACCATGTCTTCAAATTGGCATTTAAAGGGTTAAAATAAAATAAAAAATGAAACATTTGGTATTTCAGACTAGGACTGAAGTTGACTAAATGATCTGAGCAAAAAAAAATCTAAAAAAAATATTAATCTGTTGTGTTTTTATAGCAGTTTTTGAACAAGGGCATTTTTGTCCTCTGGTGACCTCAAAGGGTCATAAATTTGCCCCCAGTAACCCTTTGACCTCTGAAAAAAAATCAAAACTTGAATTTTAAGACTTTTCATGAAAAACACCTTCCTACAACAAATCATTCCATATTGAGTAACACAACCAAAATTATGACCAAAAGTTGAGCAAAAAATTGCCTGAAAGGACAAAAATGTCTGTTTACCCCTGATATTTAAGCAGGTCATCTTGACCATATCTACATGCCTCAATGCATTGAATTGCTGCCATATGATTGTCCTATAAGGTATTTGTGATAAGAAGCAGCTGAAGAGATGTCCCTAATAAAATGTCCAGTGAGTGCATATCATTTAGCTGTTAAGGGAAACTTAGGTATTGTCTGCATGCTTCCATACTGTATGGACAAACACTTGGGAATATCTGACTGCACAAGCTAGTGTTTTGTTTTTTAACGGATCTACCTTTACATTTTCCCAGAATTATCATTATTTACCTTATTTTGCTTTCTAACTCAGTGTGTCCACAGCTATTTTACAAAACATTCAAACTAACTCAGAAGCTCCTGTCAGGGTCAAAAACTCATGATGATGTTTCAGCTGATTAGAATAAAATGTAGCAGAAGGCAATATAAAAGAGCTGGACTGAAACACATACGCTACTTCATAGCTTTAAAACATAAAGGAAGAAAGTTGATTTTACATGCAGTAAAAAGGAAATCTATCTTCTCTCTTTAAAAATGCTAAATAGAACCAAGGACAAATCTTTTGTCTGTTGTTTTCCTCGGTCTTAGCTGTTACACCTGTTCAAGCAACTGTTCTGCACAACAAAAATTTGGAGCATTGCAATAGAAAAACATTTTTACTAGAAACTGGATTTTGGGTGTTGTCTTTTTTAACGTGCATGACACCACAGGCAGAGAAAACACTGTGGCCAATATTCCATTAAAATGTAGGGTTAGAGGTTTTCTGTGCAGCGTGTGAGGCAGGATTAATGCCTGCATGCATGTACACATGCAGCAGTTTCCAAGTGAATGCACGTGGTTGAATTTGTGAGCACATACATATTGCAGGTCAGCCGATATGCAAATGTCTAAAATGTGATCTTGTTCAAGCTTGAAGGACATGAGTTCAAGGTCTTGTTGCTGCTCAGGGTTACTGTTTCTGTTTACCTGTTCGATTGTTAAACCACCTTCTTTAACAGCCCCAAAATATTCGCTCCTCACAAAAGCAAATGAAGAGACCTGTCAGCAAAATGAAATACACTGCTTCATCATTTTTGCTGTTGTGCACAATGTAACTGTCCAGTACAACAAAACAAAGATGATAAAGCAGCAGGGGCTTGATAAGGGGTTCAGTGTTATTAATTCAGTCATTACATTGATTGTATTCAATGACGCATTTCATTATACAACAGAAAAAGTAATCATAAAGAGCTATTATTGTGCATTGTGTTGAAACATTTCATTATAAAACATTCAGGATGAAAATATAATTAAGGCCTTTTGTTGACAACAGTTATTCTAACATTACACAACCAATGATCCCTTTAAAGTCTGCATGCATCATGATTTGTTTTAATGCTAAAGAAGAAAAGTTCAAACTGTAAGCAAGACTTGTTCAAAACAACCATTTCATAACAGAGTTGTATACTGATCAGCAGGAAAGATGATACAACGGGTCAGGAGGCAAGTCATACTGATGTGGGTGTTCCTCATCTACAATTATCAGTATGTGACAAAAGTGATTAAAGGATGGGAAACTTGTCAACAGGGTCATGAGTCAGAGGCTCACTGACAACCTGCAGTGAAAAAAACAGGTCCGGGAAGAGTAACTGATCATAATGACAACACATTTGCAGTAAATTCTCGAAGGTTTCCTTGTTTTATAAGCAAACACATTCTTTGATAGTTACTTTTTTCTAAAAATGCTGTTAAATAGTAAATTCAGGACAGTTGTTATAAGCATTTGTGTTCAAATAAAGTAAGAAATGACAAGAACATGATAATGAACTAAACATTAAATAAGAATTTACTTGCCATTTTAGCTTAAGTTATTATTTTTTACTTTTATTTGAATTGAGTCTTTCTGATAATACATCTGTTTAGTAAGCTTAGATATTTTTCAATACTATTGAATAGAAAATGGGCGACACAGTGGTGCAGTTCTCCCCTTTCCTCCCACAGACCAAAAACATGCTGGCAAGGTTAACTGGTAACTTTAAATTTCCCTTAAGCGGGGTACACACATAGAGATTATAGGGCTGTTTTTGTGCCAGCTTTCCCCCTTCCAGACCAAGGACGGCAAATGTCAGATTATCTTATGTCTTACAAGATTATCCCATCAGATTATTCTGTGGTCTGAGGTGTGTTAAGAGTGAATTTGTCCTGATAATTGGCTCCAAAACGTGTCGGGACAAAAACTCGTCAGTATTTACAACCAAAAATCTTCATGTATGTGGGGAAAGCCGACGACTCCCGAGTCATGACTCTGTGAATTGTGGCGTGGAACAGAATGTAGCCAATAAAGAAGCGAGCTGACTGAGGAACAAGGAAGCAGACGCAAATAAAAACAGGCACACCTGAAACACAAACATAAAGTCTGGTGGACCTAAGAAACAGAGGACCAGCTCACGTATTCACGTAGTCTCCAGGATTTTCCACAGTCTTTTCTTTTATATAGTTCCCATTTTCCGTCAAAAATAGTCCAAAGACCACCATCATTCCCTCTTATCGTATGTCCTCTCCCATGTTGCGTGTTGTGTTTTCCGGTTGTTGCCATTGACAACTTTTATGGTTGTTGCTATGCTTCTTCTTTGTTGTTGTTAGATCACGTTTAATCACGAGAGATTTCGGTCCTTGAGGACAAGATACTCAATCAGCGGTGGGACAGAGTGTTATGTGTTTGGTGTGCTGTGTTGAGATTATCGGAGCACACCACACACAGTATGATCAAAACTGTTCAATGCCTGATTTTTTATCTTCATGTATGGGGTCTCTAACAGATAAAAAATCTCTTCAGGTTTAGAAAATCCTTAAGCGTGTACCCCGCTTTAGGTGCTGTGTTAATTTTGACAGCACTTTTTAATTTAGTTTTAGTTATAGTCTTTTGCCTAAAATGTCTTTTAGTTTTAGTCATACCTAAATCATCTTAATTGTTTTAATTTTAGTCTAGTTTTAGTTGACGAAATTTCACAACATTTTAGTCGACGAAATCCACTGTAAATTTAGTCGACTAAAATATGAAGTGCAAAGTGTAAGGCATTATTTATGTTTCCTTGAATTTCTGAGGTCATGTTTTAGACTTGGATCCCACCACCACGAAGCTAAGGCAGGTGTGACTGGATGTCCCTCTTAACTCAATCAACCTTTCCACACAACCAAAGTAGCTGTGATTGGATATATTACTAACTTTTTCTTACTTTCTACATGATCAAATTAGGTCTGACTAGATGAAGTCTCTGTCAAACATTTTAGTCTAGTTTTTATCTGTTGACAAAAATGTCAGTTATTTTAGTTTTAGTTTTAGTCCATGTGCACTTGTTTTTATTAGTTACTGGTTGTTGACGAAAACTATGACGAAAATAATCAGTCAACAAAATTGACACTGCTTAGGCGTGAGTGTGAATGGTTGTCTGTCTCTTTGTGGCTTCATGATCGGCTGGTGACTGATTCGAGTGTACCCCGCCTCTCACCCAACCTCACCAGGGACAGGCTCCAGCCCCCCGCGACCCCTAAGTTATACAGTTCTGTAAAAATGAAGTTGTTTTCATTTATTCTTTATTTATTATTTATTTCAACAGAGTGAGCTCTCTGAGAGAAAGGTCTCTTTTTTGGTCTTGTTTCCCTCTCATTTATAACTAAATACATTTTGTATGTAAAACATGTTCTCCTAAGTAGATGTTTATAAGGTTATGGAGTCTAGAGGCTTTAAGTTTTGTCATGATGATCCATCATATTTGGTTGGTGGGTCTGGCACTTATCTGCTCGGGCCCATTTGACTCTAAAGTCAGTGTCCAAACTGAATTAGCTGATTCACCATCTTTTTTCTTTTTGGTCAAATTGAGTTCTAGGATGAAATGCCTTAATGACTTGGCCATATCTCACATGGCAGCTGTTTGAGGCTTTAATTACATAATGTAATTTAGTTTACTGTAAGCATATGGAGTTTGAAGTGTTTGGAGGTTCTAAGCAAACTAACAAACTTTTACCAGTGTGGGATACTTGCCATCATTGTAAGCAGTAACAGCAAACCCCATGGGCAATACTAGATCTACCAAAAGACTATGGTCTGCTTAATAGGAAACTTAAAGCAGTCATGAATAAAATACTTCAGGACTTGAATGACTTTTATCCAGATAACCTTGTCTCATTGTGTGGTTTAAGTGTGACTCCAGTAAATAGAACAGAAAATACAACACAGTATTTGTGTCTCAGACAAGAAAAGGAGGCTCAATCTTGTCAAATATGACACAAAGCAATGACAGCGGCTGATTTGATGAGTTGGGTCATAATCAAATAGTTACTATGAGTCTGGCTACCATCCAGACCATCAAATTAACACTGGCTGTGGCACAGGCACAGACCACAGTGTGGAATGACAGAAAATCTCAATTTAATGAGTTTTGTCAATGAATGTTTGCCTTCTTAAGGAGGGCTCTGGTGCAATTTGACCTTTAACAATAGAAAATCCTACAGTTAAAATCCATTTTCACCAGACATATTTCTGGGAATTCTAAGACCTCGTGTTGCCAGTTAGTAGGAAACAGCAATAATCGTGAGCAAGTTTATGATCAAAGGGATTTCGTTAGTAAAAAAACTCATTCAGATCGTTTACATGCACAATTAAGACTTGTTACTCATTAAGGTTCCAAATAGGAATACTTTGTCCCAGTACACAAGCAACAGGGAAAATTTGATTTGTTACTGGAAATGTATCCAAACCTGCTATGCTAAGGGATGGGGATCAATATATTTTTGAAGATAATGAAACCCTAAACAATATTCCTTCAATCCGAGTCCTTATTTACTTTGTCAAAGACTGAATTTTCTTTTTCTTTAAATAACATTTAAACACATCACGCTGTTTTTCAGTCTCCCTCTCACAGTCATTTTACTAAACAGACCTCATGCACATCATACATACATCATACACATCATAGCCCAGTGTCAGCTCATGAGGTTAGAGTCAAAGTCAAAGTCTCTTTTACGGCTCAAGACATACAGAAAAATCATATCTCTCCACCCAATTGTGTAACACACATGTACATAATTACAATATAAAAATATTATGAAATTAAAAATTAAGATACAAATATGATATAATGTGCAGAGACATACTTAAGAAATTAGAAATGGACTACATATGCATTGACTGAGATAAATCTATAAAGGTCCATTAAAATTAGTAAGAGAAAAATGTGTGGTGTTCAGGAGTTTTCTGTTCTTCTCAGATAACAGGTATGTATTTGTCCTTTAAATGGTGAGGTAGATGGAGAATTAACTGCTTTCTTTATGATTTCTGTATAACTCTCAGTGTTTGGCTAAACATTTCAACCAGTAGGGCTAACCACAAAGTTTGTTTGGACATTTCTTGAAATAAATTAAGCAGATGAGGAGGATAACTGTCCTGTAGCAGTGCGTGTTATGGGTGGGCATGTTACTGCACAGTTTTTAAAAATCTTTTTCTTTGAGGCTTTAAGTTACATAGTACAACACTTTGGTTTTGTTTCATGCAAAAATGGTGTTATGTCGCAAGATCCATTAGGCCCAATAGCAACATTGGTAGCTCTAAAGTTTTTGACTTATGAACTTTGAAAAATGCAGAACTTAGTCATGATGGACCCTAGTTTCTAGCCCCATGTCTAGCTGTGCTAGGTGGCAATATGTGACTCCAGATCCTTTCTACTAAGCCTCACAGTTGACCTAAAACACAGCAGGCAAACTGTGAAAACATTAACAATGTTACAGCTCAGTACATTTCATACATGCCCTGTGCTTTGCTTTTGGTACAAATATGAAACATGCCATCACTCTAATTAGGTATGATGTGAAATAGAGAAGATAAACACACCATTTGTTATGATTAGCATTTATGCTATTTGGCATATGGGTCAAAGCCGAGCATTGAACTGCTGAGCATGTAATAAACTGAGCGATTAAAACAATCTGTGTTATCCAAGTGTGTTGTTTAATTTTGGGAAATTCCCTTTAGTCAGATTCCAGTTGGACTGACATGTTTATATGCTTTCTAAAGTCCAGATTAAGTAGCTCTAACATAAATATTAAACTTGCTCTAACTGCATATAAACACACTGGCATTGTGAACTATGATAATCAGTTTCAGTTTCTTCTAACAAAAACAGATCATACTCTTTGATGACAAACGATCATCGGCTCAAACCAAAATAACAGCAAAATTTTACACAGACCTTCACACATACAATCACTGTTTCCTACCCAGCAGAGAAAAATGTTTCAGCCAAACATTGGACACACATGCAGTGATCTCATCAGCAGATCAATCAATATGATCACTCAGCAGGGACTTTCAATGAGAGGCTGAATGTGCTGTGTTACCTTTAGAAGCGATTCATTACCCACCTCTCAATATGTGATGCTGACTGATGGATGGCTATCTGTTTGAGGAAAATTTTATTCAATGGGCACGCAGCACATTTTTAATGGATGGTTGGATAACGCTGAGCACCTGAAGCCTCCTAATTAACATCGATATCCATGTGGTGTGTCGGCAAACACAGGAGAGGTGTGAAATCGTGTGCTGAGGAATGAGTGGTCTGAGGTAAATTTAGCCGCTATCTTGTTTTGAAGAATTTTTTTGTTACATATCCAGCTAAAAATGTTGTTCAAGAGGGGTTATTTAGTCAATAATATGTTAAAACAGATAAATAACCACAGCAACCTAACTTTAAAATTTCTCTGATATATTTCGCAAATGCCAGACACATAAATAGCTAAACAAAAAATTACAATGCAAAGTTGTCGTCTAATTAAGGATGGGGGGTTAAGATGCATGGTAAAGCATCCAAAAATACACCCTCTTTAGTGAAACTTGCAACCATGTACTGATGCTCTATTTGCATGCAGAGTCTTCATTCGTGCCCTTGCATGTCCTTTTGCATCATCTCCCCCAGGCCTGCAGTACTTGTCATGGATGTCAAGCCAAGAAAGAGAAAAAGCAGGCAAGCAGAGAGGACCAAATCCAGGCAGGACACGGAGGACAAAGACCCAGTCAGGAGCTGCCTTGTGGGGTTTTGTTGACTACAGAACCCCTCTCCTCAGAGATGAGGAGGAGAGGCCCTAATCTGTCAGAGGTTGAGTCAGACAGTTTGCCTGGTTGTAACCAGACATGACAAGAAAAAAAAGAAAAAGTAGTAACTCTGTAGTCAAAACACCCACAGATCAAGTTGTAAATAGTGTTTAACATACATAAAGGAATAAAAGTAGAGCAGAAGTCGGGTTACATGCAGAGTTCAGTCATGCCAGGGTCTACTGCCCTTATCCCAGTATGCAATCACTGGAAAAGACACAAATTATTAAAATAAGTACAGAGGTGCAGACATGTAGGAGTAAACTGATCTCAAATAGGTGGTCAGGCTTTGATAATAATAATAACTTTATTTATATAGCACCATTAAAATCAAATGTTAAGTGCTTTAACAGACAAAACAAAGGCAAGTTAAATTCAGGTTAACTAAATCAAATGCCATTTCCATCAGACTTAGAGGTTTTCAGACATCTTAAAAGTCAAGTTTTACTCACACCATCAAAATAACAAGCTCAGTAGCCTCTGCAGCACAAACACAGCACTGTATTTCACCATTGTTTCTATTGTTGCTGGGGTTTGTGCATGTGGTTTAAGTGAGAGATGAGGCTATGACGTCATTGTTTTTGAAGCTGTCTGTATTTGTTGTACGGATGGAAATGCAAGGCCAAAGTTTTCAGATTTATCCACTCTGGGACCCGTTTTCAGGGACCCAAAATACCATATTCGTGTGAATGAAATGCCTATTAGATTGAAAACTTGTGCAAATATGGCTGAATTCATCTCTGTGTGGATGGCCCCTAAATGATCACAAAATCTTTATAACTCCCTTACAAATGAAAACAAATTACTTATGTCAGCACTGATATAAGAATGCATCTGCTCTTCTTCCTGCTCCATCTCAAAATCAAGTTGACAAAACACACTGTCCAATTAGTCTTCAAGCACCAACACTCCTATAAAGTTTGCCACCTGTGTGCAGTTTGTGTTTTACTATGGAAATGAGATGTCAGGGTCTCCCCTCTCTGCTGCAGACAGCATGGTTCTCCCCTTAATCATGAACAGATTCAGAGGTAGCCAGGACCTAACAGGCCCCCTAAAATCTGATTGGCCACCCCCAGTTGTTCAGTGGTTGTCTATTTGCCTTGTCAAGCCACTAAAGAAAAGCTGTGATGTCGTCTGTTTTCACATTATAATGATTTTCTTGCTTTACAGCCTTAAAGTAGTTAGTAGCGGTCGGGTCATCCTCATTTTTCCTGATATTGGCCCTTAGTGAATAAAGTTTAGACACCTATGTTTCAGAGTATTTTCCTCAAGCTTTACAACAAATGTACTTTCAGATTCAGGGATGACCTGGATAGACTGGAGGTCATATGTCGAAGGTCAAGTTCATGGAACCTCATATTTATTCTTTGCTTGTTAACCTAATCTCAAAATCAATTTAAAAAAATCATCAAATTTTGCACAAATACCCTCATTTAATAAAAAATGAACTGATTAAATTTTAAAGGCCATAAACTAAAGGTCAGTGTCATTGAGCCTCACGATTACCCTTTGTTTATAGTTGCAAAAAATGTATTATCTTAAGAACACCTCAACTGATATTCTTGATTTGCCCAAATGTCTACTTTCAGTCAAGTGTAACCTGAATATGTTTCATAAATAAGAAGTCAAAGGTCAAATCAAATCAGTCTTATAGTCATCTCTTGTGTCTGAATGCAAGAACATTGGAAATAATTTAAAGATACTTTGTATAAATGTATACTCTCAATAAAGATTGATCTGAATAGATTTTAAAAGGTCATGAGACAAAGGTCAAGGTCAGTGAGCCAAATGGCATTCCTTTCGTCCAGCACAATATCTCCTGATCAGTTTAAAAGACCATCTTCAAACGATGAAACGATGTCCATCCCTATTCAAGAATGACCTGATTAGAATGCTATTGTGTAAACCTTACATTATGAGAATATTTAAAATATTTTTCCTCTGTCTCTGTCTAAATTTCCACAATGACATGAGGATGAAATAATCAGGGATTCTCCTCAAATTTGGTACAAGTGTCCACTTAGAGTCAAAGATAAAATGATTCGATTTTGGAGGGACAGGGTCAAATAGCCTTGGGTCTTTTGATCATCCTTGTGAATGCGCTTTCTGAAGAACTGTTTGAGGGATTTCTATCAAACTTACGGCTCCCTGACTTGATGACAAACTGATAACCTGATGGAGCTACAACGTCAAAGGCCAGGGTCAGCAGGCCTTATGTTCATCCTATAAGCTATAAGATTTTGCAAATCATACTACCACAAAAGACAAGCTTGCCTTATTCTGACCCTTGTCCTCCCACACTCTGGTCCTTACATAGGCAGTAGTCCTAGTTGTAAATATCAGATTTAAACTGGTTGTAGTGAGCACAGATATGTATTAATCCCATAAAACATCCACATACCCATGACATAAGACACTTAACTTTCATAGTATATTTTTAAATTAACATTTGCAGAGCCTCTCAAATGAGTATTGTCTCTGGAAATAGAAACAAAGTAAATGTGCTTCTGTAGACTGCACAGAATGAACATCAGCTTTAACCCTCATAAAACACATCATACTCCCTTTTTTTATGAAAAGCTAGCAAAACTCCCCAGGTGCAGGTACCGTATATATGTTCCCCACATCACTGCTGCACAATCATGCACTCTATATACACAAATCTTAACCGATATACACTGAAGCCCTCATTCTCCCTTCAATGCCCACACCTATGAGTAAATAGGAGATGGAGGACATGTTTGCGAAATTGGCTTTGAGCTTTGAGCCCCTCAATAAGTCACGGGTCGAGTTGAGAAATTTGGGGTGTGTGGCTGCAGAGACACAGGAGGAAAGATAAACATGCTCAGCGCTTTCCTTTTAGGGTTCATTACTCTGCAGTCCCGGGTGAGCCAGAGTTGAGAAGGGGAGTTAATTCCTACGGAGTGAGAAAAAACACATTAACTGAGACCTATCCATCTTCCCGCCACTGACACCTCCATTTAAATCTCTTATTTTTTAAAGGATGTATGTCGGGGAGGGGGGGATGTGCGTGATGCCTGAGCTGTAAAAATCTTTCATTATGATATTTTCAATTTGAAAGAGGCTAACATTTCCTGCTCCTTTGAAAAATTAAGTGGCGTTTTCTGTGGATTAATTTCCGACATCTGCAAGGATATTCATAACCCTAATGCAGGTTGCTGGTATTTCATTTGCTGCAGGGAGTGAAAACTGCGATTTAGGGGTGGGTCTCTATTAATCTATCCAAGGCCTATATTTTAAACATGGACTATATTAAAATTACACTTGACATTTCATCAACAAGAGGTCTATAATACCTTTGGGGTGAACTGTATGTAAAGATGAAAAATCACACTCATATTTGCAAAGTCTGACGCATGACTTCAATCTCCTTTTTGGAATCTTTTATGAGAAAGTTTTTATCTTCTCTACAACTTTTCAGTGCTCTCCCACCCCCTCATTAAACTCCCACTACCTGATGATTATAAATGCTAAGTGGTCCCGTCTTTGGCTCCCAAGCTGCCCGGTGTAATGAACAGACTTAGAGAAGGGATCGAGTGGCTTTAATCAAATCAGCTCCGGGTGTCACCAGCTCCCCGATGAGACCAGCTTTATGCCAGGACCACCAGTAATATGCCCCATTTAGAAATAATACCCAGCATTCCCAGTAATTAGCACTAATCGGGCTGTGAATTAAAAAAGCTGAGGAGCTCAAGGGCCATTATAGGAAGTATTTTGAGAGAACTGATTGATGTTATTGGCGACAGTATATGTCACATTGCATGCACGTGGAGTTTTTATTACTTTTATGAATTAATTAAAGTTAAAGTGGGTGACCACTGCACATTTGAGGTGGGCAATGAAGGGAAAAAGTGCAGTAGGGGGAAATACACGGAGTATTTAGGTTATTTCAACAATCTTCTAGGTTTGAAAAGTCAACAAGTAGATCCCTTTAAAAGTGTTTTTTTAGAAGATAAAAACAATCACTTTTAGTTGTTTGTTTACGATTCGAAATTGCTATTGATCTGCGATCACAAGTTGGTATTGCTATAGTATCAGCAAAAATGTGAATAAAGCCAGTGCAATTATAAGATCATAATGCTGGATCAATAAATTCTTTATCATTTCGGGCTTTATTAGACCGTTAGTAAAATATAGGAGAAGAACAGGCATGTACCAAATTATATAAAGGTTGAGTTTTGAGCCTGCGATCATTGTGAGGTGGGCTATAGTCCTTGTTAACACAGCATCTGAACAGGCTATATCACCAGATAAGTGAGAAAGTGCATTCCCATCTCAATACCGTCCAGAGCTTTATGACAAATGTAGCCACTTCATCTAATAGTTTAAACTCTTCTGTGACAGCCAGATTACTTATTATTTTTAAGAGGAATGTTATTCTTATACTGAGTGTTAATGTTGTTTGCAGTTGAATAGACTGACTGTATTGTCCAGGAAACAATCTTTGGCAAAGCAGAGGCAGCAGCTTGCAGAGGAAACAAGCTTCAGTGTAGCTGTTACAAACAAAACTTAACAAGCTACAACTGGTAAAACAAAGCTCTGAGTAGTGCAGGCACTTTACTTACTAGAACAACACTCATTATAATCATGTTATTATGGAGAGACATCAGCAGCATGAAATCAGTCCAAGGGATTGAGCTGCTCAAGCTCCAAGTTTTTATGCTCCAGTATTGGCTTTATTAGGGCTCATCTGATCATCATTCTGCACATATTGATCCATGAAGAGAACAAATACTTGTGTAAGCATATGTCCTCTGCAGGTAACCCTGCTTCCTCCTACAATCCGAAAACATATTCTGAAAGAAGTTTGTGAGTTTGAATTGTCCGTATGTGAGAATTTCACATACGGCTCCTTTGTTACATGTCTTCTGAGTGATTGACTGATGACCCCCCAGAGTTTACCCCGAACTTGTCAAATGACAGCTGAGATAAGCTCAAACTCCTTGCGACCCCACAAAGGTAGTATAAGTGTGAATGATAGATGGGTGGACCAGGTCAGGCAAACTTTTAAAAAGTTCAGGAAGGAGTTTATCAACAAAAGTAGATAAACATCATGTAGGACATCTTTGAATAAATTTATGGGAGCCAGTGTGCAGCCATAACCAGGGTCTGACCACTGAGGAATTGATTTTTGTCCTGCCTCCAACAATTTGTTCCTCTATGTCAGAGACACTGACCAATGAGAACACCAAGATCTCTGCATGTGCAACAATCAGGGACGTAAACAAACTGAGGATGATGCCTTGAGAGCAGCTTGAGAACTATGAGACAGAAGAAAAGTTTGCAAAGCTCTGAAAAACTGCATCCCCGCCCTCATGATGTGATGTAGAGGAGCTACAACCAGACTGTCAAAGAAGAAATGTTGGAGAGAAACAAAAGATTCAACATAGTATCATACTCTAAATACAGTGTATTTGTCTGCTGTCTTCATTGTCGCCTATCCTCTTTCCACTGTCATCATGTCTGTCATTATATGCATTTGGTTGCAGTCGTGTGATCTACCATACTCATTGGACAAGTCAGCGTGAATTTATGGCTTTAACCCAATCTGACAATCGGACTGTCGAAAATAAATCTTGTAGTCTGACCTTGGCATTAGTCAAATTTGCGGTGGAGTCATAATTAATGGATGAGCAGCCTGTGTTGAAACATCAATCTTATGTAAACTCAATTTTGTGTGTCTTTGTAATGAAGAACAGAACTTGAACACCAAAGTAAAAAGAAGCATAAGCATCAGGCAGTTTCTTGAACTCCTATGCTGGATTGATTACCACAAATCTACAGTATATGTCAGAGCTCAAACTAAAAACAAACATTCACAAATCCCACCTAACCTTCAGGGAAACAAGACTTGCTTTAACAAAGTGGAAAATAATTTCCAATACATATTAATGAAGCCAAGTGAAATCGATGCCCTTGGAACTTTGTGAGAGAGTGTGCCAATGCGATGCTGCGACAGCAGCAAAGTGGATGTGTGGCTCAGATTTGGAGGGTGGGGCCAGGGTGCAAGCAAGCTATCTGAGCTCAACAATAAGAGCCCTCATCTATCATGCTGAGCTCAGGATGTGATGAGGTCTCACAGGTCCATATGTGTGACCCTGACTGTGAAAACCCCTATCAAGTCTGGATAGAGGGCCTGGGTGTGTGTGAGTGCTTCACTACTGTATGTGTAAGCAGTTTTACACGGTGAGTTAATGATTCAAAACTCAGAGATACCAGCAGTGTTTAAATTTGTAATCGCCTAACATGCACATATTTGTGTTAACCAGTAAATGTGTCAGGACTTGCACACACAAAAAGCATACACACACTATAAAATCCTGCTTCTGCAGCAAATTGTCTCAACCAGCTTGTTCATCAAGAGCTGTGAGTGTGTATTGAACAGAGGGAATTACAACCCCTGCAGCACTCGTGGATGACACAACCACTTACAGTTTGACCAACAGGCCATTTGCACTCAATAAATCTCATATTTAAAATACTTAATAACCAAAGCCGCTGATTACTGTACAGAGGGGACAGATTCTGGGAAAACTGGCAATCATGAATGGGCATGCACCTGTATTTAAATATGTGCCCACAACCACAGGAGAGCATGATAAGCTTTAGTGGCTTTTTATTTATTAATTATTGTTTCTTGCCACAGCTAAGTTTACACACATATAAGGTATTTCACTGGAACTCATTGAACTTAATTGAAATTGGGGTGGGTGTTGATTTTACTATAAAAACTGAGCAATTTAAAAGTGTCCACAGAAACAGCACATATACACACAGTGTAGCATGCTAAAGCTTTTTGTTATTCTGCTGCTGCGTTGCCACTGCATGATCACGCTGATACCCTGGGGCAATTTGTTATGGACATCAGAGGAGCAGCGAAGGTCACAAGCAAGACAAAGTATCCAGCCATCCCATGTGTCGCTGACTCAGCGCTTTTAAAGACTTCACCTGCCGATGGGAAAGAAAAGAGAAGAAAAAGGGGGAGTTGCTGTCTTTGAGGTAAAGACACAGAGGAATGTGAAGGTAAAAAGAACCATGTGTGTCAAAAATATGGGAAAGAGAGCATTTGATTTGCATAATGTACGATATGTCTCTTCTTCACATGTAAGCTTGGATCCGTTATTGATTTTAAAAATTCACCAAATCAAGAGCCATTTTTTCCATCTCGTGCACCTTAACTGTCGCACATAGAATTTAGAATCTAACACGGCAGCAAAAATCAGAAGTTCTTGTGGCTAAATACAGAGTATGTAACCCCGAAGGGCTCCAAATCTGACTAAAATAAGAGATGACAGCGTGAGATTGCAACATTCTCTCCCTTTGCAACTAGTAATCAAATTTTACCCTTTAGAGAAAAAAATAAACTGAACAGGTCAAATACAATTTTAATTCTTATTGAGAACATTGAATATATTCAAGTAAACAAACTTTTCTTATTTGGGGCACTCTTTAACAATTCTTAATTCCCTCCTGCTTTTGTCTCGCAATAAATGCAGCCTTCAAAAAATTGCCCAAGTACAGATATACAGTAAGGGGAGGATTAAATTGGAGAGAGTGAGAAAAGGTGGCGCAACACTTTTAGGTTCTAGCTTGTCATTGCATTAGTCTACACCGTCCACCATGCCTAGCAATGTTAAATAGTCACACAAATCAGTGTGCACCAATGGCAGTAGGCTACACTAACAACACCAGCACATTTGTGGCATTAGCAGGCAGAGACTTCCTTTAAACCTTTGGCAAAACACTTACTGAAGATCTGCCTTGCGTAATTATGCTGTTACCAGAGCAGTGCCGTCTGCAGCCTGAATTTTGTAGGGTGCATATGGTGTCTGCATGCACAGTGATCAGTGCTCTAACAACTGAGGGTTGTTACAGACTCTTTCACTGGTTAATAGTTAATCTGGTAAATTTGGTTTTCATTAATCAACACAGAAGTATCAGTATGACGTGCTTCAGGTAGCTATGGTTTTACGTCCTGCAAAGTGACTGCCACACATGGGCACATCAAAATCATGGTATGAGAAGATATACCATTTAGCTCTGCTTTAAATGGACCTTACCAGGTCTAAGACAGGAAGCATGAGTAACCAAAAATGCAGCCAATGGCAGAGTAAATGTGGTCCCTCACAAGTAAGCAGTCAACTTGAATGAGACACAGAGCAAGGGGACAAGGGCAGCTCCAACTTCCTAAAATACTAGCCTTTGATGCGAAGTCCATACTGCAAAAATAAACATGTAATTCCTGTCAATCACGAGAGGCACCTGTGTTATCACTAACTAAAACTTGCATGTACTGGATCTGGGTCTGTTGACTGTGACAATGCTCCAACTAGCAGGCCTATTTTTTCTAAATGCACTGATTAAGGTGTGACATCTCATGTTACAGATAAAGCTTGATAGGCTGTAGGTTTAATAACTCACTGGCACTTCTCGCTTACATGACATTGAGTAAAGGGTCTGAAAACAAATTTAATGTAATTTTAGGATCTTTATAGAATTTACCTCTCATTATAATTGTTTATATTGCAGGAACACACCCAAGAAAAAAACACGTAGAATTAATTCAGATGGGACAACCACCTTGCAACTCCAGTCTCCAAGTACTGCCTCATGTTGAGAATTGTGATTTGCAGAGAGCTATATAATTTAAAATAAAAGCAGAAGACTTTTGGAAAATCTAATCTAAGCACTTCTCCCCATTCATCACTGTATTAAATCATTCAGTGCAATTAACTTTAAAGGCCAAACATATCTGAAAACAATCAGATGGCATTTACAGCTGCTGCATAATCCATATCTCAATTATCTTCAATCCTCAAAAATCCTCTTCTAACTCTAACTCGCTTTCACTGAAGTTATTGGTAAGTTTTCCAAGCTGGAGTACGATGATAGGTGGCTGCAAGCATTTAGCAAATGGCTTTCAATTAATAAGACATAAAACTATTCTTAAGGTAAACTACTCAAGAAATAAAGGTAAATATGACCACTTTGCAGGTGTGACAAGAGTAAAAATCTTAATAAAAAAAAATAATTCTGCTTGAATCAGGACATCAAATTCGAATTAACGCACACAGCAGTGCCATGGCTCCTGTAGCTACAACTTAAACAGTCAGCCAAAGCTGGGCAGATATCCACAATCTCCACATGTGGGATTAATTTAGTCTGTCAGGTCATAAGAGGCCCTGACACATACCCAAGAGTAGAGTATTGGTGGCAAAATCTTGCATTGACACTAAATGTGGATGCAATTGAGACAAAGCTCAAGATATTTAGACTAAAATAAAATATCCACTAAAGAACAGGAAAGACAGTGAAGGTGGGAATCAGGGGGGAAAACCATAAGGGAGAGGGGGAGAGGAAGACTGGAGAGTACTCAGGTCTCTTTAGTGCTGACTTGCAGCCACTACTTGATTGGGTGCTTTGGCAGGAAATGGAAAAGCTCTCCAGCCCAGGTGCTTATCTCTGACCAGAGCTTACAGAGTCAACCGAGCGCCAAACTGCTTTACCCCGACTGTCAGACTCTCACAGGGTAAGTTCCAATCAGCCTGTGAAGAGCAATGTCCAGGAAAGATATTTCCACCAAGCTAGTGTAACTTTGCCGAAGCAGATATGTTCTTCTTTAAACTTCTGTGTAAGTTTAAACAGCTGACGTTTATGTTTCAAGCACCAAAGACTCCCATTTCAAGATGTTCCTGATGTAATGGCCAGGAGATGGGAGAACAAGATATTATAGTGGTTACAAGACATCTTAGTTAGATGGATCACAGAGCTGTCGCTCAAGGAGTAGTGCAGCAGAAAAAGCACCTTAACTTGAATCAGAGGATTTTGGATCTGCTGTGGCTGGGACACAGTTCATGGAGGGAGAGGTGGCTGCTCAAAGCACATGTCCATTCCCAATTTACAGACATGAACTGCATGAGAACTGTTATTTTGTTTCAATAGCAGTTTGTATATGTCAGGACTCATTTGTTGGTGCATTAAAAATAATTTAGAAGTTCTTTCTTTACTTCTGTATCGCTGAAGTTGTGGGTTAATAACCAACTGTTTGTGGTTACACCATAAACTAAATGCTGATGTATAGTTTGATAGATTATGCATGTGTGGCATCTGCCAAACTTGCCTTGACTCTATTCTATTTTAGTTCAGTTCTACCTCTTTGTTTTTTATTAGAGTATGTACTAAGGCTGAACAAAACATCTTTACACTACAACTGCAATATGTGCATGCACAACAGTCACATCGCAGGATGTGCAATATCAGCCACATCACTCAAAATATGTCTTCAGATGATTTTTGTTCTTTCTTTAGCCTTTTATGACCATAACTACAAAACACTCATTATATATATACCTCAACTGAATACCCGAACATAGAAACGTAAGGATAATTTCTATCCTCAAAACAGTCTCATTGATACAACCACAGATGCCAAGAAGTGCAACACAATGAGCTATTAGTTAAAAAATTAGGGTGATCAAGGAGAATTCACTTGTCAGTGTTAGGATACATCATCACAGATGTTAAATAAACTTTAACATCCACTCCACTCATAAAGCTTGAATCATTTTTAACCACATCTTAATTTATACTTACATTAAGTCCTATCCAATTAGAATATCAAACAGAAACAGCATATGCAGACCGCTCATCAAAAATAAATTACTGAACGTTGTTGCACTGTCTGATTTTAAGTTTGTGCTTTTATTTACCTGCTTCATTTTTGCTCTCTTCCTCTTTCAGGGCCAGTAGGCATGGCAGCCGCTGCTGATGTTGCAATTGGCAAGAAAAGGAAAAGACCTCGCATCTTTGAATCCAACCCCTCCAACCTCAAGAGGCAGCAGACTCGTCTCCTCAGGTGAGCTGATATTACTGTAACACAGAGCCGGACAGTTAATCGACTACAGTTATTGCCTTTCATAATTATGAAACTGAATAACAGACTTAAAGAATACTGTGCCACAGGCAATAATGGTATTTCAAGCACTGAGCATATCTTTAAAGTTTATAAAGAAATGTTTTGTAACACTCTCTTGTATGTATTCAGCACAGTCCCTGGTATATAATTGACAGGGACTGTGTTTCATGGAAGAACTGTCCTGTTAATTTAAAAAAAAAAAACTTAAGATCCATTGTGACACATAAGAAGGTACATCATTGATTTAACAGTTCCCTAAAATATCCCAGGAGTTAAAAAAAAAAGTGATACCTTTTTTTCTCAATATCATTCATCCATTGTAAGTATAAAAGCCTCCACAACATGGAGTTGTCATAGCATGCTGAGCAAAAGTCTTATGACGTCAAAAAAACAACATTAGACATTATGGCAACATGGTCACTGGCTCTTAGTCTGTGACTTTTTTCACAAGAAGAAGATTGTTTTTACACCAGAAACATTTTTAAGCACATAGGTGTATGGGAAGTTACTGAAATGCTTCCAGTGTTGAACAATGAAGCCAATGCAGGAGTGCCAAAAGCTGCAGTTCCTTGGGTGTCCACTTGAGGCCTTCTGCAGAGGCATTAGAAGTCACACTGTGTACAGTAGACATGGACAGACAGTTTTTACAGCTGAGATAAACATGTACACCCAGTTTCATAAAATAGTTTGGTCTGAAGAGCAAACGTCTTTAGGTCTTTGAAAGGGTTTAAATATTTTATATCCCACCCTTTTTGAGTTTATCAATTATTTCCAGGTTTGAATGGTCAAGTTGCCTTTGGGTTGACAGCCTTAATTCCTGCCCTAAAATCATTCACTCTGTCTGTCTGTCCAAAGGCTCCTTTGACAATCAAAAAGGTGACGTTAATCTAGCTTTGTCAAATTTTTCCTACAGTCCACTGGAGTGCTACAGAATTACATTCCTTTTTTACTGATAGGATTTCACACTAGTTGCTAGTCATTGTGCTACTTTAACACCAGTAGATCATTTTATAAATATTCAAACTTATGTTTAGTTGAATATGTTCACACCATGATTGCAACTTGAAATGAAAGGAAGCTACAAATTGTAAATTAATAGTCACTATGCCATCAGCAGACTGTATATTCAACCCTAGATTGAAAAACAAAAGGATGCTGCTGATAGCAGGAAAACACTCACTGAAAGATCAACCTCAATGACTGAGCATCCGTGTCATGTCGGCATCTGTGTTGCGTAATCTGCAGACTGAGTCTGCATGCAAGAGACAATCAGAAATCAGATTTCCACCAGCCGACGGTAATATCTGATAGACTTTGGATTGTCACAAAACAAGAAAACAGGCAGGCCTTCATCAAACAACACAAAAGAGGAAGCATGAGATTCTTCTAGACACTTAACTAACATAGCACATGCTGGGTTGTGACTATTTCATATGCAGACATTACAATTGCAGAGGTGCATACAGTGTCTTTATAAGAACTTTACAAAATCATTTCTTATTCATAAAACTGAATAGTGGGAGAATTGAACATTTGCAAAGAATTCCACTTTGAAATCTCTTTAGATGCTGAACACCTGATCCTATAATCACCCCTGCTTCTGACACACAAAAAGAAACGTCCTTAGCCTACAGATTATGAGCAGTTTTGGAGACCAGTGTGCAGTCAAAATCCCACACATCTGTATCAGTGAAACTTGTAAATTAATCCAAGTTTGGAAAATACATTAATGAAAATGTATGAAGTATGGTAAACAGTTCAGGACAGTTGCTAAAATAAACACTGAGGCTCTAACGTGCTTCATAATGATGACACAGCTTATCAGTAATGTGCATTTGCATCAACAGATGATGACTCTTTGGAGGGCTAAATGAATCGTGACTTATGACTTAAATACTAAACGTCAGTGTTGAACATCAGTGCATTGAAGCTGCTGTCACGGCTCTCAGTCTAACATCTCTTTTTTCTACCTGGGGTAAGTCTTTGAAGCGCTGCAATCCCATTATCCCTGCATGTATGAGATGTGTTGACAGTCCCACAGTGGGATACCAGAACCAGGGGGTTGATCGGTGGATTTGGGGGGGTGGCTGCTGATAGCGAAGAAGAAAGAGAAAGGTAGAGGTCCAGGGAGAGCAGCAGGAAAAGAAAGGCAGATAGTGAGATAGAGAGGTTCGGTGTGCGGGGCTACAGGCCTCTATGTCCTGCAGGGGATTACAGATGGCCCTCAGAATTAAATCAAAACTGCGCTGACTGCCAAGGAATGGGCTCTGCGACACATCGGGTGCCACATGAGAGGGGGGGTAAGGCTGGTGCAGAGGGAGGAGAGTGAAGGCAAGGGCTGTAGCCATGGAGTGAAAATCGCCTTCAAATGAGTTTTTGAAATATCTAAAAATAAATTGCCTTTGAAAAAGCTCAACAGACAGCTGATATGAGGGCTGGATGGAGGCCAAGTGAAAAGTTGCCCTCTCCCTCCATTCCTCCTCACGGCAGCCTCTACTTTGGCATCATTCTTTTTCTAACATCTCGCGCTCTTTTTCTGCTCTCTCACACTCAGAGACACGGACAGCAGCATGTGTGCAGGTACCGCATGAACACATGGCTTTAAACAAAGGTCAAGTCTCTCATTTAGTCACCAATTAACAACAGTTGGGTGAGAAAATGAGCAAAGCACCATCTCCTGGCTGATATTTATCTAGAAAATACTGTACATGGGGATTTATTACACAGGCCCAGCAGATGGTAGGGGCTATTTTTAGAGAAAAGATTGAATAATGCATAATTACCTGTGTCTGCTCATCATTTCCTTTGCACATGCTATGTTTTGTACGATAACATGCAGCCATTATTGGCGTTTTACCTGCTGCTTGTTTCTGCAAATAACCAAACGGAGACCTCACCATCTCTGACATACTGACATCTTTCCTTAAAAATATTTTGGTTTTTTTAACAAGTCATTGGATTTTCTTGACAGTAAACTTACTTCCGTCTTGTTTTGTTTTTTTTTTAGAAAATATCTTTAAACAGAACATTATAAAATGGGAGGCCCATGTGGATTATATTTTGCTTTGCATGAAAAAAATGTTCCAAGTTTCTCATATATTACAGATATGACTCAATCTACATTGTAAAAACATCAGTTTGAGCATGCATTACCCCAGATTTGTCAAAGAAAAACAAAATCTTTATTGTTATAGTAACAATGCAACTGTAATAGCAGTTGTCTTCCATAGTGATCACTACCATGTGAAACCCTTATAATCCATTGAAGACTGCTAAACTTATGCTTTATTTCCACAAGCAGTCAGGTTCAGTTTGGCTTGGTATGGTACCTAATAACAGGCGTTTCCACTATCAAATAAGGAAAAAGGTACCAAAACAACTGATCTATGCAGTCCCACTTTTGGAAACAGCTCCGAAGGGGTGTCGAAACAGACCCTAAAAGGTAGAGACTGGCTAAATATCATTAAAAACAAAAGCACATGCCACGCCACAATGCTCCACAGAGTGCTAGAAATCCTCTAGTGTTGCTCTTTGTTTACAGTGCTGCCCTCTTCTTCAGAACGCTGCACTGTACTGTGCTGCTCTGATGTCACACATTTATGTAGCGGGCACCACCCTCTCTTCCTGACTCACATCCCCTCAAGTGAAGGTACAGCTATCAATGGAAACAAGATCAGGTCAACTGTACTGAACTGTACTGAACCAAACCAGACCACTCAGTGTGCAGCTAAACTAGTAGAATCTCCTTCTCCTACTGTTTTGTTTCAGTATCTCAATAAAATTTTGTGGCGCTTGTGAAGGACAATGATTGTTGTCTGGCTGCTGTCTTTTCTATCACTTCATCCCTCAACCCAAAGTAAAAGAACCAGCCAAACATTAACATGTCCAACAGAGACCGGCTGTCTTTTTCATCCACCTTCACTGCTCACTTGTCTTTTAAAATACAAGCATATAAGGTTCGTTTATTTGTCATTATACAACAGATTGCACAATGAAATTAAATTATGGCTCCCTCCTGACCAGTCCACTGACCACAGAAAAACAAAAACAAAACCATTAGACATGGAGGAGTGCAGATGGTGCATTAAGCAATCTCACAGCCTGAGGGAAGAAGCTGCTCTGCAGTCTGGTGGTACAGCGGATACTTCTGTATCTGTTGCCTGATGGCAGCAGGGTGAACAGGCTGTGGCTGGGGTGGGTGTTGTCTTTTAGTATCCTTTGGGTTTTGCATATGCACCTCACCTCCCCGATATCACCAATGCTCAGGAGATGGGTACCAATGATGTTTTGGGCAGTTTTAATCACTTGTTGCAGAGTCTTCCTGTCCTGGGCCGTCCATATCCCATGCCAGTTTGTGATGTTTCCAGTCAGGATGCTTTCAATCGCTCCTTTGTCAAAGTTGACAAGAACTTGGCGCAGGAATTTTGATTTCTTAAGTTCCCTTAAGAAACACAGCCATTTCAGAGCTTTTTTTAACCAGGACAGAGACATGGGACATCCATGACAGGTTCTCTGCTATGCTGATTACCAGAAACTTAAAACTGCCCACACACTCCACCTCAGCTCCACTGATGTAGACAGGGAGTGTATCTTTGCCTCTTTTTTTCTAAAATCAACTATCAACTATCAGCTCTTTGGTTTTACTGACGTTGTTTCCTGTGCATCATTCCACAAGATGGCTGATTTATTCCTGATATGAAGTCTCATCATTGTTGAAAACCCAGGCGATGATGGTTCACAACAGAGTTCTCTCCATGTCAGGGGTTGCAGTCGTGGGTGTACAGTGTGAACAGGAGGGGGCTGAACACACAGTCCTGGGGGGCTCTGGTGTTGAGCACTAGAGTGGAGGAGGAGAGACTGCCGAGCCAAACTTTCTGGAGTCTGTTTGTGAGGAAGTCTAGTATCCGGTTGCAGAGAGTGGTACTGATGTCCAGAGTATTTCGTTTTCCAATCACCTTCATGGGGGAGATTGTGTTGAATGCTGAGTTGAAATCAACAAACAGCATTCTGATGTAGGAGTTGCTTTTCTCAAGGTGAGTGAAGACTGAGTGAGGGGCAGTGGAGATGGCATCCTCTATGGATCTGTTGGTTCTAAATGCAAACTGGTGAGGGTCCAGCCAGCAGGGATAAAAAATAGAGGACTATATTCATATAAACTTTACTCTGAAAGGTGTATACTCTGAACAGCAGATCAACATTGCTGTTTTGTGGATAAATTTCTCATAATAAGGAAAATCTGCTGCAATGGACTCCCTGATTCATGCTATGAGCAATCCAAGAATATTTTTCCGATAACTAAGTCTCTGCCTGACATACTTGCAATGCAGTTTGTCTCACTACACACTTCTTTGTTGAACAGGGTGGGATGTTGTTATCTCTGTCCCAGCTTTATGTAGATTAACTTTCAAGTAAAGAGTAAATGGAAACAGCGTTTATAAAAAAACAAATGAGTCCAGAGACAATCCATGATTGACTTTTACAATTTTGCAGCTTGTAAGGCTCATAAAAGTATGCATTATTTAATGATGTACCATCTATAAACATACCAATACCTGCAATTAGGATGTCCACTGAAATGTCAATTTGTTGCTTTAAATTTGTTTAAAGGCATGCTCCGCCAACAAAACGAGTATCAGGTATTGGCATCAGTAAGTCTAAGTACTAATACTTATGCCAGTAAACCATTACAGACACTGTACTTTAGAGGTTAGATTTTCAGGTCCAGGTCAGGCCAGACATCTGTGCCCCTTCACTCGGGCTGAGTTGGGTCAGGCCTGCTTGTTTTGGAGACGTTGTGGGAATAAGCTATGGTGATGACCATGAAAAACATATTTATTCAGAGAACAACTCTAATAAACGGTAGAGTTGTGCACACATAGTAAGGTTCAACAAATTATTTCTTGAGTGCAAGCAAGGCATGCGCTTTGGTGCACAGTAAGCACATCTTCCTTTGTCTCCCCTCAGCCTCTTGCATCACCTTTACAGCAGTTCATGGCACAGCGCACAGATTACCAAGTAAATGAAGTTTGAGGATGCAAAAAGAAAAATCTTATCTGGAGAATTGATGCTGTCCCAGAGCAAAGGAAAGTCGAAGATATGTAACAACTTAAACTTGTTTTGTTACATGTGTCTTCATGATAAACTCATTCAGGTCTCAACCCTATTAAACATCACTTACAAGCTTTGTTACTGAGGCAGATATATTAAAACATGTCAGGTTTAAATTAGGTTTGGTCCAACAAATAAAGACCAGGGTATGGGCCGGGACAGGCTCCAACAGACCATCTATAGGCTTGGGTAGGCCCAATCTAAACTGTACTGTGGTGGTTGGTATTCTACAGCATGATGCTAGCTTTTTATTATCTGAGCAGGTGGGTAAAGTTGTAGCAGTGTTAGTAGTTTTGGTGGTAATTTAAAGGATGTTGGCAAAGTTGAAAGTGTGAATATCCACAGCAAAATTGGCAGTTGGAGGGGTAACGAACATCTTATGAAATTAAAACAAATGTTTAAATCATTTTGAGAGCTGTAATGGTATTACCAAGTACTCATATTTACACTCATTATCAGTAATAGACAAGTGTCCTTGCTTGTGCTGCCTTAAAAAATGTACTGGAGCATCCCTAATTTGATTTTTAATAGTTACGATTGATAATTTGTAATGATAATTAATTAAAAAATGATAATCAAAGCTTTCACATTCTGATTATTAGAGGAACAAACTTAATCCTATCCTCCATAGATGACTCTCTGTATGTTGTTTTTCCAAAGATGCTTTAAGGGTAAGAAATCGGTATCCTTTCATTCCAGGTCATATTAATACTGAAACAGCCAGCTTCACACATTTAACCTTTAAAGTCTCATCGGCACAGAAATTAATTCAATTAAATTTCTGCAAAACATCAAAGTACCCAGGGACATGCGGTCTGCTAACTACTGAACTGCTCCACACGTGTTAGTGACCTTCTCCGATAATTCATTAAAAATGTGTAATTTACAAACCAGATATTTCTGCCAGCTCTCTCAGATCCTTATTTTGAAATGAAAATCAGAACATTAACATTCACATTTGTTTGCTTATTTTTTACACATTTTTTCAACTGTGTTTTCAACAGTTTGGGTCTTAGTTGCCATGATACCTGAAATCTGTTGTTTAACTGGAGCAGTAGTTATATTAATGATACTGATAAGTGGACCTATAAGATCATTTCATGTTGTTTTCTTGTTCTTTTAATGTTTTCTGTTCAAAAGGTAGAAATATCTGGGGTAATCCGGTTTTATTGAATGGCTATATTTCTCCCTAAAAAACACCTGAATCACAGTCATATGAGACTTTTCCTATTTTATTAGAGTTAAAGTAAAGAGAAAATGTTGACCTTTGTTTTTTTTTATCCTACTGTTTGGTCTGTCCTTGTCTGCGATGAATCTTTTGTAAACTCATGTTAACTTTATTTTTAGAGAATAGAGAAAATCAATTTGAAGAGCCAAGTACTAAGAGAATGTCAAATGTTCTGCAATTCCTGTTTTGTTCTGCTTGAGGGCTTGAAGAAGTGTTGCTGTTGTTTGAAACTCTTTTCTTAAATAATTCAGAACTATGTCAGGCAGTTTTACGTCTCAGCAAAGTCTGGTCATACAGATGGTAACAGTACAGCAGTGGGTCAAGAACGGCTAATGGTTTTTGTTGTCATAAAATCAAAAGGTATCTTAGAGGCAAGGGAGAAACATGAGGCAAAATGACTTGAGCCTTTGACCTTGTATCTCTAAAATATAATCAAGTAAGTGCCAAGCCTGAGAGAATATCTGTGCAAAGTTTGACGGAAATCCCTTAAAGGAGTCTTGAGCTAATAAGTTCACGAACAAGGATCATCGGGAACAAAGACATTTGAACTTTTACCTTTAAAATTGTACAAGTTTGTCCTTGGGTCAAAATAGAAATCTGTGCCAAATTTCAAGAAAGCCCCTCAGAGCTTTTTTGAGATATTGTGTTTACCACTAAGGGACGAAGGTGGGGGCATGATGCCTGATGACCTATGACCTTAAAAATCAAATGAGATCATCCTTGTGTCAAAGTGGACAATTGTGCAATGACCTATGACCCATAACCTTGAAATAATTAAGCCGTTCTGTAGTAAAAGTTCATGCTTGATCAAAGTTTAAATAAAATTACTTACAGGATTCCCAAGATACAAGCAAAGGATAAACATGATGCTTCATGACTTTGACTTATGACTTTCAAAGCCTGATCAGTTAATCCTCAAAGCAGTGTGGTCATTTGTGCAAAATTTGTTAAAAAAAAAGTGTTCTTAAGATTTCATGCTCACACCAAAAATAAACATGAGGCTAGATGACCTTGGCATTTGACCAATGACCTCTGAAAACTCATCAGGTCATCTCTGAATTTAAGTGGACACTCCACACTGATAATTTCCAGAGAATCTCTCCTTCCCCTCTCCAACGAATGCCTTCTCTTAGCAGCAGAGAGACTCTTCTCACTGGCGCTGTCCATGGTACCAACATACTTCACTGGCCCGTGTGGAAGCTTCTGCCTGGGCTGCCAAAAACGAGTGACTCGGCCTTCTCTCACCTTTGACCAGAGAAATGGCAAAGCTTCATTTTTCATTATTTGTTCATCATTTTGATTCATTTTTGCTTGTTAAGAAGATGAGGGCAGATTGTTGAGGTTTTAAAAAGGCCAAAGGACATTTCCTCAACTGGGGGGGATTTTTTAATTGGCATTTAAAGGCACTGTGAAGTCACTGTCACGCTGCTTTGTCCAATTTAACAACAGGCAAAAAAAAAGCCAGCCATCTGCAGGTTCAAGAGGGTCAACTTACAAGAAAAAGCACAACAATTGTGATCTAAAAAGTAGTACAAAGGCTTTTTAAAGATGTGTCTCTAAAGAAAAGAATATGTTAGCTTTCAAGACTGTCTTCAAAATCAGAGCTGAACAAAGGACTACTATGCAAACTTACAGTAAAGTGTATCCAACTATAGGTATGTAGATTGTTTAAGTAGAACCAAGGTATAATTGGAGTGAACATTCAATGATTTGAACATTTATTAAAAAAAAAAAACATTAATCCTAGGTTTGACCTAAAGGTGACATATCAAACAGCTTTTCCAACATTTACATGCATAACAAAAAATGTATTTTTCTTTGGTCAAAATAAATGAAGATTTTTTTACCATGCGTAAAACAGCTTTAAATAGCCCTCTCCAGATCCCTCAGTTTTGGTATGTGTTTCTTTAAATACAAATTAACCCCTTCTTACCCTGTTTCTCTCCCCCAAGAGGTGTTGGACCACAGATGTGTGTGTTTATGATTGTCATTGGAGGTCTGTGGGTGAAGGATAAAGCAGCAAACTCCAGTGAAGAACAATAAGGCAGAAGTGCCAAAAACTGCAGTTCCTCATTTGTCAGCTTGTCATAACCTTCTGAAGCACAGGAAGATACATTTATACTCCAGACTTTAAAGATGATTTATGCAACAGAGATAATCATGTTTACAGCATAGTTCACTAGGGAATTTTGGTCTGTATAGGTCATGGGGCTTATTTTGACTGTATTAAATGCGTTGTCTTACAGTGCGTTGTATTTTACTGGAGGAGGTTGTGATGTTTGAGCTCAGAGTTTCCGGGTCATTTCAAAATACAGTGGAACAGCGGAAATATCGCGATGCCAAATCAGCAAATCAACATCAGGCAGGGAAAATAACCTGTTGTTTCCATGTTCCTCTTTCTGTTATTTTGTAAAGGCACAATTACATCATGAAGTTGTGTTTCTTTGTGATCTTGTGTTTCAAGCCTCTAAGCCTGCACTCCACTGCGCAGCACTTTAAATACACTCCTGGAGGGCGAGGATGCCCACAATCAGTTAACATCGCCCCTGGGATGAGTGTTCATTTACTATTTAAACAGCTTGAGTACTGGGCATAAAAATGGAAACTGCATTAGGTGGAAGATAGGGATGACACCTGCGCTGTATGCCAAAACATTTTGCATAAGCCATTCAATAGGGCCCGTAAGAGTTTTAGACACAGGAGGTCCGAGTTCAAAGGACTTTTGCTTGATATGACCCCTAAAGACTGAAGTTTGGGGTCAGTCATTCATCTCATGTCCGTTGATGTCCTTGTTTCTCAAAGCCATCTTTCTCTCAATAAAAACAGACAAAAATGACACAATGAACTGTCAATATGCCATCTAAATCAGCAATACCACACCCACAACCAGCCTCAGGACTCAAAAGGGACTGGGGAAAGGAATGAGGGGAGAACAAAAAGAGGGAGAAAAGACTCCAAATGGATTGCTTTTTGTCTGCCTGGTACAATGATGATGATGACAGTGAGTGTTGGAGGATCTGTGCAGTTTATGAGCCACTTTAAGCTGTTTCTTAATGCGCTCCACTTGAATGCAGCTCCACAGTAAAATAGCCCATTAAAGCTGAACATGAAGGCATGTCTGCCATCAAAATTGTCTCTTTTTGTGGTGTTTGCCTGAGAGGGAGTTTTTCCCCCCTTCATTAAAATGACAACATTGGGTTTCTTTCTATGCATATGCAAATAGACGTGTCCTCTGTCTGCATGAAACAGGGCCCTGGTTTACAAAAGGTAGGGTTTACTCTGCAGCCTTTGCCCTCCTTCCTTCATAGAGTCCAGATGCACTGGAGTGCTCCGACCAACAAGACTCAGATTTATTCAAGATGGAGCCTCCTTCTGGGGATTAAATCTAACTTGCAATAGTAAGCAGGCAGATGCCTTGGCACAGACAGAAAGCAGATTTACAATGGCCTCAAAGGAGACAGTGATCAACACTAAACTCAAAAAACTAATGTTCACTGTTCAAGGGCATCACACAATTGCTCCAAATCTCTCTGGCACCATTTGGCACAACAAAACACAATTAAAATAAAATAAAGGACGGCTGGCAGGCTTGAAGATTTGCTGAAGTGCATGCAGAACACAGGGCTAGCCTAACAAGATTAGAAATTTTCATTTAGATTATTCCAAGCTTGCTTGCAAGTGGAGATTCTCACTGTTATGAGTAGAACAAAGGGAGAAAGATGAGAGTGACAAGCTGTTACCAAGGGTGCTTTATAAGCCAAACAGCTGGGGATGATGCTCATAGATGTGTAGCCCCCTCTGAGGAAGACAAATAGGAAAAGGTCACTTGTTCGGCACCTGATCACATATGATTTGAAGAGAGTGAATGGAAGCAGAATGTTATCAGGTCAAAGTGTTATAAAATAAATCTCTTCTTTTGACGTAACAGTAGTACATACACAGTCCCTGAGGAAATGATGTAGTTATCAAAAGGTTTGACATTTTATATGAAACAACGCAACATCAACATGACAGTCCTTGGTGGGTTATCCTGACACACCAGTAACCAGCTGTGCTCTAGGATGTTCTCTGTTGAATGCGTTGAAACCTCGCCCATAAAGGAAACATGATCCTGACCTTACCTAAAAATTGTTACCACCTGACAATTCAAGGCTCATTTGTTTGTTCTATATGTTTGAGTTACCAGAGTCAGAATCATATTTATATCACAACACACAGATATTCTGACAAACCTGCAGACAGAGGACCATTCATGCCAATTGCTTGTGTATGTGATATCTGACAGGTCTATAGCAGCTACTCCCTTTCACCACTCCTCTAACTATCATCTCCTACTCCTAAAAGGACACTGATCGGTCCTGCCCTTTTCTGACAGTCATATCGACTTGAGGCTTTGCGAGAATAATCTGCCAGACAACAGACCTAGAATCCAGCTGTTTTACAAGGGTTTTAGTTTATTACAGTCCAGTTAAATGTGACACTCTGCAAAGTCTAAGGACTTATTTAAACACCCTTCCAGCATGGAGACTTGAACATTATGTGTGAAATAAGAAATCACTTTGGGGATGAGGAACTTGAAAGTCACTTAAAAGACAGTGAAATAAGATTTAAATATAAAAGTTATGGTGGGAACTTATATTTTATGCAGAATATATATCTATATGCCACTATTAGAACCTAGTATGTGAGCATATCTATCGTTCATATTCATGTGGGCAGAATGAGGAAATCCCTGAGAGATGATCCATCTTCAGTGACCTTAGGCCCTCTCATAACATCGTCACACTCTCCAGCCAGCACAAGGGCCGGTGTCCATGAGTAATCGAGGCTGACACCGTCTCAATTACCTCGATTACGTACACACAGACCCACAGCACCTCTGGCAGGGCAAGAACAACATTAATACCACATTACCACTGCGTTGTACGAACATTATGAATAAGCAGTGATTCACAGCAGCTGCATTCATTACACAAACATGATTAAAGTGGCGCACCCCTCGGGCATCCTGGGGCCTAATGATCCCACTCTGCCTTTTGTGATTCACACCGGCTAAGGGCAAGCCGCTAAGCAGCAGCCCTGGGCGTTGGCTTTCTCATTAATAACAGGACGTTCTCAAACCCTGCGTTCATGCTCAACACCCGGTCATGGTAAAAGAAAGAGATGGAGGCGCCCCCTGGATGCCCGGGTCTTCCTCCCTGGCACAGATGGGTCTGCTCGCTCTCCTGCATGATGATGCTGATGTCCACTTGTGTGTGTGTGACAGCCTGACATATGTTTGCACGCATTCATGGCTGGCTGTTAAATTGCCCTCTTTGGTTGCTCCATTCAGCCCACAGGCGCTTTCTCTCCCTCCAGAGACCGGCAATGTACATATTTACATAATGCTCCAACGCAATAAAACAAATGAATACAGTCCCGTCTGTGTGCTCAGAGGGGGCGGGGTCAGGGAAAATAAACCAGCCTACGCTATTTGTACTGAGCAGCTGATGATTCAATGCATGCATTATAAGTGAGATCTGTGCTGGATAAAGGGTCACAGCGGACCTGATTTAACCAGGTCTGCACAAAACAGCTGATGAGTTTTAAAACAAGATGAATTCTTCACCAAAATATCAGACACTGTACAACCCCATGAAAATATTCTGAAGGTAAATGTCTCCTTAAATTTACTGTTACATTTGCTGGGAGCTGCAAAGAGATGTAAAACGTAAATCAGAGAAGACCTATTTAGAGTTAGACAACACTTTAAACTAGTTTAAGTCACATTGATGTCACATTTGGCTTCTTTTCTACTCTAGTTTTATTGGTAACACTTTATATTAAGAACACACTATTAAGCATTAGTTAATCATTAATAAATACTGAATTCATCATTTATAAAACATGTTTCAGACATGAATAATCGTTAGTTAGCACTTTATAAATGCAATAGCAAATATTTTACTCATCATTAATAAGTACATTAGTAAAGGGTTCGTAAATACTGAATTCATCATTTATAGAGCATTTTTCTTACATAATTACTCACTGGTATGTCGTTTATAAACATGGTTATAAACGTTTTTCTCTTCATTAATGTGCTCATCTATAACTTTCTTAATGTTTGTATTTTCATACTTTATCAATGATGGATTCAGCTTTTATAAATTAATTATTAAATCATTTATAAACCAGTTAGGAATGGTTAGTAGTTTGTAAGATCATTTAGAAGCCGTATGTAGATAGTTAAACTATTTACATTACATTAATGTTGTCCTCACATTTATAATTGTATTTTTAAACTACTTATTAATGATTATTCATATCAGAAACATGCTTTATAAATGAGGAATTCAGTACTTAATAATGCTTAACTAATGCTTAAAAATGTGTGCTTATTATAAAGAGTCAAACTTGCAAGATATCTTTTCTTCAACTGCGGTGGCACAGTTGGATAGTGCGTTTGGTCAGTAATCGGGAGGTTGCAGGTTTGAGCCCAGCTACGGGCGACACAAGGACATGTGTCCTTCGGTAAGACACTTCACCTGCTGCGTCAGTGGTGTGTAAATGGGCATGAAAGGGCGTGCATATGTTCAACTAACATAGAAACTCTGAACCATCAGTGAGTGAATGGGTGTGAATGGGTAAATGTCCATTTACCTTAATGTTTCAAAATATGTCACAAAACTAACTGAATTTTCCTCCTAGAGTTAAAGTGCACACTGTTATTTTGTCTTCAAATGAATGTTAAGTAGTTTGGAAGAAGGCAGGCTGTCTAAATTGACACTAAAAGCTGCACTGTTTTCATAATATATCAACATGGAATTCTCTTAGTGTTTTATCTTACAAAAAAATACAAGCACAAATGTGTCTATGCAAAAAATGTCACAGCCTACAATTTAAAAAACTGTGGAAATAATTAATATTTTTATCTACAACGCCACAGCCTACAAATTGTTGTGTCTTGAAGCTTAGGAAGAATTTCAAATCCTGGAGTCCAGAGGTGCAAAGTAACAGAGTAAGTCGAGGACAAAAATCTAGATTTTTACCTTCTAAATTTCCACAACAAAAATCTTGAATTCATCAATTTTATGTTTTAATATGTTGAGCAGCCCTAAAACCCATTAAGTGTTATTGGAAAATCAAAGATAATTCTCCTCAAAGTACCTTGTAAACATGGATTTTAAGCACCTCACAGCCCTAACATTTTGGTCACTTCTTACAATTACAGTTTTATATTTAAGAAGTTATGATCCCGTCTCTAAAAAGACTTCTGATTCAACTTGGACTCGAAGTTTGAAACTCACACCTAACTTTTCTGTTTTGCACAAAAGTTTGTAAGTACGGGCTGCAATGATGTCATTTCCTCACATTGTGTGTAACCCTCTTATGCACAAGCTGCCAAATTTCTTATAGACAAGGGCAGCACGTGCAGAAGGGAAGAAAGGTTCAAGGGAGCTGTGGCTGCTCCTTAGAGACTTGAGGCTTAACTTGGACTTGCCCCCAAAGACTTAAGACCTGCCCCCAAAGACCTGAGACTTGCCTTGGGCTTGCAACAAGTGACTTGTGTCCATAAAGTCATTAGTGAAGGGTATTTGATGGCTGATACAAAATAGCTACAATCAACGATAACAGCATGTAGTAACGGTATCACCTCTCTATCACATTTATTAGTTAAGAAATTGTGTATAAGTCAAATAATTGCAAGAAGAATAATTTAAACCTTAGAACAACCAAAACTCACACAATTTAGAAAGAAATACAAACAAATTACAAAGGAATGAGTGGTTTCTTTGGAGCAAATTTCAAGCTATTAAGCACAAATTTACAGTAAACTTGAGTATAATTAAGACAAAAGTTGAGCTGGCTGACTTTAAATACTGCACTGCTTCAGCTCTGACTGCACACTGAGACTTGAGCCTGCTGCATAGACTCATGCCTAAGTACACACAGAGCTGCTACCACATGCATTTTCATGCCCATTCAAACTGCCTGAGCAGGATCTACCCCCCCTGTGCTCTCCCTGGCCATCAGATAGATTCTGGATCACCCCTGCTGCTGACCATGCACTAAATTATTCAGTTGAAAATAAGTCCACATTAAAAATGCATTGACTCGCAGGAGTAAGACACTGCAGAACAAACTCCTGTGCTAAATTTGTGGGGAGAGGAGCATGTAGGAGGTTTTTTTTCTCTTTTTTTTGTCATTTACAATGCTAATTTTGATTTAGTGCTTTCAGAACAGATGTGACAGTGGCATTTACTATGGATAATGAGTTGGAGTGAGATTCAAAGCATAAATCTAAATTAACAGGAAAATGAGAATATTATGAAACCACACTATTTTTTTGTCGGACTAAGTTTTTGCTCATGAATTCTGGCAGAATTTTTTACAGACACAAGAGAAGTATTCAACAACTTTAAACATGCAAAACTGGATAATACAGATTTAGCTTTGTAACATATCAATCAGCAATCTATTTGACGAGTGGAAGCTAAAAGCTCCTACTGAGGATATTTTATGGATGAAGGTCACATTAATGAGGCTAATGAGACTCTCTAACACATAACACACAGAGGTAGCATCAATGACTGGACAGGCACAAATGCATTAGTTGAACATCAGAAAGCCTGTTTTTGATTTGTTTTAGTCATGTGATCCCAATAGGATGAACCTGCTCTTAGCAAGTGTCATCATAAAATCTACAGATATATGGGTTGCACACTTAACTCTACCTACCCTGACCTTTACAGAAAAGTGATTTTTCCCATGGGGTGGAGGTATCAATGTCACCAACTACATGGTCATACAGACCTCAAACAACATAGCAAAAATGAAAGTGTAAAAGAGTCACTAGAGCTGCTTTAATAAATAAATACATAGCAACCCAATGAGATCATCCATTCAGGGCACCCTGCAGAACCTGGAGATGGCCTTTACCACACCTCTGGCAAGAGGGCTCGCCAGAAACATACACAATCACAGAGTTGAACACTTGACAAAGCGCTGCTGGACTGCAGTTCATCCTCAGCCCAGTGTTAATTTTGTTGACTAACTGTTTTTGTCATAATTTTCATCAACAACCTTTTTTACCCCTGACGAAAATTAGACTATAACTAAAAAAAAAACAAGTGTACATTGACAAAAACTAAAACTAAATTAACTGACATGTTCGTCAACAAATAAAAACTAGACTAAAATGTTTGGCAGAGACTAAATCTATTCAGACCTAATTTTCATCATGTAGAGAGTAGGGACAAGTTAGGAATATATCCAATCACAACTACTTTGGTTGTGTGGAAAGGTTGAATGAGTTAAGAGGGACATCCAATCACAACTGCCTTAGCTTTGTGGTGGTGGGATCCAAGTGTAAAACATGACCTCAGATATTCAAGGAAACGTAAAAAAAATATCTTACACTGTACACTTCATATTTTAGTTGAATAAATTTACAGTAGATTGTGAAATTTCATTAACTAAAACTAGACTAAAATTTAACAATTTAGATGACTAAATTGTGACTAAAACTTAAAGATATTTAGGCAAAAGACTAAAACTAAATTAAAAAGTGCTGTCAAATTAACACTGCCTCAGCCGCCTCACTTGGGTGAAAAGCCAACAGGTAAGCTCACTGATTTGTTGTTGGAGAGTTAGCCAGCTGCTCCGCACATCAACACACAGCCCAGTTTTTGTTCTTAATTTTTATCTTTAACAATGAAGAGCCCTAAAATATTTCCACACAGTGCACCTCAGATGTTTCAATGTCCACTCAGAGTGGCTTTGCTGCTTGACCTCCATTTTCTCTAAATATAGCTAACTCTTAATTTACTGAGGTCAACAGAGCATCATGAGTGGATTCACAGTCGAGTTACTCTGACAGCACCCTCTGTTGGATTAAATAGTTCACTGCTCCAGATGCAATGATGTGCTGCTGCAGTTTTTATTTTTGATTCAAACAGCTCTCCACAGACTGAAGATGAATTTCCCTCTACATTTGGATGAATCTTGGAATACCAAATATAAAGTGATAGCCCTAACATGCACCAGTGCAGAAGTTCAAAATATGTTTGGATACATAAAAGCATTTAAACATTACAGTCAGCCAGTAAGTATGAATACAAATATACTTTGTAAGTTTTCTTTTTGGCTGTAACATACACAAAATGGCACAGCATGTACCAGAACCAGTAATTAAAGAGAAAAAGAAAGGCGCAGAACATCTCAGAAGGTTGCTGACAGGACCAGACCCTGACTTTGCTGACACCTCAGACCTCCCCTGGACCTGTGGGGGGATGGGCTGAGGTAGGGACTCAGCAGCTTATTAAGCCCGGTTTAATGGTCTCGACCCCGGCCCACAACCTGGAGGAAGAGTCCTGGAGGAGGACAGGTCAAAGTTTGCATAAAATTAGAGAGCCAGAGAAAGTAAGAGGAGTGGGATGCTTGGCAGTGGGCCATCTTCTCATCGACTCAAAAAGGGATGAGATTCTGCTCACTGACACTTTCCCAAGTTTCTCTCCTTGAAAATGTGCTTGAGCTCGCATTCAAAGGCAGCCAAGTTTGAAAAATCCACAGTATGTGACCTTAGCCCACAGCTAAGGCAATTACAGCTTTATTTGTTTTTCAGGTTTTAGCTTTTATATGGAAGAAAAGGAAGCTAGCCAATAAAAAGACAGACCGAGGTGCTAAGCCATTCCAGCTAACAGCGAGGCCAAAGCCACCATTCTGAATTTTTAATAAAACATTAATGCCCTCCACTTGTCATTTAATTTGACATTAAAGAAATGTGAGAACATTTACATATTAATGAGAGCAAACTGAAGGACATTTTTCTGCTGTCTGCCTCTATGGTCAGGAATCTCTAGTACTACACTTGTGCTACATGGACGTATTGATCCCAGCATGGTATATCAAGTAGGCTATTGAAACAGTACTGAGCATTATAATGCTATATGTTTATATATGGGCTCATTCAGTGACAACACACACCCATCTCGCCTTTGATAACTCTGCTTCCTTCAATATCCCTCCCTCTCCCCTCAACACACATCTTCCCTCCTTCTGTCTGCAATCACAGTCCCCAACATTTCCTTCTCTCCTCTTCAGAGGGTGTTACGCATGGCTGGAACGGAGAGTACAAGCAAAGCAATAAGGCCCTGTTTTGAAACAGCTTGAGATCAATGCTGGTTTTAAGGAGTCAGAACACGTAGCCACAGCTGGTCAATTAGAGGTAGGACAGCACCAGCACACTTGCACACATATACACGCGCGCACACACACAGTGAAAGTGGCTGGCCTTTAAAAAACAGAGTTACTTTTCGCCTCTCGTCAGCTCTTTTCTCCAGCTTCAAATGGATCCGCATCAGGGGATCTTGGCTGGGATAATGCTATTTGGTTGTGGTTTAAAATGGACTTTAAGAATAAATGTTTGTGGATATACTGGAAAAACACAGTTTAATGGTTTTAATAGTTTAGAAGTGAAAAGCTGAATTGTATTGTCAAGGCAGACAAGGTCACATGTGTTTTCATATGAAAATGGTGAATCGAACTTCAGCATTGCAGGCACCCAAAGCTCAACATATTGTCAGGCAGTTTTAGATATTCAAAGACTGGAAAGCTGAAGTATGTGATGGGTCAAGAAGAAGGGCTGTGTGGTTTTTGTGGCAGTGAGATTCTTTTACAAGTAAGTCCCAAAGACCTTAACTTTTTGTCCAAAATCTTAGCATGTTTTTCATGAAATAGACCAAAAATTTGTGCAAAGTTTAATATAAGTTTATGCAAAGTTTAAAGTGTTCTTGAGATGGCATTTTTGAAAGACAACGTTAAACTTCAAGCCAAATTACCAAGACCATTAAAACCTAAAATTTTCCTCCTGGGGTCCGAGTGAATTATTTGTTTGAGAGAATCAGCATTTCCAAGCAAGAGATGAGCATGGGACCTAATGGAAATATAAGATGTTCATCCTCAAATAAAAGAGGACAAATGTGCAAAGTTAAATAAAAATACTGGTTGAACATGACGTAAGGCCTAATAACTTTAGCCCATGACCTCAAAATATACAGGTTATCCTTGAAATCAAGAAGATCATGAGTGCAAAGTTTGTGATAAATCTTTAAATGTTTTTTTGAGAAATAATGGTCACATGAAAAGAATGAAAAAGGGGACACTAATATTTAACATTTCTCTTTAGAAATTGAATGCAATATCCTAGTGTCAAACAGAGCGATTGTGCAAAACTTGATGAGTTTTCTTGAGATATTTCATTAACAAGCCAGGGATGAACATGAGGCCCCAGTGGCCTTAATTCATAGCCTCATAAATCTTACCAGTTCATCCTTTTCCAAAAGTGGATGTCTATGCAATGTTTGAAGGAAAGTCCTTGGTATTCTGGAAATGGCACATGAAACTTATGGCCATGAAACTCTTCAATGTTCATCCTCTGTTCAGACTTGACATTTGCGTCAAGTCCGAGGGAAATCCCTGCATTCTTGGACTGTTGCAATAACAGACAAGAGAGGACAATTTAGACCAAGTGACCTTGACCTATGACCTTGGAATCCTAGGTCAGAGTGGATATATTTGCCAAGTTCAATAGAAATCCTTGACATTCTTGAGAATCCCTGCTCAAAAACAAGGGATGAGGCTCAATGATCATTACCTATGACCCCAAAATTCAATCAGTTGATCCTCAAAACAGTGTGGACATTTGTGCCAAGTTTAAAAAATAAAACTGAAAAAGCACCTGAGATGTCAAGTGCACAAAAAGGGATGAACATGGGGCTCCACAAGCTTGACATATGTTCTTAAAATGTATTCACATTAACCTTAGGTAAGAGCGGACATATGTGCAATATTTTAAAAAATCCTTCTGAGCAATCTTAAGATAAAAAAGCATATAATGGATGGTCATGAGGTGCTATGACACTGACCTTTCATGCAAGACACTGAATATCTTATAAGCTGATAGTTGAGCCAGACGTCACATTTGTGATAAGATTGAAGAAAATCACTCAAAGGATTCTTAAGCTATCATGTTCACAAGAAAAGCCAATTAAGTTTCTGTTCCAATATCTGACTGGGTGTGGAAAAAGCATAAAAAACTCAAGAGTACTGGGGTAAAAACAAATAAAATGTCATTAAATCACATGAAAAATGTGTTTTCCCTTTACATGGCAGATTAAGTCACTAGTGTCAAAATATACTACTCTCCTAAGCATGAAAACATTGGTTATTCCAGTTAAAACAGGGGAATCCATTTCCATGCTTAAAAAACAGCTTCACAATAATTAAGGTCATAGTGTCAGAGCAGAGTTTGTTACGAATAGAATTTCATGCTGAGTGTTACTGTGAAAATGGAATCTCAACAAAGCTTACCAGACCCCTGCTGCGACAAGAAGAGATTTCTGACTGGTTGCTCGTGCTGCTGTTCTGGTGATTTGACACAAGGCATCAGTTAGAAAAAGAGAGGATGATATTCGAAAAGAAGAAAACCTTTAACAAGAGCAGATCATGCTAGAGCCATGATAAAATATCACTTCAGAGGTACATCATCTACTTAATTTGATACATCGTCAAATCATGGGTGCCAAATATTGATAATAAGGATTTGAATTGTTCATTATTTCATGATCCATATTGATCTTGATTCTTGGGATCACAATATGTTATCAAACTGATTCTCCCCTTGTTTATTTCACAATCTGGTTCAGTCCTCTGCTTACTGATAATCTTTGACTTAATATGTTTTTAATAAAACACTTTTTACAGCCATGTTCTTGTGGATTTCTGTCAGGCTTCCTTTAACCAAGGGACTGTTGAATCCACAATGTGCTTAACACTTGCCCTCAATAAAAACTGGAGGGGCTGAATGTCTTACTGCTGCTCCATGGACAATACAGGAAGTAGCTAGAAGTAACTGACTGCTGCTGATGCTTACAGAACAAGTGAGGAGCCAGGACTGACACACACTCTGCTGTAATCTGTGTATTATGGAAGGAGGAGAGGAGGCAGAGAAGAAAATTAAAGAGACAGATTACCTTAAACAAAATGCCAAGGTTGGGCTTGCAAATGCCAAGGTCAAACTACCCCACTTTTTTGTTGGTTACGACAGTCATTGTATCAGATTAGGTGACCAAAGAACCAATAAATCTGTCCTTAACTTTTTCACAGAGCTCTCAAGGCAACAACTTGGGTCTGTTTACATCCATGATCCTTGCACATGCAGAGCTCCCTGTGCTCTCATTGGTCAATATCTCTGGTGAAAGGCAACAAGCCCCAGGAGGCAGGAAAAAATTAAACTTGCTGGATTTTCTGTTGTGAAGTCATGAGGCATCCTAGACAGGTTTTTTGTCGGCCATCATGACACTCCAGACAAGAAAGAATGACAGATTTCGTGACTGGCAGGTCCTAAAACCGGACAGAGACAGTCAGATTCTCCATAGATCTAAGCTGAGGAGGGTGTAACTTGCCCACCAGGTGGAGAAGGTTCAGGTTTCTTTATTTGTACCCAGCCTTAGGTAAATCTGTTTTGTGGTCAGATATAGAGAAATCCATCATACCACACAATTTACAAAACAAATGTAGCACAGAGCAACACAATGGGGCTCAATTAAGTACAATAGCCTATAATTAAAACCCTTATACTGCTAAAAAGAATGAAATCAGGTTCTAGAAATCAGGGTGAAAGAGAAATATCACCAAATACAGTCATTAAATCCCATGGCTGTATGTCCTGTGAGAACTATGAACACATAAATCCTGCTGATTATCTTTTGAAGAATTTTTATTTTCTTTAGTTAATAAGTAAAAAAGACAGATCATATGAGGATTATCTTGCAATGTGTCAATCATTGCAGAATGGATGTTTCATGACACTGTAAGCCACACTTATGTTACGGTGTAGTAAGGTACACAGTTGCTTTTTTCACCGGTGTGTGCTCTATTGTTTGCTCTAAACTACCATGCTGGAATCACAAGAACAACAAAGCATCACTTCCACCATCATTATCAGACAATGTATCTCTGTGAGTGCAGCAGAGTGAATATTTCCTCTATTGTCATTAGTCTTTGCAGCTAAATGTCACCTTCCTTCAGAGCTACAAGCTGCTCTTATAAAGTGTCTTCAGACCATTAGCCTATAGCAACACTTAATCACATTTCTGCTCTATCGGTGATGTTCAACACTGATGTGGAAAGATGTACAGCACATAATCTTTAGGAGGCCATGATCCTCTGTTCAGCAGGTGTTACAAAATGCACTCCTGGAACGACAAGAAGGCGACATGGGCCCAATTATTAATCAGCATGCGTGAAGAGGCATCAAGGACCACTGGAGATATATCTCTATACCTGAAATAATGAAATTTCATGAAAATGTTTCTTACAGAGGATTGCTTAAGTCTTTCATTATGTATCTAACTTCCTTTATTTGTCTCTCTTCTCTCGAAAGCTCTTGTTCTGGTTGTTTAAAGAAATTTCACCTGCACTGAGTTTTGCAGTGGAGAGTCCAAAAACTAAACTGTCGCTCTTTTAGCCATTTCAGTGCTAAACATGTTTCCCAAACCCTGGTCTAATTATAAGAGACTAAGAGATTTATTATCTGAGATTTTGACTGATTTTGTTGGTTGATATTTCTCTTGAGTGTGCCCAATTCTTTGAATCCTTGAGAACTTTTATCATTTTGAGGGATTTTTGTCATATTTTGGTCATTTTATTTTTCCTTTTCCACTGTATTCTGCTGTTCCAGGTTAAATCAGTATTTTGTATCATAATGAATGTCACTAGCTTGCTGACTGAATCACAAATTCACATTTGAGTACAAATAAATTTACCTGAGCCTAATAAGGGAGCATAGTGTTATAGTTCAACATGCTGATATTAAAGCAAAAGTGTGCACATTGAGAGAGCACTAAGCCTCTCGTGTGCCAGATTGCTCAATAGTCTTCTAAAATAAGGTGAAAAGCATTTAATTCTACTATAATCAGATGTATTCCTTTAAAAAATAAACATATGCATGTCATTGTCTGTATCAAAAAAGATTAGTTGAAGAGTTTCACTCCAGTTATACATTGTAATCAAGTTATAAAACATTCTACCCACTATCATTATAATTATGGTTTAATTTTAAGTCATATGAAAGTTCATTAAATGCTCTAAGTAAAGTAATAAATCTTTTTTATGAGCAGATGTAATTTGTTCCAAACTGACTATAAGTTACTTCAAGTAATCATCATACACTATAAGTAAAGGGATAAAATAAGTTTCACTAATTGCAAGAAGAGCAAACAAATACAGCAAACTTTATTCTCCACATTACGTTTAAACTTTTTGATGATCCACATTTCAAACCTTCAGTGGCTCTAGTTTAAGGCAATATCAATCCAACCATTGGAGCCTATTGCTGTGAGGCACGTGCACTACCTGCTGCGCCACCGTGCCACCCAGTTTAAAGCAACACATTTCTGTTAATAATTTCTACAATTGGACCGCCATAAAAATGATTACTATAATCTAGAGAAAAATCAAAAGGCAAAACGCATCTGAAATAAAAAAAAAGGATAAAAGCTCCATAAATTTGACAATAAAAGTGGAATACTGGAATCAATCTTGCTGTTAAACACGTAAGCCTTTAAACACCGACAGTGAGCAGTGCAAATGCCAAGCATTACAAAACTTTTTATCATGTGTCAGATTTATTTTTATAATGCACAATGGGTATTTGTGACTTTTTTTTATAGCTATATGTACAATACAACTCACTACAAACACATTTTATAAATTGATTTCTTATGATCAATTTTATAACTGTGATTATACAACATTATAATGGCAGTGTAATACCCTATAAACTTCATTATAAAATGTTTATGGTGCTTCATATAAAAAATAGGCTTCATATAAAATGTTACCAAAACATGTGCAAAAAGTGTATTATAATAAAGTGACAGTAACACTATACTTCGTCTGTAGTTACAAACAGCACTCTTAACAATGTGCTGACGGACTGAGCTGAAGTTTAGACCCCAAACTGTTTCAAACTTCAAAAACTATTATTTGTACTTTATTATGATATGCAAGACTAATTCATGTGCTGTAAATATTGATAAATATTGATAAATTTTGAAATACTGTTGTCTGCCAATATCTGTGCCTGTACTTCCTTGCAATTCTGGTTCACTTTTTAATTCTCCTTCCTTTAGATGTGGGACCACGTCTAGGACAGAGACCGACACTTGACGGAGAGACAGTTCCCAGCCTTTTCTTTACCATTTCTTCATGTTTCTCCCATCATTCTGTTTTTCATGCCCTTCATCTAAATCTTCTTTGCACTCCTGCTTGTATCAACTACAGGCTTTTGTGGGAGACTAAAGCTAAAATCTTGACTTCATCCCTAATGAAAACATTGCTCATTCCAACTCAAACACAGGAACTCTCACATCCGTCTGCATTCTTGTGTTTTCTGTTTTTGTCTGTTGCAAGGACAAAATGAAGCTGATAGTGAAGGGACAAATAATGCATTGCTAGAAAAACAGTGAGTGGGGGTGAGAGGGAGAGCAGATGGCTAGACTGAAAAAAATTGAAAAACATGTCTTGCAGCAGGTAACACAAATAGCCAGTGCCAAAATATGGAATCAATATTCAGAGCTGTATTCGTAGCGTACTCTGTAACACTCTAAATGTTCTCCATCTACTCCTATTGACTTCCAGCTGAACTCTGAATTCAAAAGACACAGTAAGAGCACTTTAACATAATAGTGGGTTTATGGAGTCCTAGAGTCTTCTAAGGAACATTTTATTTAACTCTACAAGGATTGGTTACATTGATATAAAATTACAGGCTTATGGCACTATATCATAGCTTCACTTTCATTTATAATTTATTCTTTTTACAATTACGGAAACAAAATCACTGAGCTTAAACTACTACAGGACCACATGCAGTAGATGCCTGCCTGCCCTTCCCTTACAACAGGGGGCGCTGTTGCACAAAAAATGCAAGAGACCTTAAAGTGGAGGCAGAAAGACAGACATTAGATTTCAAGAGAGGACTTCAGTCATATGATAAAACGAACACGGTACAACAAATATCTGCAACATACGTATCTGTTTCTCCCTACTTCATTTGCCGATGGCTGATGTTTCTTCAAAGGGCAGATATCCACTGACTTTATATTTAATTTCTTTGATGACATCTGAAATTTCTCTAAAAATGCTTTCTGTGCACTTTGTGAGTTAGTGTTTGTATAGACATGACGAATGAGACCAGGTAAAATAAAGAAAGATGAGAGTAAGCCTTATTTTTGGAAGATGATATGGTCAAAATTTAAGCTTTAATGTAAAGGTTGTCAACCTGTCGCCTGTAAAATGTAATCAACCCCTGCAAACATCTTGTTTCTGATCCATGGGCATTAAACCACAATTGTTTCATAAATTAGTGTCATTAAACTAGTAATACTATTTATATTAAAGTTAAAATTTTGGTACCATTACAACAAGAATAACCATGGTCTAAAACTAATCAAAGCAAGCATGAATATGACTTTTTGTATCATGTAGCAGCTGTACTGTGATATTCTGTTTCTGATGTGGATCATCACAGGCTGTCCACTGGACAATTAACAGAGACAAAAAGAGTATTTGAAGTTATTCCTAAAGTTTTGTTCATTGTTTGTGCCTCACAGTCGCTTTGCAGCTCTGCAGCACTCTGGTGAGGCACAGGTCACAATGAAGCAGATGGCGATGCAGAGCTCCTGCCTGGTATGTTTATGATGGAGAGACAAGTCCTAAAACTTTTCAGCCTTTAGTGCAAAGCATTGATCAGACTTCAAAACAATACCATAAATCAGAGGAAAACATGACTTTGTAAATCCCAACTCAAAGTCATGCCATTAAAAAAAATCATCATCATCAGATTCGAAGCCCAAACCAAGAGCAATTAATTTAAAGAAGCTGCCAGTTTAGTGTTGTTACTCTTGCGGTTCATGGCCTCAGTTTTACACTAGATAAGTCCTTTCATTTATTTAAAAGCAACTCAGAATAAATATGCTTTCTGCAATGTAAAGTAAATCCTCACGAAAAATACTCCCCCATATTCGATAAAATCCACAGAGAGATAACATGGCACAGATATTGGATTAATTTTGCTCCAGGATACGAGATGGAAGTAATCTCTGAATGTTCTCAGAGTGAAATATGAATGAATGTGTCATATCATTCAGCGGGCATGACTCTGCAGAGCAGCAGCAAACTTTCTACAGCAGGTTCATTTTTAGGGAAATACATGGTGCTGCAGTGCCCCCTGCTGATCATAGACGATACTGCATATGTTTTATGAAGTGCAAGGGCTCACGTGAAGTTCAACTGTGGGGAAATGAATATCCTTGAATATCAAGTAAATTAACTCGATCAGTATTCTTTGGGATGCAGAACTATCATTGATCTAAAGCAGACAGATATTACCAGAGGAACGCAGAGAGTGCCAGTTACTGTTAACATCTGAGCTCTGACTTTTAGCTGCACTTGCACCCTCGTGGCTGCAGAGTTTAACAGTTGCCTGGTTCAATCTTATCCTATTAAAATGATTTAGACAAACTAGGGGATACTACAAAATGCACATTCCCATACAGATGAGCTGCCCTGGAGCAAGGCAGAGCTCAAGTGTTAATGGTTATCACCTCATTTCATTATCAGTTGTGACAAAGGTATGATTACTAGGTCTGCCTACCAACCCCACCCCCAAACATGAGGAAAATCTCACCTCTCCTTCTGTTGCTTGCTCCAATTTTCAGAAAACACGTGCTGGTCAGTGGAGGGAACATGTCCGGGCATGTTTTTGCAGCCACAGCAAACACAGTTCTGGAAGGCAAAAGACATCCTGTGACCAGACACAGCTAATGAGCTTCAACAGTAAAACAGTCTGTTCTGAGCAAGACTGAAACAGAGGGGTTCATAGGCACCCAAAAACACAAAACACAAGTGGATTTTTAGGGCAAAAACTTAAAATATCTTCTGGGGCCACCTCTGACCAGCATAAACTTGTTGGTAAGGACTAAAACATGTGACATTTAAAGTCAAGGATGTTATTCTACCATGTTTTTCTACTAATTTAATTCAATTATTTTAATCATAGAGCGGTTCAGAGGGGTCATGAGGTCAAAATTCAAGTTTAATGTTTTTTACACATTCATGGCACCTTCAAGTCACTCCTTGGTTTAAATAAATCAAAATGTATTGGCAGTATTCTCTACTTATCAATAGAATAATAGACTCAATAGTATTATTCCTTTGGTAAATAGTCGGCATCTAGGCCTGTCAGACATTTTTTAATTCTGTTTCAAATACACCACCTTAACTTTTCACAGCCCCTCCCCCACAGAAATATCACCACTCTAATATGATTCTGAGACCTAAGCTTCTTGGCTGGGATAAGCATGTGTTTGGCAGTCGCCAGCGCCACCATCGTCTTGGTATGCCTCCAGCTCCAACATGTACGGCTGCACTGCGCTCATGAACTGTTTTACTGTTTCACTGCCAGTGGGTGCTATCTCTTCCTCAGTTTAATTTAGAAGGAAGAGACAGCACCCTTTGACAGTGAAACAGTAAAAATCTACCTGCTGCTTTTCCTTTTTCACATGAAGCATATATGAAATGTGGAGTCATATTGACACCTGCGAGCCATTTTGTCCCACCTTTAAGTGTTTTAAATCTACATTCACTAAGAACTTTGACTAATATTCAACTGTTTGTAAAGAAATACTATTTTTACTGGAGATTATGAAATGTACTGACTTTTTTGACAATAATTATATTTCTTAATTGTGATAAAAACTATGCATTTTTAGCCCAAATGAGTAACTTAAGACTAAGACCTTAAACTAATAAAGGATTAATATGCCAAAATACTTTCAAGCAAAAAGAAAAGACTCTAAGGCACTCCCTTTAAACTATTAAAATGCCTTTATTTAAATTGCATGGTCATGTAGACCTTAGGAAAAACTTTGACGCGTTTCGGCATCAAGCCTTAATCAGGAAGTCATGCAAACAGATGCAAGGCTACAGTAGGTCCTTTCTAAGGGGTGCTCCACCAACAGAAAATTGCCATTAGAGGCAGTTCTTAGAGGCTTGGCTTGTAGATGCTAATAACATATAAAACCAATAAAGTTTTCAATTCAAAACCATGTATGACATAACACAAAACAGATAAAAATGGGTGAAATCATATCATAATCCTGGTTAAAAAATGCAAAAAGACATTCAAGTTTTAAAACTATGGCTCCATCTTTAAACAACATCCTCCCTTTACAAGAAAGCAGTAAAATCCTATTTTTCCATTCAGTCCGAGGTATTTTGTGGCCTGTTGAAAGTCAATTCAAAATGCTTCCTTTTGGTTCAGTTTTCTTTTCTGATGGTCAGTGGGATGTGATCAATGCCGATGGTTTGCAATGAAGTTGGGTTGCTGTTATGGAATTTCAAGTAGTGTTTTGCCAGTGTGGTAGATGATGTTTCCAGTTCTTACTGCATATTTGTGTTCTGTGGGTCTGTCCTGTAGGAGTCTTTTAGTTCAGCCAATGTAAAAAAAAAAACAAAAAAAAACTTTGCAGGTTGGACATTCTAGCCAGTAAATAACAGAAGTAGTCTTACAAGTCAATAAAGTGATTAATGTTGTACTCATTTTATGATGTTGGACTCAAAATCAAATACAAGCTGTAAAATACTTTTTAATACGTTATAAGGCCATAAGTTTTGCTAAACTGTTTTATCAATCAAGGGGAAAAGTACCAAAGATAAATAAAATGACATCTTTCAAGAAAAAAAGTGGCTAAAGAAATAAGAAAACTAGACAGCTCTGAGCGCACAAACCTCTGGCAAGGCATTTCCTCAAGTGAGTAATTAGTAAAAATATTGAAAAATGCTCTTAGCAAGTATTTTTTAAAATGTGCATCCAGATTCAGAACAACATCACAATCTATTGACTTCTGCATTATGCCAAGATCAGTACAGAAAATGTGGAAAACTACCCTCTCTTTCAATGTAAACAAATCCACTCAAAATTTTCTGGATCATATTTGGATCACCAACAAAATCTAATCACTTCTCCCTTGTCCCATGACCAACCTCCCATAAAAATGTCAACAATGCCATTGAAAGTCCTTTGGTTACCCTGCTCACAGCCAAACAACCATATAAAACTAATAAAACAAACCAACAAATGCAGGCAAAAACAACCTTCTAGCTAGGGTGATAATTATTAAGGATTTGAACCAGACTGAAGGTTGACCTTAAGCCTGAGGACTAAACACACACCAAATCAGAAACCAAAATGTTAAACTAATGAAGCTAAAGCAGCACCTGCAGTTTCAGTGTTTTAAAAAGTTGAAACTTTGAAGTTCAGAAACCATGTAATGAGGCATCTGCAACGCGTACACAACATGCACGTGCTACCAACCGGTCTGGGTTATGCTGGTGTAAACTTAAGGGACATAAAAGCAAGGCTCCTGCTTTATATTTCCATCCTTTAGAGAACAGACTCTACATTCAACTTCTCACTTCCTGAGGCTAAAAATAAACTCACAAAACATTCAAAGTTAAAGCAAATATATGCACAATGGTAGAATGCTTTGAGTTGCATTTAGTGATTAAGGTTTGATACATTTTCTGTTCTTCCCAAACTTCGCTTCAAGGATTGTTATGAGGCAGATACCAGGGTATATAACATTCAGAAGGTAGAAGAAGACTAGAAAATTATTTTTGTCCTCTTTCTTACTAAACTTCCCCTCTCTTCCTTGCCTTGACCTCTCTCCCATGCTTGTGACGCTCCACACAATTACCTTCAATTATCCTCACTTCCACCTCACCAATTACATCCATTATTGATTCCAGACCCCTCAGGCTGTGAGTCTTATCTATACCCACCCACAGCCCAACGGAAGGGGAAAACTGAACAGGAGCAAATAATAGGACTGGGTTCATTAACACTCAGCTGCTTTTTTACTCCATCTAAGTCACCGCATCGCCTATATACCTAACTGACACTGTTTTTCACTGCAGTGCCCTTGAGGAATAAATTAAACAAATGCAGAATCAGTACTTTTTGAGTAGTAACAACTCAGCAAAGAGTGTCTAAAGGTGAGATTCAAAGTTGCAAGCACAGTTCATTAAATGGTCAGTGGGCAGAAAGACTGATAGGGATGCAGCAACATCACATATATCCAATTAAATCTCAATGTTTGCAGAGAAAACTTAAAAAAAATCAATCTCACTAGGGTTATAAAGTTGATTAGTTATTAGCTGGTCATCATATTTCATCAGGGGACATAACACTGACGAAGTAGTGTCCTTTAAACAGATGTTAAAAGCTGACACAGATGCACAACAGTCAAACAGGGTGTAGTTTTATGAAGGTCAACCAGACAGCACGGAGGCGGTAAAAAGTCGGGTCAAACTCTGCGGCTCTGTTGCCAGATTTTTGAATATGATACTCTCTGACATTTAGTAAGACACAAACATAAGCTGCTGTCACCACACACTAATGTAAAACATCCATCATCTTGAACACATGCCAGGGCACCTGCAGAGAGGAGCATCATTGATGCCTCGCCGCCATCTCCTGTTACAGCAGACCACAGAGGCCGAGAGGACCAAGTGGGTTTGTGATGCAACGCTGCCCCCCTGTGGTGTTTTGAGGCTGGGCTGCTGGGGCCAGTTTCACAAAGACTGTCGACTGGTAAGCAGTGATCCAAACAGGGGCGAAGATGTAAAATATACTCAAGTAAAAGTTCAGGTACAAGTAAGATATGGATCAATATCTAAAACTAAATCTTAATGTACTTACAGTGCTGAGTATTCCTGAGCACATTTTTCTGTCTCAAGCAAAAGGAATAACTGCTGGTTGTAATGAGTCAAACTGTTATGTTTCCTACAATAAACTCAATGGCCACTTCATTAGGCACACCTTGCAAGTGCCTAGTCCCTTTTTGCCTTCTGACTTCCTTAAAGGGATAGTTCAGTTTTTTTAAGTGGGGTTGTATGAACTCCATATGGCCACTAAGTACATTAGATGCAGTAGAAAGTTCTCTCCTCTCCCTCAGTAAGTCACAATTTGTAAAAGCCACAAACAGAGAAGGAGCTAACTAACCTAGAACTAACCTGACTCACGTCACGTATTGGCATATGACATGAGTCGGCCAGTTCCAGATAAACTTTATTTTTCCGAAAAGATAATGCACTCAAAAAAACATTCTAGATCACGTACTCTTAAACTGTGGTATTATTTTTTGATGGGAGTTCTTGTGGGCGGAGAAAATACCCTTTGTATTTGGTACAATACTGCCCTGTTTGCAGCTGGTTCCGCGTCACAAACTTACTCAAAATTACTTAAATAACATTTCTTCACCCATTCAGATGCTCAGTTTAAACTTCAGTGGGTCATTGAGACCATGTCAACAAGCCTAAATGCACTGAGTGCCTGTCATGTGACTGGCTGATTGACAGTTTGGGTGTACAAGCAGTTAAACAGGTGTACCTAATGAAGAGCCAGTGAGTGTATAATGGTTTGTTATTGTTCCACAATAACGTCAGACACAACTTTGTGATATCACCACAGAGAAACAAATAGCTCTGGTATGTGTGAAGCTGGTTATTTAAGACATCAGGAAAAAGGTGCACTTCCCAGATTATAATGTAGCATAGGTACACTGTATTTGATGAAACGTAAAAGAATATAAATGTAAGAATAAAGATTATCAATTTGCCATCACAGATTGTAAGTCAGGGTCCCCACACAATTTTTAAAATCAAATCTACTACTTTTACGGATCTTTGAAGGACCAAAAATGAGCGAAAAAGAAAAAACTTTTATGCACTACAGTACAAACTGCTACCAACATGAGAGGGTAAATATAAAGTTCATTTGCAAAAGCAGACAACTCTGTTTTTTCATAGGCTTTTAAAAAAACACGTATGGCAGTAATATCAAACAAAGATTACTTTTTTTGTGAATCTTGTTTTTCAATGTCTTTATAAGTAAGTCAAATTAGGTGCTGTGTATTGGCAAGAATCTGGTGATACAATATGTATCACGATGCATGGGTGAAGTTATGCTACGTTACAAAATACTGCAATACTATAAGCAGGGCAGTACATCACGATTTTTCACCAAAAAGATTTTAACCCTTTAAATGCCCATTTGAATACATGTCACAAGTAGTTTTATTAAAAAATACATATATAAATAATAGAAAATAAAATAAACAAACAGATGTTTTATTTGTATAATGAATAACTGGAGGTTGGGCATTGTTAACTATTAGTCTTTGATATGTCAAATGCACAAGTAATAAAAGTAACTTTATAACTTCTGTAAAAGGAGTCAGCTGCAAAAACACACTTGTATTGTTTTTTTTTCTCCAAAACGTTGATAAAACAAGTGGCAACATGTATTCAAGCTGGCACTTCAAGGGTTACAATCCTGCAAATGATTGGGTATTTGGTTCTTTTGCGCCTTGGTTTATGAAATGTATGCAGAAAAAAAAGCAGAAAGAAATACTGATATATGATGACTCTATAGTAGTTGTTATTTGTGTATACTAAGTGTGTTCCTAGAAGGTGCAAAATTTTAAATCTGACATAAAAATGTTAATGCAATGTAATCAATGTTGCTGCTAATTTTTGATATATCCAAGAGTCCAATGCTCAGCAATGACCACCCCTGACAATTCATTATGTAAAAAATCTCAAATTTATTCTGTAAATTAAGTGGTAACATGTACTCAAACTGGCATTAAAAGGGCTAAAATCCTGAGAATTACTGAGTATTTGGTAATATATTGGTATTTGGTGTTGATCAGAGCTGAAGTGGTTAAAGACATGTTTGCGGTTAAAATGGAGTAAAATATTGATGTATGAGGATTTTATACCAGTTTTTTTACATACACTTTTGGATGGAGGGTCTCCAGAAGGTGCAAAAAGTGTCAGTGGAGTAAAACAGACCTGTAGAGGTAACCAAGATAAGATTTTTTTTTTTTTAAATGCAAGAAATAAACATTCTTGCATAAATTTGTGCCACAAGCTGTAACATAGCCCATATAACTGCTATCACCAAATTCATAAAAGAAAAATGTCAAAAATTTACAAAAATGGCAGAGGGGTCCCTAAGGATAAGGAAATAAGTACTCGGATGATGACAGTGATGTGTTATTACATTACGTTTTTACGTTAAACATTAAAATACAGTAAATTGTTGGACCAATAAACACATAAGGCTACAGACTGGCACCTATAAACGTTTCTGTATTCAGCAAATATTTAAAAAGTAAAGCTTAGTACTTTGCTGATCAGTTGAAGCTAACAAACGTGTTTGTTTATGGACCGCGTTATCTGCACAGGTATCGCTAATTACCGTCAAATCAGCAGCTTGGACAAACTTCAGTTGATCCATGTTGGTACCGACACTGACAGTATACAGGGTAAAGGAAGAAAGGAAGAGAAGTCTTTCTAAAATCTTAACAACTTTCTCAAGTGTTTTCTCCTTCCTTCTCTCTTTATTAGCGTGGTTTTTCTCCGTACAGCAGATATTTTACCTGAATAACATCCTGTCTCGTGCCGCAGGGTCCTCTGTGTTCAAAAAGGAGGCGTGGTTAACCCAGACTGGTGCGGCGTTCAAGAACTGTCGAAATTTTCATTATTTTCAGTCACAATTAGGACTGTTTTCTGGACGGGCATTTTTGTCGATTAAAATAAGGGCATAACTCAACCCTCAGTTAATCAATGCTATTTAACAGATTAATAAATTTTTACTGAGCTTCTTCAGATGAAATTAAACTAATTTATGTTCATATGTTCCAAAATATATACAAAACAGCATTTTTTTCTAATATGGTATAATATGATATATCATAATATCTTATAATTTTGACTTTATGACTGAGGGTTTATGATTCGCCTAATTTTAACATGATAAAATAATTGCCTACAACATGTTATCATTGCAATATTTTCTTTTTGCTTTATGCCTGGTATTGTAGTGAAATGTGTTCTATATTATATTTTTTTATATCCATTTTGAGCCTGGAAGGCTGTATATGAATGTAATTGGTTTGTTTTTCTTTATTTCCACTGTAGATCCAAGGACTGTTATGGGTGGATGGGGATGGTAGGTTGGTGGGTGACTTCTCTGTTAGAACTTTATTTATTAAAACTTCCATCCACTATCTATACCCGGGGTCTCGGTGGGCCCGAACAGCCAATCTCAGGGCCACATAGAGAGACAGACAACCACTTACACTCACGCCTGAGGGCTATTTAGATTTCACCAGTTATCCTAACAAGCATGTTTTTGGGGTCTTCCTCCACACAGTAAGACCCTGGTCCACCCTATTTGTCATTCAGGATTTTTTTATTTATTAAATTGAAAAAGTTGCAGGTGGCATACAATGATGCTCTCAGAATACTTCTCAAAATGCCAAGATGGTCAAGTGCAAGTCAGTTGTTTGTCACTTGTAATGTCTTACTTTTCATGCTGTGCTTTCAAATATGTGCCGATTGATGTGCCAACTAACCGCTCAGAAAATGACATTTTAATGTCACTGACTCAACCCTTATTAAGTGATACTAGATTTTTCTCTTGTTACTGGAAACATTGGAGCAAATGTCTCTTTGTTTTTAATGTCTTTTATTTTATTACTAATATTTATACTTTTATATTTTGATGATATGGATCTTTGAGTCTGGAATGAAGTGTCTATCTATCTAAAGTGTCCATCTATTAAATAGCTACATCTGCGAAATGCCAGTTTAATAATTTTTTGAATTACATTAAATTGAAATAAAATATATAATTTTAAAAAGAACTGAAAGTTACTTAATTTGGAAATCTGTCAGGTTTCTACATGGAGTGTTTTTGTCAGCACAGTTTGATCTTACGAATAACAGAAAGAAATCACAAGGAGAAATCTTTACTCCGGTCACTTAATGACCGTGGTCTCATTAACTGTGCCCTGACTGGATATGGTTGTATGAGCTATGGCTCTACCGGCGTGGTGTCCCTGCTCCTCTCTGTCCCGCTCTATTAGCATGGAGCTGTAGAGGTGTCCCTGAACGCCTCACCGCTGTGTCCGCAGTGCTGTGCGGTCCCTGAACGCCTCACCGCCGTGTCTGCTCCCTCTGTCTCTGTCCTCCATTAAAGCTCAGCTCCAGCCCCGCTGTACGGCGCAGGCCCGAAGTAGCGCAGCCGCTCTGAGGTTAGTGCCCTACCGCGCAATCTCCATTTATTTCAGCCCCGGCGCAGCCGCATCATCGAACCCGGACGCGCCGGGCTCAAAGATGCAGATTGTTTAGATGTTGACTGCTGCAGGATTTGTCACTTATTTGGCTTTTGTGGATAATCGTGATGTAGGCGCGCATCGACAACAAGCTCGTATAGAGCAGAAAGCAGTGAATGAGCCGCAGGCCCCGGGCCTGTGTCAGCGATGGGTTTTGTTTCATATTGCGCGGGTTACATGCTAGCTGATGCGTTACCGAGGTTTACCATGAACCAAACACTAAAATCATTTATATTCACTCTCCGATCATGCTGAAACGACTGTTGTGCTCGATTACAGTCTGTGTTCATTCAGATGACCGACGCTTCACCGACTAAAGGTTAGCTAGCTAGCTTATGTATGTAGGACAGGGCTAGCTTAGCTCCGTCTGGCAGTCGTTGTCAATCTACCCGGTGTCAGCTAACAGGACAGCACCGACCAAGCCAAAACATGACCTGTTCACTGCAGGCTGATCAGGCTTATTACTCCATTTACACTTTATTGTGAGGACCTGCCTCACCAGATCTGACACCAGTGTTGTGATCATGATCCTGTATGCAGATCTCTACAGTCCAGGTAGACCACTGGTCCTCAGCTGGTCCAAGTCTGCACTCATCACTCTCTCAATTAGAAACTACAACCGAAAGTTACCAACTTCAACCACAGCAATGTTAATGAAGAACAATGCCGCAGTTTTACCAAAGATGAACAAAAATATGATTGAATAAGAGGCAGGACAAACCGTACTGAGCTTCAGAGGATGAGATGCATTCATTTTACTTCAGCACAACTTCTGTTGTAACCTGAGATGTTAAGAGACCTGAACTAGTTAACTCATAATCATGGCAAAGCAACTTTAATCCCAGATAACAGTATAAACTATAAATCATCAGAGAGCATAAACCTCCATCTAGACATTTCTAGCACTTTTTGCACTCTCACAATGTCCAGAAATCCCTGAAAAACTCTCTTGGCTCCGCATACAGATTTGGACCACCACCATCATGTAATCACTTCCTCCTGGTGCCATGACAACATTCCCTGAAATTTCATCAAAATCTGTTCATAGCTTTTCATTTTCTCCGAGAGCGCAAATCTACGCCAAGACATTTCCAGGATTGTCGGGAAAGTAATTGTCAAAAATGTGAAAAGCTGCTTTATCTTGCAATTCTAACAAATCCTTAAAAAAAAAGTCCTGGATCCACATCCAGTTTCAGATAACCACCAAAATCTATACACCAGTTGCTTGTGCCATGACCAGCATTCCCTTAAAATGCCATCCTAATCAGTTTTAGAAGTTATTGAATTATTAGCAGAAATGTCTTGCATTGGTAATGAATCCTTAAAAAAATTCCAGGATGCAGATTCAGACCACCATCAAATTCTCCTCTTCCTTGTGCCATGGCAAACATTCACTAAAAATATCGTCAAAATCCATTCACACTTGTTTCAGTTATCCCTTTAGCTACGTAAGAAATGCTTGCAGAAACAAACTCCTTGGTAGAGCTAAAAAAATACATGGATCACGACCCACTGGTTGACCACCACCGATGCAGATGGCACAGCAGGGGTCAGATGCAAATGTCAGGTATGAGAGACCTTGGTAACTCAAGTCGTCCTGTTTTTGATTTTGTACTTGTGAATGGCCGACACTGTGCCAGGTCTTTTAATGAAGAGGATGAACCTGTTCAGATTCAGACCTCATACATCAGCTGTTCTCCAGACTCAAGTGAGCAGCTGCTGTAGTTTTTTATTTTACTTTGAAGTTCTTCGTGTTTACCAAATATCACGTTAAAAAAAAACATTTTACATTTTTCTTTTAGTGTTGAAATAAACCCAGTTGTTGTGGTAATGCTCACCCTTAACAGATCAGTAAAGCGCTTATAACATACGTGCTTCACAAAACGTTAAGCAGACGATCATGTCGCCTCAAACTAAAACATGGCAGTAACATACTGTCTGAAATCACTGTAATTTTGTAAATGAAGGAAAGACACTAAAAAGATGGCAGACTATAGTATGAAGAACTACTAACAGCAACATGCTGATTGACATCTAAATAAGGTCCTATTTTTCTAATTTTTTACATAGTAGATCATATTTCCTTTTTTATGAACATAATGATATAACATTTTGAAAGACATGCCTTTTATTTTGCTGATGATGATTTTATTTAAAATGACTTTGTTTTAATTTCTTAATAGAAAAATAATGATACATACTGTATGTATTTTTTATTGCTATTCAGATGAATGTTAATATTGCCAGTGACTTCTCGCATTAAAAAGACATCAGAAATGCTTTAAAGCTGCTGGACTTAAACCTGTGTTTTGAAATTCTTTATTAGGGAATAACTCCTAGAGATGCATCGTTGTTTTTGAGGGGATCCTAGACACGGTGATATACATTACAGTTATAAGTACAAAAGTTATTAAACAAAGCACAAGAGGAAAACATAGACGGCTAAAGACAGACAATTAAAAAAAGAAAAAGCAAAAACTGGCAACAGTAAGCATACAAGTGCATCCAAAGATGTTGCAAAGCACAAATAATAATACATGAAACAATCTTAAAATCCCAGTATTATAATGGCAATCATTTAAAGCATTAATGCTTGAAAATACAACTTTATTGTATTAGTTCATTTCAAGGATTGTCACAACTCATTTTGTGCAATAATTGTAAGTCTCTTGAAATCCTTAGCAGCCTCCCACCCCTGAGAAGCAGAGCCATAAGCACAGAATTATTTAAGTCTTGTACCAAACTGCAGTACGTTTATGGTCACAAATGAAAAACACAATAGGCTTTTTTCTGAGGTCTGCATTTTTCAAAAATGCTGGTATATTAAGCAAAGCAAATCAGGGTTTATACGTAGTTGTAGATTTTTAGAAAACAATGTTACAGTCACATTTTCCTAGGGATGGTTGAATCCAGAAAGTATGTCTTGATATTTCTGAGCTGAATGGCAAAATGATAATGATGAAAAATCAAATAAATGCCCTACTCACTGTCTAAAAATGCTCAATAATACTGACATGTTGACCTCAGTAGGAGTTCACCTGCAATTTTTGAACATTTAAGACATCAAATTACCCAGCTTTAGGTGTTTAGGACTTGAATTTATGCTGCCATGGTATCAGAAAAGCATCATCATTAGATGTTTTATAGTAATATTTCTCTTCAGTTACAGTATTCATAAACCACTCAGACTGAACATTTCTGATGGATTGTCTTGTAGTCAGTAAGTTTATCTCTGTAAGAGGTTCCTTCTGCAAACAATCCAAGCAGAAATTAGGGCCAGACAACATGGCCTAAAATTTAAATCCCCGATTTTTTTCCACAACACTTGATTACAATTTTAATCGATTTTTTTCCCCTCAAAAAAAAAGCCTCTAAGTGACCAAAAAATGACATCAATCAAGTTTTGCCTTCATGTTGTCAAAATATAGTCCCAAACCAAACAGAATTTCCCTCTTAAAGTTAAAGTGTGTGTCATAAAGTGTTGATTTTGTAGTTAAAGTATTTGCAGGTTTGTCTACATAAACACTGAAAGCTGAGGTATTTTCACAGAATACTAGCATGAAAAAAATTTATCTCATTTAAAAAACAAATACAAGCCTATAAAAGTGCCTGTGCAAAACCTGACAAGGCCTATCAATATTTATATTCTCAAACATTGCAACAACTTTCATTTGGAGTAAGTCAAGAAAAAAATCTCGATTTTTAATTTTTAAATCTTCTGAAAATAATTAGAATTGATTGATTTTATCAATTTATTTCCCAGCCCTAGCACTAATATATCCAAAGCGAATTAAATGGTCTTGTCTCACTCTTTATCTTGTTTGAAAAGACAGTGTAGCTTAAAAACTTCAGATATTTTCCAGCCCTATGTTGTTCAATAATGCACTAGTATGCATCTGTAAACACAGCAGGAATCACTCAAAATCAGGAGCAGATACATGCAGCATGCAGGAGTGAAAATATTCTTGTAATGCTCTACCTCTCCTTTTGTTCTCTCTGAAGCCATCATACTGTGGATCCAGCTGTTTCGACCAGGCGGCCAATCATGGACGAGCACGTCGTTCACCAGACAGAACATATGACCACCATCGAGGCCAGCGCCGTAAGCCAACAGATCCAGCAGGTGCACTTAGAAAAACACAAGTAAAGCTGTTCAAATGAGGGGCCGGATTTTTCAACTTTCCCAATTCACTAATATAAAAATACAGATTGATCCAGTCAGACACCACAGACATTGACCAGGCTCCATTGTGTTGTTCTGTTGAGCGACTTAAACATGAATCCTGTCTGTGTTCAGGTGCATGTGGCCACGTTCACTGAAGCCTCCATGATGAGCGCTGAGGAAGATTCAACGTCGTCACCAGATGATGATCCCTATGATGACACCGACATCCTGAACTCTGCCGGTACTGATGAAGTCACTGCACATCTGGCTGCTGCAGGTATCTGAACACTCAGCCTTAGAAACACCGATGTTCACTTTCTAAAACAGATTAGGCATTCATTTATTTGTCACCTTCGCCAAGCTATGATTGTTAGCAATATTACACAAAAACTACTGGACAAATTTTTGTTGGTAATGGCCCAACTTAAAAATGATTAGGTTTTGGTGGTGATCCAGATAACTGTGATTAGCAAACAATCGTTTTTGCTCAATAACTGTCTAATAATGATATCAACATGATTCTGAGTGCTAGGTGTGGGTTTTCAGGGTCAAGGAATCATATTATGATGTTAACTTTATCATGAAACTATTGCTTATGGATGTAACAGCAATATGTGAGCTACCTTGGCGGAGGTTTGCGCTCTCCGAGTGCTTTCTAGTTGATTTATTTGATCAGATAGAAACAAACATTCAGAAATATACATCAGTTCTACCTCAGTTTAAAATCAGTCTGCATGTTGATTGTAATGCTGTGAAATAACCAGCAGATGGCTCTAGTAGACTTTAGTTGAAGCAGAGCAACCACATTACAGTGAGTTTCCCACAACAGCATGTCCGTTGCACTCCTGAAACTTGAATCATTATTAACCACATCTTAATTTATGCTTACATTAAGCCCTATCCGATTAGAATACCGAATATGCAGACCGCTCATCAAAAATAAATTATGTAGGCTTTGAAGAACCTCCAAAGACATGTTTAAAACTGTTGCACTGTCTGATTTTAAGTCTGTACGTTTATTTACTTGCTTCATTTTTGCTCTCTTCTCTTTCAGGGCCAGTAGGCATGGCAGCTGCTGCTGCTGTAGCAACCGGCAAGAAAAGGAAAAGGCCTCACATCTTTGAATCCAACCCCTCCATCCGCAAGAGGCAGCAGACTCGCCTCCTCAGGTGAGCTGATGTTACTGTAACACAGAGCTGGACAGTTAATCGACTACAGTTATTGCCTTCCATAATTATGAAACTGAATAACTGATTTAAACAAAACTGGCCATGTTCAACTTTTTTTCTTTTTCCATTATTATTAGCATTATTTTGAGGTATTTTTTTTTACAAGTTTTTCAGTGTTGAAACTGATCATGTCAAAAGTATGGACGCTCAATGACAGCATGTGTTGCTTGTCTAAAATCAGTGAGTAATCATGTTTTATAATTGTAATCTCAACATCTATGTAAATAATCCTGATAATATTTGCTGAACAGCCCTGCTGTAACAGTTACATTGTAAAAAGAAAGAAAACAATGACTCAGTGAAGTCACAGCCAACATCGGAGATCATTGAGGATTCAAAAAGGAGGCTTAGTTATTATGCTGCAAACTGTGGCACATTGGAGAGATTGTGCCACAGTTTGCACCATAATAACTGCAAACTGTGGCACAATTACAAACTAAAATAAAATACTGATAAATATGACTTATGTATGTATAAAGTACTACTTAAAATGCTACATATAACGCCAAATGTGTTTTTGATAAGAGTCACTGGTGTCAATATGGGTGGGATTGATTTTAGCAGAAATAACATCATGGATAGAAGCATCAACACTGCAGTGTAAAATAGGTTAATAAGTGCAGTAATTCCTTACATCAGTGTTTTGTGATTGTGTGTTTGCAGAAAACTACGAGCCACTCTGGACGAGTACACCACCAGAGTGGGTCAACAGGCCATAGTGCTGTGCATCTCTCCCTCCAAACCAAACCCTGTGTTCAAGGTGTTCGGAGCTGCTCCTCTGGAGAACGTGGTGAGTGTTAAGAGTCAGAACACTGGTCCTCTGCAAAAACTCAAAACCTAGCCTGTGACAAATCCAGACTAGAAAGCACTCTGAGAGCGCAATCCTCTGCCAAGGTAGCTCACATATTGCTGTTACATCTATAAGCAGTAGTTCCATGATAAAGTTACCATCATAATATGATTCCTTGACCCTGAAAACCCACACCTAGCACTCAGAATCTTGTTAATATTTTCATTAGTTAGACAGTTATTGAGCAAAAATGATTGTTCGCTAATGGCAGTTATCTGAATCACTGCCAAATCTAATCACTTTTAAGTTGGGCCATTACCAACATCTCCCGTAAATTTGAGCAAAATCTGTCCAGTAGTTTCTGCGAAGCTTTGCTAACAAAGAACAAACAAATGCTGGCAAAAACAATCTCCTTGGCAGAAGTAATATACATTTTATTTTTATACTTTGTGTCACATGTGCCCCAGTAATTATCCAGTAACTTCAGATAAACACGTTTTAAAACTAATTCACTTTCAGTCTATCAAAAGTGAAATCAGACACATCAACAAGACGCTGAGTAACCCTAAAACTGTATTTTTTACATTCACCAGACACATTATGAGGAATACCCATTTAACTTCTCGTGAAGACAAACAGCTAATCTGCCAATCATATAGCAGCTATTCAGTGCATTGAGGCATTTAGACATAGTCAAGCAAATCTGCAGCAAATGCATGATACCGTCCCATCATGTCAATGTGGACCAGAATCTCTGGGGAGTGTTTCCAGAACCTTGTGAATCTGTGCCGTAAGAACTAAGGCAGCTCTGAAGGCAAAGAAAAAGTCCAACCTGGTAAAGCAAGGTGTACCTAATTGAGTGGCCATTGAGCATATATTCAGACATTCACACATTGACTTGTTGGCCAACATATGTAGTTGTGAATGATCTGCCACTGCAGATGAATATATAAATGAATGAATGCAAATTTTACAAGAAACTACAGAAAAAGAGCCGGAGCATTGATATTTCATTTGTCAAGATGTCTTCCATTCTAAGTTTCAGTTTTATTTCTCACAGAGTGTAGTTCATCTAACATATTCATTGCCTTGTGCTTGATTTTTTTAAAGAAGTCTGTCTTTTTTCATTCACATTCATTTCTTGAACTTTTTTCCTCCATTCTTTGTAGGCCTGATTTGTTCCTAATGAGAAAAAATGGCTGCTGCGTACAGTATGCAGTTTCTTGAAATCGGATGCAGATGAAGCATTTCAAATGTAACATCATATTTACTTAAACTAAACATTTTCCAAGGTTTTTTTTTTTTTCCAGTGTTATTCCCAGTTGTTTAAGGTGCCTTTTTTACTTTTGGATAATAAATAAACCAAAGTAATAGGTCGACACTTCTCTTGTTTTTGTACCGTACAGGTGAGGAAGTACAAGGGCATGATGCTGGAGGACCTGGAGAACGCTCTGGCCGAACACGCTCCTGCTGGAGGAGAGCTGGCCTCAGAGCTGCCCCCACTCACTATAGACGGCATCCCGGTGTCTGTGGACAAGATGACACAGGTCAGGTTCAGTTTATCACCCAAACTGTCGGGTAATTATTCCCTGCAGTCCAACCCTTAACACATGAAGAAACCTCGTAAACAGCATTCAAACTAAGGCTGAGCATTACAGCACACCAAAGATGTTCTTCTGATTCATTTTTTATCCATTCAAAGAAAATACAAATGACTCAAGATGTTATTTTATCTGTTAAGGTTAAAAAACCTAATTTCCTTTTTGGAAATAGTTCAAGCTGTGAACTCGTCTGTAAAGGTGTGCATTGTAGTTTTAGGGGAGGAGGGTTAATTAACACTGGACCATATTGTTCTTGTTTTGTGTGTGTCTATGGGAAGTAATAAGGGGGAGTGATTGCATTTTCACAGGAAAGGCACTTGGAGAGCGCAGACCTCCGCCAGGCAGCTCAGTTACAACAGTGGCTTTTCCTCAACCCCTGTAAAAGATACAGTTCTGGATCACTATACGCTCTGATTGGACGCCGAGTCTCCGCTCATGTCTGTCCATGTGGAGAACTCCACCGCTGGCATTGCAAGGGAAGCTGGGAAATGTAGTGACAGACTTAAAAGTCTTGACGTCAGTTTGCAAATAAACTACAATTCCCATAACGATGTAAAGGGGGCGGAACCCTCACAGCAGCTGAGGAGAAATTAATGGGATTTGCCATTATAAACTTCAGTGTTTTTTTAAGACGTCAATCTGGGTGGGATCCAGATGAAATTGACCATGATGATAGAGTTCTGTTATATATAATATCGTGTAAATTTTGAAGTGAATCTATCGAATGATGTCAGAGATATGATTTTTTTTAAATACGGCCTAAAGTTAAGTTATGAGATTTTCAGAAAATGTGGGGAATTTTTTGCATCCAGACAAATATGCAGATCACCACCAAAATGTAATGGCTTCTTCCTTGGACCAAACCACACCTCTGGTAAAATTTTCATGTAAATCCATCCAGTAGTTTTTGCTGTTTTGAGGTAAAAAATCATCCTATATCACAAACACCACTAATTTGCTCAAAGTGATTGCTTTGGGCAAATTCTAACTCCTGTGAGCTCATTGCTGTTGACTCCAGCAGAGGGCGCTGGTCAGCAGTTTATATATGCTGTCTGAAATATCTGTTGTGAGCATGAGCTTTGCTTGCTTTATCAAGGTCAGACATCCAGTTTTAGTCTTTTTTGCACTCTTAAATTAAGTGCAGTTTTATGTATATTCTACCAGAATTAGGCCTCAGTCATGATCACACACTGTCATGCTCAGATCAAGTGCAGCAGTGTTTGAGTCTGCAGTCACACTGAGCTTCCACTGAACGCAGAGAGGATGTGAACGCGCCCAGAAGGCCTTTCACTGCAACATTAGCACCACTGCCAGCCGCTCTCTCCTCACCCCAGGGAGCCTGTCTTGTTTACTCTGCCCTCCCAGTGCTGCTGACGCATTCGCTGGATCATCGTCAGACCAGCCAGCGATTCAGCCGCCCACAGAGACAGCTCCTAAAACCCTGGGAACACCGTAGCCAATCCCGGGGCCAGATGTGTCCTCGGAGGTTAGGTGTTAGTCTGCGGCTTGTTTTTCTGGAGATTGTAGGAAGAGATTATCAGGAGTAACCTGTTGCCTCGCGTAGCCAGGCGAGGGTGTCGACAGGTATACTGGTTACACCATGATGTGTTCTCCTCGGAAGCTTCAGGTGTACTTCTTTACAGGGAAGTGGTTCAACTTCGGTGTTCTTGATCCATACCAGGAAGGCTTGATTGTCTCTTTCGCAGACATCTGCAGCAGGTTATTGCACAGATACAGAGAAATCCCAAGTGAGTTTTAGTGACGCAGGTAAAGGATTGGCCAATCAGATTTATGGAGCATCTGCAGCAGGTGATCCCGGGTCCAGCCTGAGCCCATAATTACCCCCCAGCTTTGTAAAGGCCAGGGACCCAGCGACACAGCCTCCTTCCTAAATACTGATTGGACCATTGCTTGGAGGATTAGGATTGGTGAGGAGGGGGGCTGGGTAGAGGGTTTGAGGACAACATGCCACTTAACTCAGTAGTCACTGTAATTAGGCCATCTGGCCGAGCAAAACATCTACATACACCCATGCATGGAGAAGCCACAGGTGGAAATGCGGGCATCTTTTTTTGCCACTTAGGGTTAATCCGAGTCCTTCAGAGTTGACTGAGGTGAAGCCCCCTTTTGCTGAAGCCACTCCACAATCTCCCAAATCAGCGTGATAAAGAGTTAACCCTCCATTTTGTCTCATCTCTCTGCACTGAGGAGCGCAGCGTAGAGGTGATGTGTGACTGTGAGTCAGAAACAGGGGTCTAAAAGAGGGAGGAGGAAGGGATTTATTTCTCCCAGAACCAAATTTAGACCGTGATGTCAAGGCAGGCAGACGCTGCAGTGCCTCATTGTGCAATATAATCCCCCCCAGTGATGCTTGCATATTACCAGGACACTGAGGACATGGGTGATAAACCCCCACCCTGGCCCGTTGTGTGAGCGGGTTTGAGAGTGCTGGTGTGATGGCACACAGTGGCACACATGAAGAACGTATGCTTTTTCGAGATCAATTCAGGGTTACTGTGATCCTGAAAAAGTTATAAAATATTTTTTTTTCTTATGTAACTTCATCAAATGACATAAAAGACCTATTTTGACTAGTAGGGCTGGGCAGTACATTGAGTTTTAGATGCATCAATAAGACAAGGTGAAGGGTAAGAGAAGGCCATTTGTGTCATTATAATGTTGATGTCTGTCCTAATGGTTAGTAAAAAGATTGTTTTAAGTAATAATTGAGCAATAAGTGCCCAGAGGCCGCAAGATAAATAAAATATAAAACTTCCCTTAAATTATTTATTCAATCTGAGGGAAATTTGCTAAACAGTAACAACCAAAGCAACAAACTGAAGGTCCCAAACACCAAATATTGGGTAATTTATAGTTCTGTTTTTGTTTTTAATCCTTTTTTATTGTGCTGCTTGGTACCTACCCTGACTCCTCCAGAATGTGTCCTGTGTATACTTGTAAGGGGTGTGCGATATTATGGGACCAACATCAATATTGTCAGATTATTGCCTAAAAAGTGGATTATAGGTATCAGCAGATAAGAAAAAATGTGGTCAATATTTACAGCCACTCTATTTTGACCAAACAAATTGGCCACAAAGTTCCCATTTACGGTAAACCCCTGTGGTGTCGCGGTCAGTTTTCGCGGTCCTGGTATTTTCCGTTTTTTTCTCTAAGACCTATTCATTTTGATATCACGTACATTTTCGCCATTTCGCGGCATTCTGCAGCATTGTTTGAGTTTAAATCTCACACGTCACAATATAATGCTGTACGTCAGCCAATCAGAGTGTCAGTAATTTTTTCCTCAACCGCTGATTGGCTGTTGTGTATCACGTGGCTTCACATCTCTCAGGGTGGAGAGATGCTTGCGTCTCTCTCTCCAGGGATCAGTGTTGTGCTTAACTTCAGTGTTTTGTGTATTGATTTTGTGTTTGTGTTTTATTGATATTTTAGAATTCTTTTAAAAGTACTGTAAAAGTTATAAAAACATGCCTAGGGTATATTTAAATAGGGTATTTCTATTTCACAGATTTTCACTTATTGTGGGTCGGTCCGGAACCTAAAGCCTGCGATGGAGGGGGGGACCACTGTATTGGCTGTAATCAGCAAAATGTACAAATGTATCACAATGGTTTAGCTCATCATTCAGAATGTCCACGTTTATAAATAAAATGTTTAATTTATTTAAGAATAAAATGTTATTTTTCTAGCTTCAAATCGGTTTCATAAAGAAAGGAACTGTACCCATGAGAGGACTGGTCGCTTTTTACTCTTGACAAAAAATATTGGTATTGAAATCTGTATCTGTGAAAATGACTTTGGAAATATCGACATACTGGTTATCAACAAAAATCCAATATTGTGCATCCCTGGAATTTGCACAGTTTATCCAAATTTTTCTCTATTTTTGTTGAAATGATCAGTAAAGATATAACTCTTTATTTTTAAAATGTTTCCCTGTGATTCTTTGTATCACAGTTAGCTTTAAAGCTAATTTACATACACAATCACTTGACACATCATTGCTTAAACATCAAATTTTATACAACAAAAACATCACCAAAAAAGCTCACTAAAAACAAGTAACGTAGCAGCGCCCAGCTGTGCATCACAGACAATCATACAGAGATTACGTGATATAAAAGTAGAAATACGATATGATTAGCTGATAAAATATGAAAATCTTGCAAATATATGGCCCAGCTCAGTTTGTGTTATAAGGAAAGGGTTTAAAAGCTGCACTCCTGGCACAAGGACAAATCCATCAACCCACAACGACAGGAGGTTTTAAATTCATCCTGCAGAAGCACCCTGCTTCGTTTGAAAATGCGACACAAAAAAGTAAAATCACATATCGATCCCATCAGTCTTAAATCTTAAAATGAAGACTTGTGTTCGCAGGGTGGCACAGTGATCTTTTGTCTCTATCATTGATTTTCTTACTAACAGTATCGAGCTGCCTCTCTGTGTTAATACCCCTGCTTTGTGTCCTGCAGCCTCATGCAGAGAGGTTATACAGAGTAAGATCACCTCAGATGTTCCCCTGGTGTCTGTCGCACACTCCCGGCTGGAGCCACATTCATAGATTAGTCTGTTAATAAACATGATCACGTCGTTCTCCTTTTAGAAAGCCTGTTTCTATTTACAGGCCGAGGCTGTCTCAGCAGGTGTCTGATCGATACGCCTCTCCTGCTGCCTCAAGGGCATGCTGTCTGTGTGGGACTGTTTCGCTCCCCTCTTTAGAGTTTGTTGAATATATCAGATTGTTTTTCTATTTCATGTGTTTGTTTTTTTTTCCTGCAGGCCCAGCTGCGAGCGTTCATCCCAGAGATGCTGAAGTACTCGACAGGCCGGGGAAAGCCTGGCTGGGGGAAGGAGAGCTGCAAGCCGGTGTGGTGGCCCGACGACATCCCATGGGCTAATGTGAGGAGTGACGTACGCACAGAGGAGCAGAAACAAAGGGTGAGAGGAGTACCTGTGGAGTAATGTTCTACTTTGTTTATCTTTACTGTAGCGACTCAGTTGTGTCAATGACAAAAAAAAAAGATTGACCAAATTAATTACTGTGGCAAAGAGAGAGTTGATCATACATAAGATCAGCTGTTAGTGCCTTTCGCCACAGACCACCTGCATGGTGAACAGCATTTGTGCAGAATTACAATATTATTATAAGTTCAGCCACCATCATAGTACTAGGGCTGGGCGATATGGCCTGAAAGTAAAATGCCCAGTTTTTTCCACAAAACTCGAAAAAAAAAAAACTCCCAGTGACACAAAAATGATATGAAAAATAATGAGTTTGTTGTCAAAATATTATAAATTATGTAGTTCAAACGTAGGCAGGTTTGTCTTCCAAAACACCGAAGGCTGAAGTATTTTCACAGCATATTAACATGAAACTCTCTGATTAGTATTTAATGTCATTTAAATAAACAAATACAAGCCTATAAAAGTGCTTGTGCAAAGCCCGACAAAGCCTACCATCATGAGTTTAGTAAGTCAGTAAGTAGTAAGTCAAGAAAAACAGTCGACTTTTCAGTTTTAAATCTCCTGCAGATAACAATTTGAATTGATCGATTTAATCAATATATTTCCCAGCCCTACATAGTACCGTAGAACAGTTAAGAAGCACAACTTTTAACATCTTTTCTCCCTCATTCATAATCTTGTCTTTAAACAAACTGGCTACTGGTTTGATTAAAAGGTCTCCTCAGTGTGAGCTGTGGGTTTGCACTTCACAACCTCTACTGTAGTCTGAAAACTCAACCACTCTACTGTTTGCTAGCAGGGAAGTTTAAAGAGTTTTTCGTTCTTTGGGGGTTCAGCAGTCTTACAGTATATGGTAGTCTTCAGTCTTTTCCAAGGTTTAACTGTTAAATGTTATGCATCCAATGTTAGTGATCCTTCCATCAAACTAGACGTATCTCTCATATTAAGTGTTTCTGCCCCTCAAGGTGTCTTGGACGCAGGCATTGAGAACAATCGTAAAGAACTGTTACAAACAGCACGGCCGTGAGGATCTTCTGTACGCTTTTGAAGACCAGCAGGTTACCACGACGACAACCACCCAGCACCACCTGACCGCCGCACAGAGCATCGCCCACCTCGTGCCCTCACAGACCGTGGTACAGACCGTCAACAACCCTGACGGGACCGTCTCGCTCATCCAGGTAACGTCACAGTTCTTTTTCGTGAAGTCATCATGAAGGACCAAACCGTCACTGCAAGACTTCATGTTCACCTCTTTCTCTCAGGTCGGTACAGGACACACAGTCGCCACTCTAGCAGACGCTTCAGAGCTGCCTGGCGTTACAGTGGCGCAAGTTAATTACTCGACTGTGACTGATGGAGAGGTAACAACTCGATTAACATTAACACAGCCTCAAGTCCACTTTTAACAGTTTTACCATCACAAAGGCAATAGAAAATGATGTTAAAAAAGCTCTTTACTGTAATGGAGCTGCCTTAAATTTACAGCCTGTCGACATATTTATTTTTATTTTTATTTATTTACATTTATTTATTTTGTATTTAGTTACATTTTTGTTTACATCTACTTTTTTTTATTTTTCTTTCTATGTACTTTTCAGATGCTATTGGAATCTTAATTTCCCTGAGGGAGTTTTCCAGAAGGGATTAATAAAGTTCAATCTAATTTCATCTAATCTAATTTTCCCTGTGCAAGTCAAAATGTGCAGATTACAAAAATTATGAATACTTTAAGTTTTTAGTAGCTTTTCCTGTGGCTTCAGCATCCAACACCTTCCCCACGGCAAATACGATGAGTATTCATTTTAGTTGTTTTATTACCAGCTTAAATCAGGCAGCATTAAATTACTAAATACATACCTTTAGCTAAAATGTCCATCAAGGATTTCAAAAGACATTTAAAGATAAAGCACCTGTGATTGTTGTGGATTGAATGAATTTTTGATAAATTGTCTTAGGGAAAAAAAAATATCCAAACATTTTCATCGAGGGCCAAATACAGACATGACTGAGTCACTTTGCTACAACTCACTTTTAGATAAGAATGGACGATATAAAATAACATATGACGTTGTTTTTATGGCAGTATCATGATTCTTTTTGTTCTTCTGTTCAACATTATTTGCAAATTAGCAACCAGAGCCACACTTACATCCATAAACGTCCTTTTAAATGTACAAAATCTGAACACAGAATATAAGGAATTTGCTCAAAACTTTAACTCGTCTTTGATAACAACATGTTGGTCAGTACATGGTTTTTAAATATTTGCCATTGGGTAAAGAGGGTTTGGGGCTCTTCAGTGAAAAAATAACTATAAACTTTTAATTTCCCTGCACCCTGAAAAGCTGTATTGGATGAATTGGTCACTTTCAGCACCACTTACACTACAGATGATTCTCCGATCTCTCTGCTTTGTACCAGCCATATTCTAGTTCTTCATATTCTTAGATCCTCATATCGCACATCCTTAATTTCAGTGTATCAAACTTAAGATTTTAGGATTTATGGGTGACCAGCCAATTTTCAAAGGGCCCTGGATGGCCCTAGCTACCACAAGATTCACCCCTTTGTGCAGGATAGAGGGAAGACGTGGACTGCTTATCTTCTTTCAGACATGAGCAAACCGGATGAATCTGCCAAACTTCGTAGGGCTTTTGGTGCTTAAAGAGGAATAATAATAATAATAATAACTTTATTTGTATAGCACTTTTTAAAAACAGTGGTTTACAAAGTGCTTTGACAATCAGACAAGAACATATAGACGGCAATCACAAGAGCACAAAAGGAATTAAAACAAAAACAAAACAAAAGGCCCAGTTTAAATCAAGGCACTGTTACAGAAGAAACACGTTATGTCGTAAGAACCCAGACAATACAAGAACCATGCAACATAAAATAAGACCATGAGGACCGAAATAAAGACAGTAAGAAAAAGTAAAAAGTGAAAAAAGTGAAATAGGCTTTATAAATTGGACCTTAAGATAGAGCAAATTCAAGGTCAAGGTTTCTTTATTAGTACCAAACGGTAAATGTGTTTTGCAGATCAGGGAACTCGGCAATCCCAATATAAAACACAACCACTCAACAGACATATAATGACAGGCAAATCACACAATAAGAAAACAGTAAAATCATCTCAAAATACTAAAATAAAATAAAATGCAATAAATTAAAATTATGCAGAATGTAAGTGGGATTAGTGCGTTTTGGTACTGTGATTAATTTCTTATAAACTGAACTGTTTCAGGGCCAATTTAATATGGACCACGGGCCGCATTGTCCCCTAGGCCATAGTTTTGGACACCCCTAATACATATTATAACTTGTCCTGCACATGAGTAGCTGAAACATTTTAACAAGAAAAAACTAATCTGGCTTTTGTAATATTTGAATCCATCAGTCATAAAGAATATTTACCGTGGGGAAAGTGAAAAGTCTGTTTCTGTAGATCCATGTCTGATGTCTGTCCCTTGACAATGATAAATAACAATAGAATTGATCAGTCTTGCAGTCTTTCTGCCTTTTTCAGGCCTATTAGAGGGATTTGTATTTAAGTCTGTTTTATGAGCATTTTAGTAATTCTTGTTAAAGCTTTAATTTTTATTTTTTTTTAAACATAAACTTCATGAGAGCCGTTCCTTTAGGATACAGAGGATTGCGGAAACAAAAGTCATTACTTACTTCGAGACACCATTGCTGAGATTCTTGCGCTTAAATTGAATTGTTTTTGCCGAATCAGGTGGAGCAGAACTGGGCCACCCTCCAAGGAGGCGAGATGACAATCCAAACCACTCAGGCCTCCGAGGCCACGCAGGCAGTGGCATCCCTGGCCGAAGCCGCTGTCGCTGCCAGTCAGGAGATTCAGCCTGGAGCGACAGTCACGATGGCTCTAAACGGGTGAGAACAAGAGAGATAAAAGAAGTTAAAACTGCATTTTAAAGAAGAATACAAAATCTTTTTCCAGGAGGCATCCTAATACAGAGATTTCTCATTATTTTTTTAAAAGCAGAATTCAGATCCAATCCAATCCACTATATTTGTATAGCACATTTCAACAACAAAAAATGTCTCCAAAGTGCTGTACATAGAATCAATAAAACAAACATTTCCAAATAACAATAAGCAATAAATAATCAAATAGAAGCATTAATCTAAAACGATGCTATAAATAAAATAATAAATTCAAGCAGATAAACATAGTAAAATAAATAAAAGATCTAGTAAGACAAATAAAAGACACAGAGGACCACAAAACTCATGCAAGATTAAAACGCCAGGGAATAAAAATGGGTCTTAAGATGAGACTTAAAACACTCCACCGTGGGGGCTGCTCGGACGTGGAGGGGGAGGGTGTTCCAAAGTCTGGGGCCGACCACAGAGAAGGCCCTGTCCCCCCTGGTTTTAAGTCTCGCCCTAGGCACCACAAGCTGGAGCTGGCCCTCGGACCTCAAATCACGCGCTGGAGCATAGATTTGGATGAGGTCCGTGATGTACCGTGGGGCCAGTCCATTCAAAGCTTTAAAAACAAACAAAATCTTAAAATCAATACGAAGATTAACAGGGAGCCAGTGCAACGACGCGAGGATTGGGGTGATGTGTTCCTGCTTTTTGGCCCCTGTTAAAAGCCGTGCCGCAGCGCTCTGGACTACCTGCAGACAAGAGAGGGCTCTGTGGCTGACACCAGAGTAAAGTGCGTTGCAGTAGTCCAGTCGACTTGAAATAAAAGCATGCACGATCTGTTCAAACAGGGTAAAAGATAAAAACGGTTTCACTTTTGATAAAAGACGAAGATGATAAAAACATGATTTTAAGATGCTGTTAATCTGTTTATCAAATTTAAAATCACAGTCTATAGTGATGCCAAGGCTGGTGACTTTAGGACACTCATACTCTGTGAGGGGTCCCAAGTTGAGGAGGGCACTGCCAAACACCATGACCTCTGTTTTTTTTTAGACAACTCTCAAGGGTCCTCAGTTACTGGTTGGAGCTAACAACACAGTAGAGCTGAAGGAGGACCCATAATTACTTGGACAACTAAATGAGAAAGGGACAACTGTCAGAGCAGGTGACCATCAGCCCCTTTAGATAAGTCAGGTTAATTTTGTTCAGCATCTAATTTATAATCCTCCAGCCATTAAACTGGTCTTTAACCAGATATTTCCATGGCACAGTCCAGTTCTTATGTGTTGGTGTTACATACCTACAATCCCATTACCTTAAAATCTTTGATGTTGTGTAAAATGTACATTAAAACAGCATGCTAGAAGTTGAGTATTATCCCCAGCTCTTATTAAAAATAGCATCAAGACAACATGATTGATGCTAAAATGGAGAAATGTTGTTCATTGAACTCTATTGTTTTACAGATTATGAACCATATGTGATCCATTTTGGTAGACTGTGACTTAGTGTGAGATTCTGGGATTGGCAATCTTACCGTGACATTACCACTTAAAGTAAACTCAGCAGCCCCTGTTGTTTGAACATGGACAGTTGTTGTTGTTGTTGTTGTGTTTATCTGTAGGGAAATCATCCACACACCACTGTATTCATAAGGGATCTATAGAAGATCTTCACCTCCTCCAATTCAATTAAAGGTGTCTTCAAAGTCTGATTACTGTGCCAAAAGCAGATCACAAGGTGCTCTAAAATAAAATGAATTTGTATTTTTATGAGTAAATTTAAGCTTCAAACTTGTAGATTAAAAGCCGTATTCTAGGCTGTTTTTATGATCTCTGTGATTGATTTCAAATGTTCCAACAGGTTTTAAAACCACTGGTCACTTGTGGCTGAATTGCTGACATGTTGGCTGTTTTCTCACCACACTAGTGTCAAGGCAATAATTTCAGATGTGTATGGGTATGTCCCACTGGGGCTTGTTACCTGCACCCACCTGAGTCCTCCCTCCTCCCACTCCCCCGCCCTCCCCTCCTCCTGTTTACCTGCTCTGAACTACTCTGGGCTCTCTGCTCCACAGGCTGTGGAACATTTTGTCTCCGTTTACTCCCTTTAAAGCTTCTTTCTCTGAACATACTGACCAGAAACTATGTAGTCAGTTTTGAATGTCTTTAATTCATGGTTAAGGTGTTTAAAAATCTAGCGATGGTATGGAGGGTGCAGGAGAAAATGGGTGACTTGCATTACATAACTGTATGTCTTCAGTGCTCTTAATGTTTTTTTAACTCTGTAAAACACTTTAAAATGCTGTATGTATGATCGATGCTCCAGATATACACTTGCCTTGCCTAAAAATACAGGAAAGTTCAATGCAGCATGATAGAATTTGATTCAAGACAACACATGATACTTGGCCCAGAATTACAATAATACGTTCGGGCAATTCTGTGAAAATGTTTGTCCTGGAACATAACTACATAACGATAAATCATGAAAACTGATCAACTGGCCTTAAACAATGGCCGTAAAAAGTGAGGCGCAGCAGTGGTGTATTTTTCCCTTTGTTTAGTTTCGACTTGACCTCTTGTCTTGTTTCACTTTGTTACATTTTTTACCACTTCCTCTCATTATCCTATCAATCTTCTTACCTTGACCTTGTCAGTGTAACAAGCACCACTCTGAAAACACTGTAGTTCTCTCATCAGGAATCAGAATTAATACTGATCCCCTCATCCCAATTCTTTCCATAAATTGAGTAAACTTTACAGCAGACCGTAAATAAGCAGAAGCAGCCCTTTGGCTAACGTGTCATTGTGTGAAAAGACTTTAATTTACACAGCGATACAAGTCCAACAGCACTGTGAGTTTATGTGTATATACCATTCTAAGTATAATTTTTACAATAATGCTGGTCAGACTAAGTTAAAGGAATGAAATAAGGGGATCTTGTTCTTTATTAACTTAACTTGGTTGACAAACAAACAAAAACAAATACAAAGACTGTGTAGCTGTGTTGCCTAGGTAAATGTAAAAACAACATCAGGACTCGGAATAGGCAGATTTTCATTATTTAAAATCAGAGCAGGATTGGAGGCCAAAAAGCTGATTTAGGCATTTCAAGTTTTGACAAAAGTACCACAGCTTTTGACCGGCCATAGCATTATATTGCTGAATTGATATTTTGTCCCACCCCTCAATAAATTGTGGGTGAATAGTGATTTAAGACTTATATTCCATAGTCTTGCAGAACAATATAAACTAGAGTGTCATCAGCATACAAGGCTATTTTGACTGCTTTTTAACTGCTCAGTCATTTACATGCTTATCAAAAAAGCGAATTCTTGTGTCATTCTGAACAAAATGTGACTTTTTCCAATGTATGTAAGCTTGTTAATCCAACTTAAATCATATAAACTCACCCTTCTTAATGTCAGACAACCAGTTCTTGATAAGGGTCTTACTTGTACACTTCTATCAGACTCAAGCAGTTTTAGGCACTCTGCATAGTTTTTATGCTTTATAGACTTTAACCTGAAAGTTGAGGAGCATTAATGCTGTTTAGCATCAGCCTTCAGATATTTCTATAAGTTAGCAGGATAGCATGCATTGCATTTTAGTCAAGAATAAAGCATGGAATACAAATCCAGAGCTGTTATGTTTTCTCCTTGAAGCATATACAACAGCCTGTAGCTTGCAAACATGTTACCAAAGTCAGCATCATCTACTGTAGCAGAGGCACACATGCTTTCAACAGTTTGATTCACCCCCTGTTTGTATATCAGGACAAGAACAGTAGCCTTTTTAATTCGCCTACTAAAGCAGTATCCATGGCTCAACATGGCTAAGCACTGAAATGTACCATCTTTCTTTTAAACTCCGCTCGCCTCCTCCTCAGTCTTATTTCTCCTCTGTAGTTAAATTGCATTTTATAATCAGTCAAGCTGTGGATGTTTCCATCAGTTCATATCGTAGATGGTGTGGTAATAGGCTCGTGGTAATTCCTCTGGACAGATCTGGTTAATAAAACTGCTTTGTTAGACCTGCAGCACCTGGCCTTTAGGGAGATGTGACAGACTCTCCATAAGTCCAGACTAGAAAAGCCTCTTAGGGCCTCATACTCTCCTACATCTTCACCCCACATCTCGCTAATAACCCTGTCCTTTGTGAGCAGACTGTGCGTGTGTGTGCATGTGTGCGTTTGTGTGCACTTTCCAGCCCTGTGCCAATTATTCTGTGAGGAAGTTTTACCCAATAAGATGGTGGTTGTCTCTCCTGAAACCTTTGTTTAGGATGTGTTGTGTGATAAGACAGAATATTTTCTGTTCTCCACTATGTCTGATGTGTGTTTGTGTTGTTGCAGTGAGGCAGCAGCTCATGCCGTGGCAACGTTGGCAGAGGCCACTCTACAAGGCGGAGGGCAGATCGTCCTGGCAGATGTGCCAGCTGCTGTTAACGCGCTTGCAGGGGTTCAAGATGGAACAGGTACATCTACATAAATGTTATCAAAACTCACTAGTGTTGGGGGCAGAAAACGAAGCAGCAAGATCTACAAAGCAAAATGAACTTTGTGTTGCTTTTTTAATATCAAAGACCCCATATTATGCTTTTTGTTTGATATGCCGTCTAGAGTGTTAAATATGTCTCCACCTGATATAGCACTTCTTTGCACAAGACAAAAAGTCCTCAGCATTTGCACTTCTCCACCTCCTCCTGTTTACAGTGCCAGTAGCTGCCTGAAACAGCTCATGCCCCCGATCCCTTCAAATAGACCTACCAGTCTGACATCCTACCATTGTTTTGTTGGCATTTTAAGCTCATTAGCTTGACTTGCAAGTCCAGTGCAGAGCAAAGACTGTAGAATAAATGTACAGTTGTTGTCGACAACAGTGCAGAACTGACCACTTAGCATAGAACAAATCAGTCAACCAATTAGAGCAACCTGGGGCCTTAAAGAGGCAGGAGTTGTAACAAAGCATGTCAGACCGAGTGGGATTATGGGTACTCAGTATATGAAAACTAAAATGTATTTTGATCATTCCAGTCAATGGAATCGAACATATGAACCTGATTTGAGGCAAAATATGGACTCTTTCTTCAGCACGAAATAAAGTATTTTTGTGTCCTAAGTTAAAAAATGGTTTCATGTGGACATGTGCTAAATCTAAGCTTAAGTTCTGCAAATGTATTGTAACTGTAGTTTAAATTACTTAACTTTTAAGCAACTACCTAAACACGAGTAAAACTTAAAGAACAGAGTCAAGAGGGTTTCAGATCAGGTAGTGACTCTTTTTGCTGTTCATCACATCAGATCTTAACCTCAGCTTGGGTCAAACTCACACCAGAGCCATGAAGATTTTTAACATATGAGGGTTGCCTAATGCAGTCCCATGTGTTGTGCTAGCATAACTCATCTTGACTCTCCTCTACTCCCTAAATATTCAATATTTTGATTTTGTTTCAGAAAAGGTCCCCAAAATTTGAACCATGGATAATTATTGATTATATTTTTTATTATGATATATTTTCTGTTATTGGAATGAATTTCAGTTTCTAAAGGTGTTAAAGCTTTTGGGGTAAGTAATGACAGCTTAAGTTGTATAAAAAGGGGTAGAGCGCTTTCGAAATTGCAAATATATGTTGTAAACATGTGGGCAGGGGTTTGTTCTCAATATTTGGCAATGAAAAACTGACCTGACACACCACTGTGGAGAGTGTTTGAGAATGGGCAGAACCTTCATCAGATAATGTAGTGGGCGGGCAGCTACTGCCGCAGTGTAAAGGACAGAACATGAGCCACTAAAACAAACTTCAGGCAAAACATGTCAAAAGTGGAGCAAAAAAAATCCTTACTATTGAGAAGTTTGTAGTGTTGCTGTTTTTTTCCATTTAATAAAGAAATGTGGTCCAGATCCTCCATTTTTGTCCCCATGTGAGAGACAGACATCTGTGTTGGCTGATTTTTAGTATGAAGTTGATAAATTCAAGTTTTGTGATAAACCTAGGGCAAGATGTTTCTCCATTTTACATAAAAAATACTATAACGTGCATTATTTCTACAAAATCATCTCAATTTCCTCTTCCTCTTTTTGGGTTTCAAACCTCTAAAATGCAAATATTTCCGTCTTAATAACCACATTTTCTTTCAAAACCTGTTTTTATCTTGACAAATGTGACAACAATGCTTGAAAACTGATTGTGCAGATAAACTTTTGGCCCCACATCTTGACTGATTGCCACCTGCGTGTTCTCCAGCCAATGGCATTTCTAATTAGTCTTACTGAGAGTAAGCCTTCCTGCAGTAGCGCTGCAGTGAGACCTCTGAGCTCCTCCACTCTAATCTACTCCGTGCTGATGTGACAGATGGTGTGTACGTTTGTGTATCTTGTAGCACACTCCCTGCTTTTAATGATACGTTAGCTGTGTGGCCCCGTCGCCAACCTTTCTCACATGTACACCGCGTGCACGGCTGCGTCTGCCGGGGAGTGTAATGACATCCTTGCATCCTTGTTGCATGGCACCAACAACCATTTTTAGCCTATGCTCGGACAATATCCTGAGGATGGAAACGTGAGGCTGCTGTTTGTCAAAGACTTAAATCAGGATCCACGATTATAGCCTGCTGTTGCTAAATGTTGCCTGTAAATATCAGGTGCCTATCGTACATAAATACAAACTGCAGGTGAACATGAGCACTTATCAGTAGTCTGGCTTTAACAATGGCTCCTGGCTTTATGAAACAAGTCATATGAGAGTTTGACTTTTCAGTGTCATAGATAGATGGTTTATTAATCCTCTTGTGGAAATTTATCAATATTTCTGATTATTTTTTGTCATTAGAGTAGCCAGAAAAATGTAATTCATTAATAGTCTTTAACTGATCTTGCACTCAAACTGATTTCAATAAACGCCATGATACAACAAACATGTATCAAAACTAATGTTAATATTATGCTGCATATTTTACAGTTAATGAGTAATGAATAGTCAAAAAAACTGATAGAAAGAAAATGTATTCCCTCCTTCGTCAGGGTGCCACCCTGTGGGACAAATACACGCCCGCCCTCAGTAGGTTTCTTTTTTTAGGGGGGAGGGTCATGAGCAGATGCCTTGGGGTCCTCATAAAGAGAGCAGATTACCTTAAGTAGCCCTCCAGCTGTGTGTTGCTTTTAGCTTTGTCTAGTTTATTGTGCTAATTGCTATTAAACAAGTGACTCTAACAGTGCTAAAGCACAAAACTGGTAGCTTTTCTATGGTATTTAAAAAAGAAATGTTAAGAAAATTGAAATGGAGTAAAAAAATCTGGAGTAAACAGGTCTTAAATGTCCCTTAAAACACATATTTATCATTTATTCTAAAAGACAGAGGTGACAGAGGTTGTTACAGATATTATTTGGGACAATCAGTAGCTCAAAGTGCTCTACTCAGTAGACAAAACATCAGCAGGAAACTCTAAAAATAAGAATAGATATAAAAAGTAGGAAGCTTTTTAGCAGACCTAGACCTGGGAAATATGACATGAAATATGTGTAAGTTCACAACTTCACATTTGAAGCTGGCTGTTAACACACTATTTGTATCCCTATATATAATTATTTTTTCAATTTCGATTTTTTTATTGACTTTTCTTTACAGATGCACAACCAGTGTGCAGAGCAATACAATATTAACAAGTCTGAGTCAACATTTTAAGGGAGATAAATCAAAACTGATCATGGGAGACAGAAAACACACACACAAAAAAAAAAATAATAATAATAATAAATGAATAAATACATAATAATAAAATACATAAATAATAGATAACCCTATATAATTTTTAAAGAAATAACATGTTAATTATACTGAATTTTGAGTGATACATTTCTATTGGAAATCAAATGAGTCTGATTCCTGTTTGTCACCTTAAGTCCTGCAGCAGAAGCCCAAAACTGAGATTTTACTTCGAATCAAAAATAGCACAGAAATCTGTACATGCTGTTTAGAATGTAAAACAAACATTTGAAATATCTCAGTATGTTGAAGTTGTTACAATTTTCTATTCGCTTTAATGCCATCAGTTTAAATTTGCATAATTTCAATGATTTGAAAACGCATCAAATCTTAATGATTTTTAGTCATATTCACAACCAAAAGAGAGTTTTCCTCCCTCTCACCAGTTCCACACACTTTTCTAATTATTAGTAAGTTATTTGTGCAATTAAGGAACTATCCAGGAGCCCGCAATGTGAGATATTTTAAAACAGGAACTGTTACAAAGTGTTTAATATTGAATGTTTTGTACTTTTTATTGTTGTTACCATGCTATCAAATAGGGCTGGGTATTCCCCAAAACCTCACAATCTGATTATACACATATCCTGATACAGAGGCCAAGATTCATTACATTTTTCATACATTACAAGATTCATTTATTGGGCATAAATTGTCCTGGTAGATAAACTCTGATCAGTTTTCATGATCAAACACAAGAGGAAAAAAGGCTTTGTGGGAGAATTATGACTTAAGAGGAGATTATGTAAACATTAGCTTTGGGACTGGCCAAACCATCATTTTAAACCTTAACATTGGCCCTGATATTCACATTTTATCACTAATTTTGGGTCATGAAACTTTGTTTTGTTTTCCCACAATTTGTTAGCCTTCAATAGACTGATATTACAAACCAAATGTCTGTTTTTGAAGAACTGTATCACCTGTTTATATGTTATATGGAGGTAAAATAACCATTTCAGATTATTTTATACAAATAAATGTACAAGGTGTATAAGATCCTTCAAATGTAAAACTTTGAACAGTGTTCTTGTTTACAGTCACTAATTTGTGCACTAAAGTAATCTACAGTCCTTTAAATTCAACATCAGCACCTTTTGTTGTTTGACATCTTGCTTCCTGAACCATAAGGACTCACTGGGCCACAATCGCTCACTTCAACATCTAATAGAGCTGCCACAGCCAGTCCTTCTCAGACTATTGACCTTAGCTAATCACTGTAGTGCTGCACATGAGTGCAGAGCGCTGTTTGAAGTGCACTGGTCCAGACACCGCTGATTGGCACAGCAGCCCTTCATTGACAAAAGGAACACACACTCACACACACACCACACACACTTCTTCGTTTTGAAGCAACAGTAAGTGAGGCACTTTGCTCGGTGACAGTGCCGTGTCTGTTAGTCAGCGTGCTAGCCCTACATCATAATCACCACCCGCACAATTACCTGCATCAGCGAAACTTAACCCTGTCACAAATCAGTGGTGAGTGGGCTTAGTAAGGGCCACATTAGAGGGCCAACAATTACAGGCTAGCCCTATGAAGAGAGGGGGGTGATTACACTATTGTTAGTATGTTTTCTTCTTTAAAAAAAGTCAGTTATAAAAGACACAATGAGAGATTTTACTCAAACAGTTTTTCATTCATAAATTACTGGAAAGGATTCATGGGTTGTGTGTTTTGTGATGTGTTGGATGTCCTTTACTATAGGGACGCAATTTTTTTTATGCCCGATACTTCCAAACTTATTTTAGCCAATACTGACAACAGTATTTACACATTTTGTTATTGATGAGTACAGCTTTTCCAGTACTAAACCTAACCTGTTACTCCAAACACACAGTTGTTGTGCACAGCAGCCCACTCACTTACTTGCCCTCATCCACTGGGACTGTTTTTGGAGCAGAGCTCGGAGAAGCTGGCTCATGGTTTCACTAATGGGAACAAAGGGAACAGCAAACAGCTAGTTTGCCCAAGGATGATTTTAAGTTTGTTTGGTCTTTGCCGCGTGGTTAGGCATAGGGTTGACAAAGCAAAGGGATAAATGATCAGCAGGATATACATGGTGATTCTTCTTGCTCCACGTCTGACTTCCTGTTAGATCATTCTGCTTGGCAAAGATTGAAGTGATCTAGAAGCCACTATCGCTTAAAATAGTCTTACAGCAGGTCTCTAGATGGAAGCACATTGTGCTCGGGGAATAAACTTTATGAGTTGCATCAATAAATAAATCACTGCCCAAAAACAAATTCAGAATATCACTATAGGCTGGATGCAGATGGCCGGCTGCAGTGATTCTGCTTTGGCACACTACTTGAAACTTGATACAAACATTTGTTTTCTGTCTCTAGAGTGAACTACACTTGTGTTACATTTAGGATTGGAAAACTGAACTGATTCATTCATCCTTCACTGAAATAACTGCATGTTTATTTGGTGCATTCAGGCTCAAAGCAGATGAGATTCTTAAAGGGAAGGAGGGTGCACTTCATTTGCCACGGGATAGAACCAGTGCAACACAGCATGTGGCACGGACACTGTCTTATGACAGTTTTCCTGGTTTTACCATTGTGTGAGGCCCACTTAATTACCCAGGACCTCTGTGCAACTTGCAGCATGGATTTTTGACCTGATTTTGCTGCAGGTATAATAGGCTGCTCATAGGGACAGTGTGGAAATTTGGGGTCACCAAGCTTTATCTGCCTTTTAGAGAGTGCAAATAGCAGCGTAACTACCTGCTGATGGACAGTGAGCTCTGTAGTGAAAACAACAAATACATGCCCCTGTTTTATAAGCTTATACCCTTTCAATAAAATGAGTTATCTATTAAAGAACATCCTGACAAAGTGCTAGAATAACACATTAAACAAACAAGTCTCAGGTAAAAAAAAATATTAAAGCAGGCTGAAAACCTAAGTTCTTAGGACACAGTTAAAAGTTTCAGGAATGAGGATCAGAAACAAAGATAAACTTTGAGAGGTCAAAACTTAATGCCTCACCGTTATGATGCATTAGTACATTCAGTTGAAATGTGCTGCCAATGTATCAGCTGTAAACATCAGAAATTCTCATATTTTGTAATAACACTAACCATTTATCTATAATCTGACACTGTTGATTGTGTGGTGATAATATTATGCATCCCTAAATGTCACAGCTCGCAGTAACGGGAGCGAGTCTGAGCCTCAGCCTTCCTCCACACTGACCTTCTTGCTGGCCCGTGACACTGTGACAGCTTGTAGGGTGGGGCAGCGGCCCACGTGACTGCTGCAATAATCCCTACAGGCACAACACACATGCACACACAGCTGGACACAAGAGGAAGCGGCCTGAGAATGTTCAATTGGACCATTGTTGGGAAATGATCTCTGTAACATGGCCGCCTCCTGCATCCCAGACACTGTTGAACATGACGATATGATGATGTTAGCTGTTTTACCTGGTTCTTTAAACATGTTTAGAGCCATCAGCAAACTACAGAAGACAGCAGATAAGAACCTAAGAATATATCAGCATCTGGATATAAACATCACAACTGCTAAATAGTGCTAATAAGGGTTAGGCTGAACATCTAAAGAATCAAGTTATTGAGTTATAAGATGAACTAATTCTGACTTTTTGATCAGAAATATTTGAGTTTGTTTCATAATTTTGATTTTTTTATTTACTTTTGTTCTATAATAATGATTTTTGAAATAATAAACATGACTTTTTCTGAAAGATTTCTGTTTTTTAATGTTGACTTTTTCTATCTTGATTTTTTAAATCTCTATTAATGACCTTTCCCCTTATATTTGTCATTTTTATGTCATAATTAGGACCCTTTATCTCATAGTATGACCTTTTGACACACAAGTTTGACTTTTTTTTTTTCCTAAGCTTGACTCTGATTTTATTATTTTGACATGTTATCTCACAACTCTTGATTATTTTCGTCAGTTATTACCTTTGTCAGGGGGTATGCGGGCTTCCTGTTCATCCTCCTTATCTGAATTTTGTTTTAGCTGCTTTTCCCTTCACTTTTTAAGCTTCAAACTGTGTCTCAAGTTTAATATAATGAACATGGCCAATTCTGAGTCTTAGAGTGTTTTCTGCCATTTTGTTAGGATTGTCTGATGATACCATCCTGCAGATCTGCTGTGTAATTTGGTGAAATTATTTTAATGTAAAGTATTAGCTCAATAAAATAGGGACATACTTTCATTTGCAGATCTTGTTGTCTGTCAGCAGGTTTTTGGGGCTGTTTTGGCTCTCAGAATTGCAGAAGAAGCCTGGTTTAATCCAAAGACTTTTGTTTGTTTTTTTTCATAACTCAATGTCAGTATTTAAAAAAGAATGTATCTTACATTTATTGTTTAATCAGATGTTCTTGTTTGTTTTTTGGATAATCGACTGTCAAAATAAGAGTAACAGGCAGATGTACAGGCGAGTTGATGTTTTTTAAATTAAGAAAAATTGTTTTGGTCTCAGCATTGGTTTAAAAATTTGGACATATAATCAAAAACCCAGCATTTTGCATTCCTTTATTCAAGCTAATTGATCTACAAAAGACACAAAAATAGCTTGAAGTGCTAAATCCCAGATCTCTGTCTTCTTCTCAGGTCTCGTCCAGATTCCTGTCAGCATGTATCAGACGGTTGTGACCAGTCTCGCCCAGGGCAACAGGCCGGTCCAAGTGGCCATGGCACCTGTCGCCACACGCATAGATAACACTGTCACTCTGGACGGCCAGGCCGTGGAGGTCGTGACCCTGGAGCAGTGACATTAGTGACCCTGGAAGGAGTAGGACACCCTGGAGATGTCGTTTATCCTACTGTTTTCCAACAAACCACGCTGTGTACAATGTCAGATGAATGTTTAAATGTACATCTGCAGGGGACGTAAACGTGAGGTATTATTGTGTTTACTGTGTAAAAATGTTTTTGTTGGTGTAATTTTTTCTCCCATTTAGTGACCTTTTTTTTTAGCTTTGTGATGTTAAAAATTTGGTATTTATTTCTTTACAACGAAACAAAACAAACCAAAAAGCCCGGGAGGAAAGTCCCCGCTGCTTCACCCACAGTGTGTTCCTGTCACTTATCTGGGTTTTCATTATCGTCTGTGTGCTTGGCTGTTTTGTTTTAGGATGTATTTACAATTGAGTGCCACCGTCAGAAGTCACTCCTCTCTGTTACCCTTAATATTGCTCTTAATGGTACCCTCAACACCTGAACTCACCTTAAATCTCTGAGTATTATGAGCAGCATTTGAGCTGTAGACACTCCCTGTTATTTAATGATGAGTTATGACATTAAAGTCCCTTGTGTTGTGTTCTTTTCCTGTGCTGTTTTTCCTTACTCCACTCACCTGCCAAGATTTGTGAAGACTCAGGATATACATTGAGGTGTTTTTTTACTGCTGGACTGCCGAACCGTCTTCCCAGTGCAACCATTTTGTCTACCGAACCCATTCATCCACAGTGCACTGTTCTTTATCCCCATGACATGGTGGTGGTCTGCGTCACTTTCACAGGAAGTGGGTTGTACTTGGACAGAGGCAGCTGTGACATCGACATCAGAAAAATGCTTTAGACGTAGTAACATAAACATTGCTTGCCAAGATACAATAAAGTTTGATGCCGCTGTTTTTTTGGTGCCACTCTCACTTTAATTTAAAGACACAAAATTCCAATAAACATCTGCTGTTCACCGTTTATTCTGCGTCTGTTTTTGATTTTCAGAAAATGCATCACATTAAAAATGCAGCCTATGTTATCTGTACAAACATTTTCTAATTTTAAGTGGATTTTAGCTGATACAGACTACCCAAAGCCCTTTTACACCGCCAGTCACATCCACTCATTCACCTTTACTCACTTACGGTTCGTAGTTTTATGCAAGTAAGTATTAGCTAAACCGCTCACACTCTTTCATACCTGTTCATATTCCACTGGCTTAGCAGTGGAAGCAATTTGGGGTTAAGTGTCTTGCCCAAGGGGGCATCAGCATGTGACAGCTGGAGCTGTGCTCAACTCTCAACCTTCCTATTGATAGTAGAGTGCACTACCAGACTAAGGCTCTGTTGCCAAACTTCATCACTGTTTGACAAGAACACCGGACCAACTAGGGACAGGCACTGCAAATTAGCTCAGGCCAGAGCCGTGGAAAGAGAGAGTTAAGTCGTCTCCATAGACGCCAATGGGCCAATTATTTGACAGCAATGGTGGATCATGGGAGCCCTCGATAGTTCCAAACAATGCGACTGAGGCAATAGGATTCCTATGGGAAATGTGTGTTTCTCGCATTTATCAAAGGTCAATTGACAGATAGGGAGCTACAGTTGACAGTTTGATGATGGCCATTTTACAAGCACATTTGAATCAAATGAACAATGTCATTTAAAGCACGGTAGCTCATCAATTTTATACAAAATACTAATTTTAATGTGGTCACTGGTCTGCTTCTTGTGTCTTACATCCTTGATTAAAACTCTTCTGTACTAGGCCTGTGTGGTTAATCTGAAAACAGGATTGAGTAAACTATTTTTTGAAAATGTGTAAGCCATTGTTTTATTGCTTAATTTTCATTTGATATAAGAAAGTATGGATAACTAGTCAACCAGTAAAAAAAAATACACACCGTGGGATGGTTTTCCTCCTGTCCTCCCTATACATGTGTGTATATATATATATACACAGCAGATAGATATGATAAATTAGATGTTTTATACTTCACAAGACAGTTTCCTACTTGTTTAAGTTAATAAAGCTAAGCTACAGCATAGGAAATGAAACATCTGAATATGTTTTCCTGCTCAGGAAAATCACAGGTTTCTTCCCTCTTCGTCTGAAATGTTACAACAAAATAAGTCAGTAATTTCAAATCACCAACGCTGATGTTATAAACAAGGAAATTTAATGATGTTACAGTGTCAGGCAGTGTTTGCTAGTCAAGAACGTAAAGGAAAGGTAGTTTACTGTCTACATTCTTCCTTTTCAGAGGAAATTTCAGCAATTTTAAAGCATTATCGCAATAATGTTCCTACACAAGCGCATAGAGTATGTACCATGTTGGAATTTGCCTAAGTCAATGCATGAATGTGAAAAAAGGAAAATATTGGTAAACTCGAAAAGCACTCAGAGAGCGCAGACCTCCGCCAAGCAGCTTCGGTCCACTTTGGCGAAAATGGTCCTATCTGGCAATGTTAAAGAATCCTTTAAAAAATTCCTGGAACAAACAGACAGACAGATTAACGCCGGCAAAAATATAACCTCCTTGGCAGAGGTAATAATTGCCAGAAACCGCGGCTAAACAGTTCATTTAAATGGCCCGCCAAGCTTTGTTTGGAACTACTCGGCTGCTACATGAGCCGCGTGACCCTCTGCATTCTGACCCCTCGATGACGCCACTCTCGTTCCACTGCCCTGGTACATGCTATAAATGCTTGTTTGTGGCAACATTCTCTTGCTTCATACTGTCCCTATACAAGTGAACATCAAATAATAAATAAAATAACTTAAATGAGATTATAAACCTAACAAACCAGATGGACTGTTCAATATATTTCCCACGTCCATCTGAGAAAGAGCCAATAGAAAGTGTTTGGGCAGGGCAGAACCTTTAAGAGGCATATCTGGCATGTGATTGGATGATCATTCTGACAATTACATTCATTACGGGCCAGTCAGATAATGTAGTGGGAGAGCAGCTACTGCCACAGTGTAAAGGACAGAACATGAGGCACTATGTAAAACAAACTCTGGCAAAACAAGTCAAAAGTGGAGTAAAATATCCTTACTATAGAGAAGTTTGTAGTGTTGCTGTTTGTTTTTCATTTAATAAAGAAATGTGGTCCATTTCTGATAAAAGTGCTACTGATGCTGTTAGCATCTATGCTAATCTCTGTAGAAACAGTCACTTCCTGTTGCTCGTAGCTCTAGCCTCTTCCTGCTTTAAAGGACGCTGATTGTCCCGCTCACAATCGTTGTAGATTGGAGCTTAGCAAGACTGATCTGCCAGATTACCTGTAGACAATGAATCAGGCTGACCCATCTGCACTGGAAGGTTATGAGATTATCTCTACATTAAGAACAGTAAAGCAGCCTTTTGGCATCTTAGAACTGAATTTCCTTCTGATATTTGGTTCAAAAGTGGCAGAAGATGTGATTGTCTTGAAACATATATGCAGGCAACATCCAGCCAGCAATGGTTTCATCATCAAAACATAATTTAAGCATCTATTCAGCCTGATCATTGGTTGAAGAAACCAATCCAGGTCAATTTCCCGACTCACAGGAATGCTTTTGAAACAATCAGTTGCACCCCTTCAATAAATAATGCAGTTGTTTTTCATTGTACTATTTTGGCAACTGCTGTTATCTGGATATTTCACTTCAAACATAAAGAGATGCACAATACTGTATTTTAAATGGTGTCTGATATCCCTTCATTTCTGATCTCATTATTGGCAAAATTTATACTGATGTTCTTCATCAAGTGCACAAAATCTTCACTGTGAAAACTGACGTGTTGCTTTGCTTCTGACAGTCTATTTGTGTAAGGAACAGATGTAAAACAAGAAAAACATTTAACTCTTGAAAATGCACCCATGCAGTGATTAAAAGGTGCAACAACATGCTACATTCGGGCTTTTTTTGCTGACATTACAGCTGATATTTGACTGATATGTATGGCAGAGTAATGGCCAAAATGTCAATAACGACCGATATAGGTATTTAACTTTTAAGGCCAATATCAGCCTTTACTACTATCGTGACAATGATATTGTGCATCCCTACATACACACATATAATTTGTACTATCATGTCTCATTTTATAACTTAAGAATTAAATTCTATATTGAAACAAATAAATATAATTGAAAGAGGAATAATGGTAACATGTGAGCTAAAGAAAAATAGGAGTTATATAGAACAATTTTAAAAAAACATGCTATTTACAAGTTGTTCCTATCTCCTCTCAAGGCTGGATTAAATTACTTGAATTAAATTAAGCTTTAATTTTGTACCTTCCTCACAATGCTGTTTTTAGGCAAAGTGTTGAAAAAATATTTTGAGTCATTTCCACTTTTATTTAGGAAGGGTGGTGGATAGAATTAAGACCTGAGGTGTAAAAGGGATTGTGGTATCAGTACCAGACCGGATTTGAACCCAGGTCACTCTGAAGTTCAGTGGTTGTGTCCACAAAAACTATCACTATCCTTCATTTTAGTGAAAGTAGGACCTGTTATTTTATGTAGATCACAGCATAGATTCAATTATATTCAGGGCAAAGATAGCTGTGGTAAGTCAGAGTGAAACCTCTTAAGTTTTTAACAGTTTAACTAAAACTCACCAGACACGGATGAACAGCTGCAGAAGTCATTGCTCCTCCAGGTGATGGTGTTTTTTTCTCTGTAGAAATGTTTTGAGATGAATATTGATATTGCTGAAATTTTGTTGATATTTGGATGCAACACTTGATCTCAGCTGGAGCTTATGCTAACAAGCCTCAATGGAGTTACTGAGAAGCTGATGTCCTAAGAGATTGACAATCATTGCTGATGGACTTCAGGTTTGGCTATTTGACCTTTTGTCATCTCTCCGATTGGTCCAATCAATCCAACCAATCAGAGAAGCCCATCTCAGAGCAGCAGGGAAAGAGTTTTTCAGAGTGTCATTGAATTATTTTTTTACTTAAACATTAAAAAATTTCAAAGAAATCGAACATAGACATTGGGAGAAAAGAAGGGTACAGCCTACATCGGCAACCGATCACAGGGCCACGTTCAAAATGTGAAGGAGTAAAGGGGTTGTTGACACAGTGGATCAGAGCACATTTAATGATTTATAACTCACTGTTTAAATTATTTATAAGAATGAAAGTGAAGCCCATTTCACTGCAAGGATGTACATATAGAGCGGATGAGTATGCATGGATAAGTTTGTGAGCCAAAGTGGAAGTTAGCATCTCACTGGTTCTTTCAACTTAAAGCCTGTGGGATTTGTCTCTGTTCTTGAAACATCGCGGACAGTAAGGTCTTTAGCAAACAAAATAAAACAAGAAACTTACAGGTTCTGTTAATGAATGACTAACTTTCATGTTTTTTTCATTTCAAAAGTATCAGTTAAAAGCTTAAAGCTATCATTACGCTACTATGGAACTACAGCATGGTGGTTTGACTTGGAAAGACCTACAAGATTACCAACATATAACATCACGTTATCACCTTTTGTTGAAGAATTTCCTCATAACCGAGTGATCGGGTCGAGTTGGTCTTTATGGCTGAAGCAATGGTGTTTGAATGATTGATTATTAAAAAAACTATCAGAAACACTTTCATCGCATCCCCGCCCATTTTTTTTTTGTTCTGATTAGCAGTTTGTTGGCAACCACCCTTTTAAACACACAACAACACTTCAAAATTAAAAAGTGGGCAACATCAGATGCATTTTATTATTCCTGATTGGAGCCAGGAAGTGCTAAATGCAAACTCACTTCCATGTATTGGACTCATGACTGCACCACTATATTGATCATGAGTTATGCAATGAGAGTAAAAAGTAGGACAACCCCAGTCTCCCCCACAATTCCACAAAAGTAAAAACAGTAATTTGGATCATCATTTCAGTTTTTCCTTTTTATTTTTTTTTTATTTCAACTTTTAATTGTATGGGGACAAGCAACTTAACCATCGCCTCACACTACAGTTCAAAGCCTGGGCTAATTTCTAATTCCCATCCTAATATTCTTTTAAAATACAAAAAAATAAAATAACAGCTACACAAGAAACAGCAAACAAGATCACTGATAAAAAATATTACTGAGCACATAACACATATCAGTTAAGCTAAATAAAGCAGGACATCCAAGACATACATGCTTAGAAGTTTGAATCCACTAAAAGACACTTAAATCTAAGCATCACGGTCTTGGACTTGGCTGTCTTGACTTGAAAACTCAGAACTTGAATCTCCCTTAAGCCAAAAAACCCAAGACAACATATGAACACATAACAGTTGCTTTCATAATTGCATCACTATCATCATATGATTCCCTCTAGTTAAGAAATGCTCCTTTTCTTCCTGCATCTTGTCCAATTAAAGATTTTCCATCATTGCCACAAAATGCTCTAACCTCGCGTCTCCTCCGCAGCACCCCCACCTTCCCTGCCGTGACAGACAGGGCCGTGATTACATCATAAGCTGCCTCTGCCTTAAAGCCTGGGATTTGCTTGCTGGTCCCTTCTGTTGCAGAGTAGAACAGAGAGAGATAGGGGTTCATGCCTTAATCTAGCAGGCGTCAGTGAATATCCTGCTCTTCCTCCAGATTAAAGCTGAACCAGGTTGCATTCACACAGATGAAGGGATCCTGATATACTCTTATTCTACACCTTGTCCCCGTGTTAGAGACAGGAGATGAATAATATGAGGCAGGTTTTCCATTTTGTGGGGAAACAAACATTGTTTAATTGTTGGTTTGGGATGTAAGCATGAGACAACAGTGCAGAGTAACATGTTTTCTTAGATAAAGGGCATACATCACTCTTCCTAAGCCTTCATTCAACAAACAGTGAACTAAAACTGAGTTATGAGAAAGCACAGCTTATAAAAAGAACAAAGTGACGCCATCATCTCCATCAAACCTGTTGTTTTAATTCACTCTTTACATTTATTTTTTGGGCTTTTATGTCTTAATTTATAGACAGGGCAGTAGATAGAGTTGGAAACTGGGGAAGCTGGGAAGAGAGGGAAGGGGGAATGACCTTGGGAAAGGAGCCTGGATCTGAACCCTGGACTTCTGCTTTCAGCTTTATTTTAAAATAAACTAAATGTGAAAGAGGCCAGTAGGAAAAGATTTTGTCAAGCCTAATTGCAAATGAGAGTATGCTCAATTGTTTTTTTTTTTTGTTGTTAACATGGTTTTAAATTGACTGTGAGCTACATTTGGGGAAAGCATTCAACAACATTTCACAGCAGCTACTGTGAAAAAATCCACAACCAGTCTGCCAAAATTCACACATATGACCAAGACTTTTGTTTTATATATTTTTTTAAGGGGGGCAATAAGGAGGGTCTCAAGTAATTGTAGGAAAGGAGGGAATGGAACTAAAATAATCTGATGCATAACATTTCAACATCGTTTTTATCGCTAGAATTCTGTGTCCTTTTCTGTCGTTCTTTTTATCCAAACCCACACAAAATATATTAAATAAAACTGGTATATAGGGAAGAAATTTAATAAAATAAAGATCATTGTTAGTGTTGATTGATCAGATGAGAATTACAAAAGACTGCATAGACAACTTAAGTAAGATGAATGAAAAACATTATTGCTGGTAAAAAAAAAACAGAAATATTGAAGATTTATGGGTTTTTTTATGTTTAAGACATTTAAGAATTATAAGACATTTTGCAAGAAGAATGTGTCCACCAGAGAAGTGGTTTCCAACTGGTGGGTCAGGACTAAAAGTGGGTCACAGATCTGTTTGAAAATCTGTGCTTGGAAAAAAAAAAAATGTTAAAAAGTTGATCAATAAAGCTACAGCAGTGAACACTCCCAGACTTTAATGGCATCGGGTCTTGAGTGTGTGAGTGTGAGTCAATGAGAGCTTCAAGAGATCAGGAAAAATAATAATGGGACGAACTTAAATGGCATTCAAAATTCCGGCAGAAAATATTGCAGTGGCAAACTTCAAAAAATGTATATCGTGACATATTTAGCTGAATGGCAATATTGAAAAACACCCGATTTCTTCTTAGATGAATAATTCTAAAACAAAATACTGAAGCTCAAAGCAAGGACGGTTCAGTAAACAGGGCTGTAAAGGATTAACATTTAGAGCTGCAGTATCATATTTTATCATCATCATATGCTGTTAATGCAAAACGTAGAAAAGATTGATTGTCCTTCAATTTTTTGGCCAACTGTTTTGGCATCCTCGGCGAAAAAACAAGCAAAAAGCATAATTCTGCTGCTCACCTGAGATACTGAACAAAATGAGACCCTCATTTAGTGTTACCATCCAGCCTCATTTTAGCACAACTATTTTGATGTAAATGATTCTGCCTTAAATCTTTTTTGAAAATATATTATTTCTCAAAACCTCGGATTATCTCCCAGACCTTCTTTGGGTCACAGCTTTGTCTTACGGAGGCATCACAGGCTATTTCTTCACAGTATAAGGATCTGTGGCATGGTATAGTTAGTGAATTTATATGATCTGAATGTTTGAAACCGATTATTTTTTACATTTTTACCACCAGACCATGTTTATGTATGCTTTCCCAGCATCAAACAGGTCCAAAACCTGTCACTGTTAGGGTTTTCTTGACGAAGACATATTTTCTGTGAAATCATTTCACATACACTGGTCTCCAATTAGATTTAAAGGGGTGCTGTAACAGGGGGAAACTTGCTGCATTAAGTAGCACAGGTTACATCATGATACGCAACACTGCAATGCACTCCACCAATCATCTCTTCCATCTCTAACTGACTTTGAACCTGATTGGACGCCATTAAGTCCATCTGATCTAGGCAGCCAGGCTTCTTTCCTGTGGGGAAATAAAGTTTAGTGGTGGAGGATCGCCGCTCTGCGCAGAGCTATTGATTCCTCCGCAGCAGGTCGACGTGGACTGCAGCCCTGGCTTCAGTGGCACGGCTCCACAGGGGGGTCACTGCAGGGTTAGAGGGGAGGGGTTGGTCATTCTTGTAGCCTGGAGTCGTGCAGGCAGACTCTGGGGCAGAGCTTTAATCTCCACTAATCGTTTCTTAATACGTGCATCCCAGGCCCCACACCCCCGCACACCCGCATGGGCACGAACACATATGTACAAACTGCTCTCCGTCCTAGCCCCCACTGGCTCTAACAAGAGATTATCTCCTGCCCCTCGGACTGAGCAAAGGGCCGGGTCAAAACTTAAAAAAAACAAACATATTTTTCAGACAAGGAAATGAACTCTGTAACCTCCAAAATAAAATGACAATTCTTTGAGATTAAACCTTATTCTCCTTGTTCATCAGCGGGTGATCCTGGATGTTCTCTCATCTGTAAAAAAAAAAAACAAAGCAGAAAACCCTTTAAAAACACCGACATTACAACACCAATCTGCAGATCTTTCCCAGAAGCCTCAGCATCAGCAGACATGTTGTTGCTGATGAAGCGCCTCCCCGCTACGCTCCATAATGTAGTCTAATAGTCTAATAATGGCATCCTCACCTTCTCAGCTCACACCTCTGTCCACCTCCAGCCCAGACACTGCGTAAGAACGACTCTAATCTCATTTCACTAATGCTCTGCAGCCTGCATTAGAACACAGGCGAAGCACTGTCTCAGCCCGACTCTACCCACCCAGGAAACTCTGTGTGTGTGTGTGTGCGTGAGAGAGAGATGGAGATGGAGAGAAAGGGGCCGGGGGGGCTGTGAGATAGAGGAGGGGAACTGAAAAATGCGGTGTAACCTGAGCTGCTAGGCCCATCTGGAGAAGGCCTCTCATTGACAAGGGTTATCCCACAATGCACTTTGCTGCAGAGGAGATCGTTAGAGGGAGTCAGACATGGGAATCTCAATTTTTGGAGCATTTGTTGGCATGAATGATAAGGGAATTTAGATGATAAATATGCCAAAAGATGACAAAAGACGTGCTTCTTTCACGGACAGTAAGCGTTGATCTTTATTAAAGCTCTGACTTTTGTGTAATCTGGTTTATTTTTTGTCTTAAAATCAGCACTCACCCCGACTCTGACTGCTCTAATGGCCGCTCCGCTCAAAATTAAGATGGCCTCCTCCGCGCAGGTCTGCGAACGACGTCCGTGCAGATCAAATATGACTACCCTGCAGGCAAACTGGTAACAATACAAATCATATTAGCTAAAGCTGAAGTGTAGGCTATAAAGCAGGGTTTATGCAAAGGCAGATAAAGAGGTTTAAATCCCCAGATCCCCCTGTCACCTACATTAGCAGACCCTGACCCAGATATACACCAAGCTCAGTGTGGAGCAGATTTTTTTTTTCGAGACATACCGTCGATGGATTGTTACAGCAAAGCAAAAACTCTACATTCTACATGTAAGAGAGAGACTTCCCTCCTGCTCCAGCTCTCCACCCTTTTTCTCTCGTTTGGGAAAAGGGAGGAGGGAAAAAGGGCTGCATTGAAAGAGAGGGGTAAGATGATACTGAACGGTTTGCCAATTATGCCACGGAGCTAAGAGAGGAACCCCCCTGATGGTGGGATGGAGGAAGAAAAGCTGGAGCACTGTGCCACTATTGAGCCCCTCGTAGAGCAGAGTCAGACCTGAATACCTGGACAGAAACGTCTTTTATCATCAATGCAGTAACAGCACTTGGGTATGATGGCATATTAGGACCACTTTGAAAGATAAGGAAATTAAAATGATCAAAAAATGTTCCAGAAAATTTAATCACAACTGAACCTAAGACACACAAAACTCAGATTTCTTGTGTGTAAAAAGGTCTAAATTCAAAGACAAAAACTTGATTTATGTAGTTTATCGTGTAAATTTCAGGGACCAAACCTTGAAAAACTCAAGAATGTAAAGTGTAAAATTGGCTACTGCATAGAAGAACATCATTCCAGATGAAGACTGAGATGTGAGTAAATTATTGTGCCTATGCCCCAGCATCATCACATTATTATTAGCATCCAGACTCTACAGTAAACTGAGGCCTTTCAAGAAAACAGCACGCTATTTTAGATTAGGACAAATGGTTTGTCCAACTGCAGAGCACTGGGCAGATGTGAGACTAAGTTTCCCAGTGTATGACTTCAATACTTAAAAAATGGACAAATTTGGAAGTTTTCTGAAAATTCACAACACTGTAAACTAAAAAAATTGAATTCTGATTCTCAAAAATCCACAATTTAACAGTAAATATTTTTTTAATTCTTGAAAAAATATATCCTTTTTTATTTCTATTTTTAGGAGTGACCCTAATATGCTCTTGTGCTGAATAAATATGACCTAATTGGTTTGGACAAGTCAATTTTTACCATAACTGCAAGACCATCATTACCTGACACACCATATAGACTGCTTTACATATCCATAGCATATATTTCATGTCCAACTGGGCAAAATCTCTGAGATGGACAGAGATGTTCAAGAAACACTGAGGCCTGACACAAAGGTTTTGTCTGTCACAGTTATCACAGGCCATCAGAGGCTTGCAGTCACTTCAGCATGAATGAAAACACTGACGGCCACAAACTCTTTGTCCTTATGAAGAAGCTGAAGGCCTGACCATTTCTGACCAGGCACAATCATTTTAGCTTGAGGCTAAAGAGTGGGCCTGCCTCATAACAGAATCACATCTGGCAAATCCAGCATCTTTGCTAGATTAAGTACAACAGTCCAAACCTGAGAGACTGATCAACTCATCATTACGATCATTTTCAATTGATTTCAACACTCTGTAAGGTACCTCAAAAGTTAAAGAAGGAACACCTTTAAATGGTCTTTGCAATCAGATTTCTTGTTTAGTTCAACTCACTGTCAAATCCCGAAACATATGTTTAAGTTAGCCAAACGGGTTAACTAAGACACCTAATAAATGCACATATCCAGAGGAGATTTAAGAATGTAATATAATATTTTCTTGAATTCCCAAAGAAAATGAACAATGAAAAGATATACATTTCCATACCACAGAGCTAGCTCTGATATTGGCATGAGAGCTTTGAGCATGTAATTAAATCTTGCCTCGAAGGCTGTAAAGAATCAGAGCCATCGTATCAGAGAAACTGATATTTTCGTCAATGTTTTGGGGGTTTGCTGATGGACGTTTTCACATTGATTGCAACATAACTCTTGTTTGCTCATTTTCTTCCTCAGAGAAAAATCAGACATTAGCAGGTGTGTGTGTGTCTATTCTACTGTCCAAAATATCTTATTACACTTCGAAGACTCGTTTAAGAAGAGTAGGCAGAAAATAAATAAACTGAAAGGAGGAAGATTTTGAAAAAAAAAAAAAAAGAGAACAAAGTAAAGATTTTGAGATCTTAGTTAAAACGTAAAATTGGCCTCATTCTTTAAATAGTATTTCAACACAAGACTTAACATTAATGGGACACTAATGGGACTACAATGTTAAAAAATGTATGTCAACATTAGTCCTCATGTTTCTGCATCAGGAATAATGTTGACATAATAAACCATTGGAAAAACCATCTACAAACAGGATGAAATAGTTGTTCCTGCTCACAAAATGATAATGATGTGAGGATAAAGAGGCAGTAAATATAAAATTAGTGGGTTAGTTTTGATTAAAGTGAGACTCAAACCCTCTGATTAACCTGTAAAGAATCTAACAGACAGCACATGTGCTCAATCACCTCCAGTTTTTCTTAAAAGTTCTGCCCCCTTTTAATGCTTTTTTAATGGGAAGTTTTGAAGATGGACTTGAAATACATGCCATGAATATGTGAAAAAGTTAATCAGGTGTGTCAGGCTATTTTTCTCAATATTGTATTGTAACATCTTTTTCAACATTTGTACCTTTTCCTCAAAGTGCGTCATGAAAAACAAATCTTCCAAATTATTATTATTTTTTTTTTTCTTTTATGGCTGACCTTTATATTCATCCAAAGCCAAAAAAAATATATTTGACAAGTCCAAAAAAAATTACAAATCAACATATCACAAGCAAAAAAAAAAGGCCCAAATTACCTTGTTGGTAAAAAACAAAATCGAATACAACTCCCTTGAATTAAGAAAATGCAAATGAAGCCAATACAGCGAGACAATTTGATTTTTTTTATTTGTTTAGAGTATAAAAATAAGATTTACCTGCTGGTTAACCATTTAAATGCCAATTTGATTACATGATGTCACTGTTTTTATGAAAAAAAAATACACAAAAAGAGTTATCATCAATACAGTAAATGTTGGAGGGCTGGGGATTTGTTTTAAAGATCAGGCTTAATTATACATAAGATTAGCAACAAAACTGATTTTCATGCATTGTTATTCTATTTGCAGTGTCACATTCACAATTTACAACGCTTTGAGGTCACCAGATGACAAAATGTCTTCTTCCAAACATATATTTTTGTATATATTTATATATACCCAGCCCTACAACATTTATTATATGGAAAACAACTAATTTTATGTGTTGCTTTTTCATAAAAACAGTGACATCATGTCATCAAATGGGCATTTAAAGGGTTAAAAAATGATGTTTTATGCTTCATTGGCAGACACTTCAAACCACAAGCAACTTAGGCCTCATTTTTGCCATTAATATCCTTCATGGATTGTCAGATACTTTTCAGGAATACGCCAAATGAACTTGAGGTTTTTCAGTATTGAACACTTTTTTATGACATACTTCAAACAGGTTGAACATTTCATTTCTATCAAAGTTTTAAAAAAAATCCCTTGGCTCCCTCTATAATCCTTTTGCATCTTTTTCCCCACAAATCCAAGTGGGCCTGAATCCACATCACCGGAGCTCCTTTAAAAGCTCGTCTCAGTCCCAGATCTGAGAGCTACAAATCCCATCCTTCAAAGAGCCGTTGGAGCTTTGAGGCTGGGGTGCGCAGGGGAGGAACCGAGTCTCACCCCACCCTCCACCACCATCAGCCACTCACTCACTCAAAACGTCCTTGAGAGGTTTCTCCACCTTTATTTTTGTTTGTTTTTTTTGCTTCTGTGTTGTTGTGTTTTTATGAACCATGTGGATGCTCTCAGGCAGTAGTTGGCAAGTCTAGAACCACCGGATCCATCTACCTCACCAGTGTGAGTTCTACCATTGCCAAACACCAACAGAGAGAAGACGCTGGGCCTCTGCAGACAAAATGACAGATAGATATTGAATCCCTCATTAAAGTGTTTGCTCTGCTGTGCTTGTAGCATCCTCCTGGGTCATGGATTGAGGTGGATATTGTATTCCAGATCCAGGTCTACTTTTTGTCCAAATATGGGCAGAAGGTAGACAAAAATTTACATAAGAGACAACAGGAAGGAGAAAAGGTCTCACAGGGGATTATTTTTTAATAAAAGGACACAAAAATGTACAAATGCAGATCCCAGGTTTACGCCAAAAGTGCTGGAAGTCTATCTCGTCCTATATTGGCACTACACATAATTGCTCAAAGTATATATACAGAAGCAAAAATGTGCTAGTGCCAAAATGGGCAAAGAAGAGGAGCGGCTGCTGTTATAGAAGCACATCAGAGACAGAGAGAGCTCGTCGAAAGAGGAAGACGAACCCAGCAAGACTCATGCACCCGCACCGGAGCGATTACATCACACTCACCCCACCCACAAGCAAAGCACAACAGAGGAGAGAGCCAGGAGAGAGTTTAAGCCGCCATGGACGGGCATCATCATCATCAAGTGGTTCTTTCTCTGCTCTGTTTATGGCCCTATGGTAATTCACTGATAGTGAGCTCTCACAGTGAATTCTACCAGTGCCATACACAGAACAGGAGTCATTATCACCCCAATAACCCCAGGCCAGGCTGCAGGAGGAGCAGGAGGAGGAAGTCAAACTAAGCAAACAAGACCCTCAAACCCTCCACAAACAACAGCCTGGAGAGATGAAAAGTGACAGAAGAGGACAAATATGGGAGGAAATAGGAAGAGGAGTGTTAGAAAAGTGACGCAGCTGAATATGAGCCACGCTGCACTGCGGTGGATTGATCCACGCATTGAGTAACAGGTCAAAGGATACCGTGTCTAGGTGCTGGTATCTAAATATAAGCCCGGTCAATCCTAGGAGAGAGTAAACATCCTCACCTAGTTGTCCACTGCTAATCGCCCCGCTCTGCCATCTTTAGATTTCTAGGAAACAATCAGGATGAAGAACAACACAATAAAACTCAATAATTTGATCACTTAAGTCTACATCCATAATTCAAATTGGATTGCAGTGGGCAAACACTGTTCGTAGCCAATAAAATACATGTAAATCAGTTTACTTTACCTACTTTAAACAGTGCATGCTCTGTTATAAAGCTGTCAATATCCAAAACATAAGGTTGGTAAGACAAAAAAGGTCTTAAGAGGTAAGCTCTTTACATCCAAGCCCTGCTAACCCCCTCTGAAATACCCCCAATTTGACCAAAGGGTGCCACCCTCAACCCAACCTCTTAATTCACCCTGCAGATTAGCCTTTTTTGAACCGTCGCAATGATGCTGTCCCCTCCTGTAATACAGAAAATTAGCATATAACCCCTCCAGGTTATATTTAGGAATATTCTGATCCATCACAAAGGGAAACAACAATTGAGAGAATCCTGGATTATCGTTATCGTAAACAAGGAATCCCAGAAAATGGCAGCCATGATAGTCAGAAATAAACTCGTGCTGATTCAAAATGGCTTTCCAAAGAGCCAAATCAGCTCAATATCGTCAACCATGTTTCAAAATTCAGCTGTCACAAATAATAATGAACTCAAAATCCACTTTCCAACCATCTCTTGACCTTGAAAGTCTTCTCAAATACATCGTCGCTCTGCAGATAATCCTAAAGTCACAGCGGCTACCCGTCCTCAGACGCCCCACCCTTGCTACAGCCATTAGCTCCCTCACCCCGGGCCCTGCAGTGCGCGGAGCTCCCATTGATTCCAGCGATCAAAACCATGTACTAAGTGATTCCTCAGACGCCCAAATGGCTCCCTGAGCAAGACTCCCATTGCCATTTCCTGGAGAAATCAATAGCACTAAAAAGCCAAGTCGAAAAAGAAACCTGTGTCCTTTAAAACGCTTTGATTATGCACCATTATTTCATAGATTAATGAGTCAGAATGGAGAATTTAGCATTATATTCTTAAAATATTCAACACTGAAATAGATGACTTCTGATCAGGTTTTGATTTTAGTACATTTATTTGTATTGTGTTAGTATTACAGGAGCTGTGATTGTCCATGTAGCCCTGAAATCTGTTTTATCCTTGTGTAAATATAGATTTTGTTTGGTTAGTTATGAGCTCAAGGCATGGCACACAAAGTCATCATCCCCTAAAGTGTCAGCAAGGCCAGCTGTCAAAATACACAGCTCATCATGTGCAGTAGCTTAAATAAACTGGAAACACCCATCTATCATTCAGATTGAACTAAGTCACACCATATTTAATGTTTTACACACTTTTAGGGACTTTGAGGCTTCTGTTTCCATAATTAAAAAACACAATAGTAAATTTAGAAGTGAATTTCTGGGGTTGAATAAAAGCATTTCATAAAAGGATCAAGGCAGAGACATCATACATGTTGTGATGTTTATGTACTATTTATTTAGCAGCATTTAATTATAAAAAATGCTTCAAACTATTTTATTATACTGCTTCTCTTTTGTCTCTGTCACCCTTAATTCAGAGCAGCTCCAAAATCCCCCTCTCTTAATCGCATTTGTCTGAATAGAGAGTCTACATGTCCTCAACTTCACGGTTATTTCAGGAGGATTTATCACTCCTCTAAGTCCCACAGCACGACTCACATCCTGCACCAGTCATGCAACCACTGCTGGCCTTATTTTACAAGCGAAAGGGGCCTTTGGAGCACGTTGAGATAGGATAGAAATTCTTCCATGTATTTTTATGTTGCAACAAGAGTTAGACTTTAAAAAATAGGATAAGAGTGGCGTAATTCTCAGTATAAATTGCCAACCCTTTAAGGCACTTGACGCCTGCAAACGCACCATTTTAAAAGCTTTATTGGAAGCCCATTCTGCAGTCTTTAAATATTTAAATATAAAAGCCCGAATTCCGATTAAATCTAAATTAAAGTCTGTAAAACTTTATCTGTATTCGCTTTGGTATTTACTGTGGCTGGGGAAAGCAGGTGCAGCATGGTTGAGACATACCAGCAGCCTCCAGCATCAACACGGGAGAATACTAAAATGGCGACAGAGTATTTAATCAAAATTGAATATCAGGCTGCTTATTTAACTTTATATTAAGAGTTCGGTACTTCCCTCCGACAAATTCGTCCTACATGGAGCATTGTTGGCAAAATTTGCAGAATTTTACTCACTATGTCGCAGATAAACTTATCTTTATTTAGACAAGTGAACAAAAATATACTTGTTTTTCAAAGAGGGGTATTAATTGCAACAATATCGTTTTATTTACGGCACTAATGCGGCCATTTTCTCCGCTATCTCATAATTAAGTTTCCGCTTTTTTGCTGCTCTCGTGAAACACATTATAAAATGTTTAAGAGCACAATTAAAAGTCTAAATACATCAAAGGGTCAAAAGATAACATGTACTCTACCTTCCTGCGACTCCATCGCTGTGCGCCATACCTGAAGCTACGTGCAAACTACTCTGAAGTCGAGCCCATCAGACATTTTAAGTCCTTTTTTCTACTCTCATCTTTGAAGGAGCTCCTCTATTAAAGCGGTGTTGAGGCAACAGAAGCCCGGGGTCCGCGTAGCCCGCAGCAGGACTGCAGAATTACAATGAAACAAAAGAAATCCAAGCGGCGTCCTGGACTTCCTGAGTATCAAATGTCAAATTCAGCCCTGCGCTCCTCTCCTCTCCTCTCCTCCTCTCTCCTCTTCCCTCTCTTCCTCGCTCCCTCCAGCTCTCCTCTCTCTCTCTCCAAACTCAGCCTCCTCCCTTTTACCTGCGCACTGACTGAAGGAAAGGTGTCCCGGGCACCTTTTTAAAGGCGCAGGCACACCGGTTAGAGCGGAAGAGTTCAAGGGTCAGGCGCCATTTAAAAGGAAGAGAAAAGGTTTAAAAACTCTAAAACCTAAAGTATGATTATTTTCAATTTGTTAGCATAACACATTGTGTACGTACAATTAAGTATTGACGGGTTTGATTGTTTTGTTTTGTGTGTATCCATGAAATGAAGAACTTTATGCTCTAATGTGAAGTGTCTTGAGATAACACTTGTTATGAATTGGCGCTATACAAATAAAGATTGATTGATTGATTTAAATTTATCCTACTTCTATTCGCTGTGCTAGTATTGCTTTGGCAAATTAAGCTGTGATTTTGCCAAAAAAAAAAAAAAAGGAAAAATATTCATGTTTGTTTTTAGGGTCAGGTGAGTTAGAGAATATAAAGGGAGAAGGGTGTTGTGTTCATTTTAATCTTTAAGTAAAGCAAAATAGACAAAAATGATCAGTCTAAGTGCTAAGAAAGAAATATAAAATGAATTGCATTTCGAGAAGAAAGGATGTAAGAACTATAAATAGCTTGACATTTTCAGAAAAAAAAGTTAACGTTGTGTTTTTTTAACGTAAAAATGATTCAGATAAAGCTATTTTAAGTAGTCTGAAAAGTGCTTCTTAAAGAGCCAAAATTAAAAAAAATAAAAAAAAAACATGTTAAATAGAAATGTAGTAAACTAACAAGTGTCATCCTATAGTGGAAATGTTGCTAAAAGGTTTAAATGTCAATTATAAAGTTGAAATGAAAAAACACAAGATTGATACTAGAATGTTTTTTAAAGAGAGAAAAATTACTTTTTTGATTTTAAAAGCTTATAATGTTTTAATTGTACCTTTTTTGCATGTTTAAAATATCTCCGCCTACCCCTTCTTGACCCTGATGTTCCTCATTAATTTAGAAACAGGTTGCTTGAGTAAAACCTGAGTGTCTCTGAGCAGGAGCCGGCCCTGTGTACCTGTCTTCTTAAAAGTGGGCGTTTTTATTTGCAGCACCCAAAACTCCCCTCAGCTCCTCTCCTCCTGGATCAAACGAGTCCAGAGGGACTTGCCCGGTATTGAAGACTCGTGTTCCTCCTCTTTAAAGCGCCTAAAACAAAATAGTCCAGACTGACCGTGCTCCTCCGGCTCTGCTGCGTTTACGGCCTCGGGTCCTGCGGGGTTTTAGTCTTTTTAAGGTGGGTCTCTCTGCGGGGAAGGAGACCTGAAACGTGGTGCTGGTCTAACCCCGAGACTGCCGCAGTCTGAGCGGATCAGGATTGGATTGTCCCCCCGGATTAAACGATTTCCCCACGAATTATTCGGACCAACCCCCCAAACGATAGAAAAGACGTACAAGCCTACATTTTAAACGGATAACTATTATATATATATATATATATATATATATATATATATATATATATATATATATATATATATATATAGTATTATATTTATTTTCATTAAAACGTCAACAGTGATTTAAATGAAGGTAACCAGGGGCGCTGCCAGACATATTAAGGCCCCATGAAAAGGGCCCTATCCAAACCAGCTGTGCATGGTTTCTCAAACAATGTATCCATTAAGCAAATTAAATAAATATGTAAATAAAATGTTAACATTAAACTACAAAAATTGGAGAAAATGCTCTTCAACTAAAGATTATGCATTGAGTTGTAAATTTAACTACTCCGTATAATTAACTTCCTGACATTTTAACCGTTTAAGCATGTTTTTTTTTTAACATTCACATTTAATGTTAGTCATTCTCTGATCTTTTAACCCTGTCAAAGATTGAACATTTTTGAAGATTACACATTTTTCTTACTCCACAACCTGTCATTCTCAAGACCTAAATATTTAATCAGATATTCAGATATTCATCAAAAAGAACATAACACTCTCTTTAAGGTGCTCTAAAGGGCCTCTGTTTTGTATGTATGTTATTTTATCGCAATGCAGAAGAGGTCTGAATATTTCTAATTTGCAATGGAGAAACATGAGAAGCTCCTTTTTCGAGTCAAATCCAAAAACACCAAAATGTGGCTAAAATTTTGCTCTATTGGGGGCCTCTATAGCAGCCATGGACCCAAAGAGTCTTGATAACTTCCCCCCCTTTATGCCTCTGCTGTAGGAACAGGACTATAGGCAAAACAAGTATAATGCACCGCACCTTTAATAAGCCTAAGTCAGTTTAATGAAGTAAGACCAGGGGCGGGGTTAGTAATTATGAGGTCCCTGGCAGAGCCCAATATGAGAGTCCTCCTAATTTAGCAAATACAGCCAGTAAATAAATTGTATTTTGATGCTGTTTGAAAGACATCTGAAGCAGAAAAACATTAAGATTTTCAGTCATATTTTGACCAAAAACAATATTAACAATGGCACTGTTTGGTGATATTCAGGAATTGGTTAAATTCTCAAATATATATTTGCAATTTTGCAACAATGCATTAAATCAAAAATAATTTATGAGAAAATCTAAATGATTCAGAGAGATAACTTAATGAATTACCATAAAATCACTCAAAGCTGCAAGCAATTCTCATGACAGATTAAAGTTGCACAAATAGGTTGCCAATGTTTGGACAAGTGCATATTAGACTGTACACAAATCATTCCCAAAAAATTTAAAGTTAATTTCTCACATTTGATGCTCACCTAAAAAAAAAAGTTCCAAAAAACCACAGAGCTTTAACATGTTAAGCTTAAAGATATTTTTATTAGTTGATTTTAAAGTTTTAAATGGATTAAGACCTACTTAGTTGATCCTTTAATTCTAACTAACCCTAAGCCTCTGTGTTTGATTGTTTATTGACATCTTTTAATTTTTTTTATTATCCTTTTGGATTTTATGGTTTTAGCTTTATCTTCTCTGCCCTTAAGTCACATTTTAGCCAATTTAGTATGTTTGTTTTATGCTGATGATGGTTTCTATTGTTGTTTTTATCTCACTCACTATCTTTTGGGGTTGTACAGCACTTTGGTCAACACATGTTGATTTTAAATGTGATTTATAAATAAAATTAGACTGGCCTAAAGACATCGATTACTGTGGATGCACTTATAAACTGATGTTTGGTGGATTGCAGTGATCCCTGCTAAGGCATTTTCACTTTTATAAACAAATTTAAGATAAAAATGCTACTTGTTACAAACCAGTCCACCCTTCAATAGGCCTTACAGGCAGCAGAGTTGAGGCCTTCAGGCCTTTGGTAAATACACAGGTCAGTGGTTTACATGCAGCTCTGGTGGGCCACAGCACAAAGTAAAACAGTTTACGAGAGAAGCTGCTGCAAAAAAAGCCTGAGTGAAAGATTAGAATTTAAACTGGAGACTGTTTTTGTACATGGTCCTTAAAATGTTGCAAGTTAACCGAGAAAAGAAACAAGCTGCTCTGCTCAGCAGAGAAAATGACTGCTGGAGTCCCATCTCTCTCATGCTTTATCTTAAGCAGCATTTTCACATATTAAACCTGCAGGCGTACATCACACAGACTATTTGGCGCATCCTCCCAGCCCCCCATCCAGGGATTAGTGTTAGTCAGCTGATGCAGTTGAGGCTGCAGTTCTTGGGTCGAGATGCTGCAGGATCAAATGACCACGTCCAGATGGCTAATGACTATCAAATACTGCATTTAAAGCCCGCACTATAGCGTGCACATTGCATAACATTTACGATGTAGAGGAAGCAGGAGGAATACCTTTGCTGAAGAAGCGTCATCCTGCAGAATAATTCATGTTTAAATTAAAGAGAGAGGCCTATTTTCAGTCATTGGCGCATTAATACCCCATTATAAAACACATACGACCTGATGGAGGCCTGGTGTTCTGGCAGAAGCAGCATCATCCCTCGGCCTTCAGGGGCCTTCATCTTCATCCTCATCCTCCTCAGGGCTTCACAGCACCTACAGGTCCCCTGCTGAGCCCCAGGTATGCCTCACCTCCACTTTAGCTGCCTAATATATGGGCCTGAGTTCCACCCATAGCTGCTCTCAGATAGCCGGTGTGTCCATTTACCTGCTGCTGATAATTAGCCAGATAAGTAGGTGAATAAAACTCGTGTAATATTTAGAGGTGATGCGGCCGGGTTCGGTTACGCTCCTTTCAGGCTGGATAGCGACAGTGAAATCAATCCGCGGTGACTCGTCGGGGAGCCTGACGTGGTTTCCACCTGGAAAAGCAGAAACCCGAGCCGTGGATCATCTGTTAGCGTGTGTACAGCGATGAGGAGCCCGGCCATGAATATTTAAAACACTCATTTGGTGTTTCGTGCCGGAGCTGGACGGAGCAGGTGCCAGCGGAGGGATCAGGTGGACGCGTGGTGCGTCTGCGTCGCTGCCACCCGTCCGGCTCCTGAGAGGGGACACAGGACCCGGGCCACGCGATACGGGACGCTGGATGAAATAGTAATGCAGCGAGACATAGTCTGCTGCTCATGAAGAAAAAGAAATAGAAACAAAAGGGTTTACTGTTTCCAAGATGCGTCTTTACGCCGCTGAAATTATGTCGAAATCTTGTTGATTTCACGTGCAGAAAATGACGATAAAGTAATGTATTCTTATTACCTTAGCAGCTGTATAATAAATATAGTTCCTCTACAAGCTGTCAATTATTAAAATGACACTTTCAATGACAAAAAATCGACCATAACACAAGAATGTGACTTTCTTAAAAATGTATCATTAAAATTAGTTCAAATTTAATCTCTGGAATAATAACGCGTATTAATGACTCCTCAACATTAAATATTTAAGCTTCCTCTCACCTAAAATGAAGATTTATTCAATAAACATCAAACCTAAATGTGCAGTGTCAGGTCTCGACATTAAATAAGAGAACTCATGGTACACAAAATACGGAAGCCCAAAAGGACATGCGCTTAAATTTATTGTTTATTTAAGGTTAATGTAGGCCTAAGTGTAGCTACTAGAAATAGCCAGTAACTCATCCACTCTTCTAAAGCAGGTATTTATAAGAATCTATATCTTTATACTTATCCTTATTATCGGGGGCCTTCAGTTCATTTTGCATTTAACTTTTGTGTTTGTGGGTCTGTTAAATGTAATGCACAGATGGCATCCATGTTGTCTGTAATGGAGTGAGAATGTATTATCATAAATGACTGTGAGCTTGTGTTATGTATTTTTGTTTTTGCATGCCTTAGAACAGGGGTGTCCAAACTACGGTCCAGGGGCCAACTGCGTCACAGTGGCCATTTTTAATTGGCCCTCAGGAGTTTCAAAAAGGTGAATTTGGCCAGTATTAAAACCAAAAATCCACAATCTCAGCAACTTAATGTTTGGATTTGTTTTTTCTTATTTTCATACTGTCAAGGGGCAAACAGGGGTACTCACGGTCACCCAGAGCCACCTGAAATTTAATTTTCTACCCTAAAATCCATATATGTTATGCATTGAATGTGGGGTAAAGCAAAGAGGCCCTGTGATACTTGTACTTTTCAATATGTGGCCCTCAAGGACAAAGTTTGGACAGTCCTGCCTTTGGATGACCGATGAGATTTTGCTATTGTGCTAATTCTGGCATATTCCATTATAGAGTGCTTATATGTTCATAAATGACCACTTTTCTTATTCAATAAATTAGATAAATATAAATAATGTGAACAAGATAACATATAAAGAAATTTATAATTACATATACATTGTATTTTACTGTTTTTGCCTGGTTGTTTTCTTGAGATCTTTATTCATTTCAGTTTTCATCAGAAGATAGCATCACCCTTTTCAGATGATAATGAGTTCATCTCCCAATATCTTTAAAAAAACACATAAATCAAGTAATTATGGAGGTCAAATCAATGTAAAGAACTTAAGATGATGACAAACAAACCACATTCTCGAGAAAAACAAACGTAATTTTCTTGTCTTATTGTCAGTGAATAAAAATCAAACAATTACTTTTCCCCAAAGGGCTTGCCAGTTCTTGCACTGTACCAAACTATCTAACTTCAAGAGTATGTCAGAAAAATAAAAAAAGATGATCACTGGTACTTTTGCACCCTGCTGTGGCCCCCTATGTAAAGGGAACTCAAGAAGACTCTGCCAAAATGACACAGCTGGGCAGAACTCAGCTTAAAGTTCACTAATGTCCATGAGTATCTGTCCATGCTTTAGGACATATCTTGGGCCCATGTAGGGACCTTTAAGGGGCCTTTCAGGGGTCTTGCTGTCTCTGTGGACAGGACCGCTTGTATGTTTAAACATTATCTGTTCCCTGCTGCTCCCACTGTTACAGCGGCAGAGTTGATTTGTGGGTGGTGTGGTACTGGTGGGTGGGGACGAGTCAGTCAGTGGTTCATCTATTAGTAAAGACGCAGGGGATCATTGAGCTGCTCAGTGCTGCTGCATCACCCCTAACACCACCTCCCCCCCCCCCCACCCCCACCCCCACTGTTCCTGTGAAACAGAGCTGGTAACCGGAGAGGGCCCATTGCCTGCCAGTCAGCCTCAGCTTCAGAAACCCAACACAGAGAAATGCATGTTAGAGATGGTTTATGCTGATTGGTTGGTCAGGTAACTAGGTAGATAGATTGGGGGGTTTAAGAACAGTATATTAACCATCTTGGTTGTATGAAAATCAATAAAATAGGGGTGGGCATAAGGCAACTCAGGGCCAAATGTGGCCCCTCTTCTCAGTACAGCCTTGGTTAGTTTCAGTGTATCAGTAATTGCATGTAGAGTTTTAGCTTTAATGTTAAGATATCCTGATTCGGTTACATTCTCATCATTTTAACCTCTTAGGTTTTAGTTGACAAAACTTCCAAACATTTAAGCATTTAGGTCATTAAAAATTATGACATTTTAGCAATGACTTGTGTTCAAATATTTCCTGTATGAAGCTAAATGAATTAGCTAAATTGTTAAAGTTATGCCATTGTACAGCAGTTCAATCATGTTAAAGCACTATCAATGCTTAAATGATGAAAATACTGATATACCCCAACTGTAGGACTTTTGATTACAGAGTTTGTTCCTGGAAGGTTCGTTTTTATTAATATCAGAACCTTAAAGTCTTTATTGATTTCGCAACACTTTTCAAAAGTCATGAAAAGACAAGATGTTTTAAACAGAGCTCATAATTGCTATTTTTAATCTGCTGAAAAACCAAACGTAATTCTCTACAAGGTCACTGAAACATCATGGATTTTGATTCTACAGCCCACTCCCAACATTTTAGCCCCATGTTAAAATGCAAGTCTTTTTTAAAATCAAAGCTAGTTACTGTCTGTTTTGTTATGGAACAAAAAGATTGATGATATGTTTTATTCATATATTTTATTAACAAAAGTAATGCTAAACCTGAATAACTATTGCAGCACCTATGCAAGAACAGTTATATTAAAGAACAGAAAATGGAAAAATTTCCATAACACTTCATTACATATATAAATTTCAATTTTTTTCTTATAATTGGTGCATAAAATCATCTGGAATTGTCTCACCCTGCACAGTACCTGCAGATATGATTGTGCCTCACAGTAAGAGGGTTGCTGGTTCGACCCCTCTGTTAAACATTCAGTGACTTACATGTGTTTTAGTATGCAGTGATAAGTGGAAAATATATGCACACACATGTATGTGACTGTATACAGACAAAAGCAAAACTACCATCATTTTGAGGAATTGTATCAGAGGTCATGAATTTTCCTTTTTCAAACAAGTAAACCCTGGTTCTAGATGTCCACGTAATATATTTTGAGTATTTCTTCTGCCTCCAAATCTACTCAAAAATGTAATTTTAGGAGAACATTTTCAAGCCAACTGCTTGAGCACGCATTTTCTGAAAGGTGAGGCGAGCAACGGAGAAAGAGGAGGGATACTTCTCATTATTTGAAGGCGAGGGAAGCCTTTGTGGGAAAATAAGGGAGACATAGTTTTGTGTACAAACCTTTAAATGCATTTTGCATCATATGTGATGTTTATGGCCTTCTTTTCGCCTAATTATTGAAATCATTGGTCTGTTTTCTAAATGAGGAATTCTTTTAAATGAATAACACAAATAATTAATAAAAAATACTCCTTGAATTCAAATTCAGCCACACCTACACTGGTCTACATGATCTTAATAGTTCAGTTTTCATAGGCTTCAATCATTTTTCAGCTTATCAATCAGTGGTTCCTTGAATGGTCCTTATTTTTCCCCACCTTCAACACCCCTGATCGTGAGTCCTACGTCCTGTTTAACAGACGACTGAAACTAATGATGCACAACGCCCCCAACAAACTCTGTAGTCTTTGTTAGCTTCTTGTCAGCAACCACATATTGCAAGTCGTGAATAAGCCAAATGTGATGCATTTAATGTTGAAGATTGTGTATCTGTTTCATAACTAATGTGTTAGTAAGAGCATCCTGCAATTTACAACAACTTGACCCTTAGTGACAGAAAAATCACATTGCCCCCAAAGCTGCCTAAAGTATCAGGTCAAGTAATTCTACCTGGATGTACTTACTCTCTGAAAGCCCCATCCCATAAAACAAGGCTTATACATTATGACAACAGATACACTGACTATTTCCTTAACTTAATTTAGCAGAAAATTGGCTGAAGAATGCCCACATACAGCAGATTTACTCCTAAAAGCTTTGCAGTGGAGAAGAACCTGCAGCCAAGAGTGATTGATCAAACCTGCAGCAGACAGCAGAGAGTCTAATGTGGAGCCTCGGGGCATCATAATGCCTTAAAAGGCCACAGCGGCACAGGTCAGCTGACCCAGCCCGGCCCTGCGAGGACCAATCAGACAGAGGGAATTACGTCATGGAGGCCCACAGTTTGTCTTGTCTTGACCAACGCACTGCGGATAAAACAGAAGCTCTAAATATTTCATTGAGACTCTCGGGTTGCCGGGCTGGTGGAGGTCAGGACTGAGGAGGGACAGACAGCCGCGTCCTGTCCTCTCTGACTGCAGCCCTTCATCATCATCATCTTCATCTCCTCTGCTGGTGCAGGAGAAGAGGAGGCAGAAGGGCTGGGTTCTTACAGCCAAAGAGGACCTGAAATGACTGAAAATCTTTGATAATCAGCTTTTACTTCCAAACACTTCAGACATAATGCACCAACTCTTGTTTCTTTTTGGATACTTGAATAATGATAAAGATTTTAGAGATTACATTTTTCTTCTGTATATCAGTTCTGACGTCTCAACTTTAGTGAACATAAGGTAGTCTATTGCAAAGAAAACCACATTTTCTAATGTGTTATAAGTAATTAAAAGCCTAATGTTGAATGTAAAATAGGCTTGCATATGTTTCTACAAGTTTAAACCATAAAAACATACATTTAAAAAAACAGATCATTTAGCTTTGATTAAAAAAATGTTTTTAAGCTCTGACTACTGCTGCAGTGTCTGCTATTAGTTCATATGTGTGAAGAACATAGTACTTAAGTTTCCTGCCTAAAAAGAATATGCCACTCAGACATTGTCATGCCTATAAACCCCTCTGTTTCACCCCTGCTCAGAACAGGCTGTTTTCTGGGTGAATCTTTATAGGCCAGCCTAGGAGTTAACATTGTGCTGGTTCTCTCAACAAAAAGATTTTAATAAGTTTTAAGACATTGCTATAAAGTAATCTATGTGACGAACAACATTTCATCATTTTGAAGCACAAATGTTATATGCGGCAGTAAAAAGCAAATCTCAGGGTATTTTGGAATACAACATAAGCCACCAAGCTTACAACTTTTATTTTACAGTCTTGACTTTTATATAAAATACTGCTTTTGCAAGTGTGAACAGACAAAATCCGTGCTCGAGGCTGTGCCAGATCTGTGTCTAATGTTATTTTTAACCTGAAATGATGATGTTTTATCTCCCTAACAAACTGGATTCCTATTAAGCAGCTGGTAAGGTGCTTTACCCGTCTCTCTGACCCCAAGGCTTTTTACACCAAGGCCAGGCCTACCCACTCAACCCATGTCATCTCACATTTATTCACTGATGGTTGAAGTTTTTTTTATGTTAGTTATCAGTCAGTATCAGCTAACACATCCACTATATCTATTTGCATGCCAATGGTGCAGCACATAGAGCAGTGAGGTTAAGTGTCTTGCCCAAAGACACATCAACATGTGACAACCAGATCAGGGCTTCAACCGTTTAGCTTCTGTTAGTCAAGCAACTCTCCACACTGAGCAACCATCCTTTGTAAGACATGAAAACCTTTTAAAATTCAAAAGTGGTGTTGACCCTACAGTGAAAGATGTGTTTTGTGTTGTATAAAGAATTGTTAAATTCTCTTACTCTTATTATTGTGTTTAGCACAGACCTTATTTGTGGCATTTATCTGAAAACCTGTTTAAAAGCCCCAAAGACTTTGAAATAAGGGAGCCCATGGTAGTTTTTGAATACTCTTCTCCGTATTTTGGCAATTATTGCTGCACCACTCTATTCTCATGAGCAGTATCTGACCACAACCCTCTCAAGAAGTGGATGTGGCTTTCCAGTGCTGTGCTCTAATGTTTACAAGGGCTGCGCATACATGTCCCATTGAATCATGTTAAATGTATTTATAAAATTGATGATATATGTGGACCAAAGTGCTGTGAAAAAAATACAATTAAAATAAGACAGACAGTGAGATATTAAAAAAAACAAGAGCAAAGACCTGTTCCTTCCACTGGAGCTGGGTGAAGGCCTAACAAAGCAGTTTCAGAAGTATGGAGTAGGACCCCTCGGGGGGTCTCGATAGACTAAAAAGGGGGTTGCAAGATGCCTTTGAGAAATGATTTCAAGAGATAGATTTAATCTGTCATTGCCTAAGCAGTTAAGTGAGATTTATGAGGTATTGTTTAAACATTTCAACAAGTGGAAGTTTTGATAGGAATAACACAAGACAAACTCAGTGGGGGTCCTAAGCCCATGGTGTTCTTATATCAGGGGTTGCGGGCTGAACAGTTAAGGAACCCATAGCCTAACAAATACCTTGCTGATGGACTATCTTCCACCTGGGTCAGGGGGCATCCTGTAATAACGTCACTGAGGGGAATTGAAATGGACTGGTTGAGAGGTTTTCTGAGAGCTGGGGTAAACAACACAAAGATAGGAGGGTTTCTTTCTCATTTTGGGCTGGCTTGACAGTCTATAGGCACATGTTTTTATACAAAAAGACTGCAGAGTGTATTTTTCATCCTATGTGGCGTTTAAGGCCCCATGGCTGATTTAGGCAGAGATGAATTCCTTCTCATAAGTAGTATGTCAGAGTGATTTTAGACTCTTAAAAAACACACATCTGGTAGTTAGCAGGTGCTGCAGGGAACACTGGCACCCTTCTTCCTGCATCTGCACCCAGTTTGCAAAAAAGAACTTGTCAATGAAAGTCCAGTCATCAGTAAGCTTCTGTATAATTTCTCCTGTTGTCACAAGAAAGGAATCAGTCTCAGTCATGCCATCAAAAGAAACCACATTTAGAAATGAGTGTTCGCATTTTTGGACCAAGTCAGAGTCGCCCTAGTCCTTTAATCTGAAACCATTTTATCCTGCAGCATCACGTCCTTGATTTTACCCCTTTAGCTGTATCACAGAGGAGTGTCAGTCTCCTGACAGACATTCCTGTCTGTGCAGCAGGCCCTCTAGCTGCCTGATGCGGACACGCTGCAGCTTGTGGCCCCGCACAGACCGAGAGAGGTGCTCATTCAGGAGAAAAATACCGAGTATATTCATCAGACTGTAAGACATATGCTTCAAATGTGGCAACCAAGCTTCAACCCTGAAGGATGATTTGAATAGATGAATCTAGGTTGAGATAAAAATTGTCTCTTTAAATGATGTAACCACGTCAGTTCCTTAAGATAAAAAAATAACTTTTATACAGCTAGTTTTAACGTAGTTTGTAACATGTGACTGACTTTTTTCAGTGGTAGAGCTTGTAGAGCAGCCTTGATTATTCAAGATGACAGTCAAAAGGTTTGGCATTTTGGTTTGATTTGATGAAAAACAATCAGAACTCATGTTCCTTACTGCACCAGTGACATGATAAAACAATGCTTTGTCAAGGGACCCACGAGACTTTATAACAGCATCAAAAAGCTCAAATGTTGGTGATTGTTGAAGTTTGAACAGCGTCTATTTCAACCTCATCCCTACTTGTTAATTCTGTTCACTGCAAAGTCTGGATAGTTTCACAGGGGCTCTCTTAAGTCACTAAATTTGCTGTTGTACATAGAAATTAAAAAAAAAAATAAAGTTATTATAGAGTGAACAAGAAACTGTGCATGAATAAATGTGTATATATGTGTTGAAATCAGTTTCTCTGCCCATCTTTGCCATGTAATGATCTACTAATTAGGGACTAAAGGGGAAGCATTAGGATGAAACAAAAGCATAAACCCAAGGACGGATCATCTGTAGAGTAATACTCGGCCTCAGGTTGCCACAGAAAAGAGACGGACAGGAAGCAGGAGCAGATTGCTGCGTGACAGAATACATTTTTCAGAAGAGCTGGGATTAAACAGCCTTATGTCACAGCATTTATTCCCCCCTGTTGTGTGATTACACAGACGGGTGGAGGGGTCTCAGCTCAGGATAGAGGGAGTAAGTGTGGAAGCGCCCTCTGCTGGCTCTCGTGTGTCACTGCATGAACACACACACACACATGTGCAGCCTGCCCTCACAGCAAGGTTAATCTCTCAAGCCTCCAGTCAGATACTGAGCAGATTTGGCCCTTATACCTGCAGTGTTTATGCTTTATTCTGTTAGGTGTCTGACTCTGCTAACTGTTGACAGTCACTCCACAGAAGTTAACAGCAAAACTGAGAGAAATATCACATTATAAAGTCAGTTTTTAGGGAAATATTAACAACCAGAGTGTTTTAGGAAGGCAAAATATATTTTCCAGCTCATGTCAGGCTGGAGGGATTGGGGTGGGGGGCTCACTCATGTTTCACAGCCCTCAGAGGAATCATGCAGGACAGAGGTTTACATTGTCTGACACAGGTGAGCGGGGCGACACTGCCACCTGGCGGACAGGCTGACAAAACACAAATCTGAGAAGACTCGTAATAGTTGGAACTGCCTGATAGAGATTTCTACATGTTGCTTGATGCAACACTGGATGGTCTGTGATAGAATATTGAATATATAGAATATTTTTTATTGATAGGAGCACTACGGCAGACTCAGGCTTTAGAAAAATTTCTGTTAGTTTTCTTTTTATTATGAAATCTGAGAAAAGACCATCTGTCAAAATATCTAACTACATGGATAAAAGGTCATGATCACTAAATTCTCTCTCAAAATTAAGACTTGGATTAGATTGTTACTTTTTCTCAGTATGTTGTCATGTTTCTCAATATGTACAGTATTTTTCATGTAAATAAGCTTTGTCATATTCATTTACAGTTGTATCTTTCACATTCTCACGTTGGCTCAACATTTTGACTTTTTTATGATGATTATTTTTCCCCTTAAAATTAAGAATTCTGTCTTGACTTTTGTACTTTTCCTCAACATGTAGTCTATTTCCTTGGACCTTTTGACTTTCTTTTCTCAACATTATGCCCTTTTTTTCCTTCTGAAAATGTAAAAATAAAGAAGTGTAAAAATAAAAGGTTACGTTTTGTCACTTTTTTCAGACTATTTCAACATTTGTCTTTTCCCTTTTTACTTAACTGTTTTTTTTTTTTTAATTTTGACCCTTACCGATATTTCTAAACTTGTTTTCATGATAGTTGAATATATTTCCTAAAAATTTTTCCCTTTCAATGGCATTTTGAGTTGTTTTATTGTAAAGTCTGGACTTCTCTTTCAATGTTGCAGTTTTCTGTCTTTTCAACTTTTCAAGATTCAAACATTTTTTTAATTGAACTTGTTTCAGGACGTTCTCACCAGCTCCAGATGGCCTCCTAATATATTTTTAAGTTTCTTTACTAAAAACTTTCTTTACTAAAAACATGCACATCCATGTCCAAACATGGATGTGCATTTTTGAAATTACAGCTTTTTCTGTTCTGTTTGTCCTTTTGTCCACACATAAACAGCGTTTTAGGTCACTGAAAAGACATTTTGTAAAACTCCTGAAAAAGGTGTTTGATGCCAAAGACGTCACACTCTGCGCTGACCCGTCTTTGGGGTGATGTCACGCTATACCCCATTAACACTGTTGTTTACATGAGTTGCAGTGGATGTTGCAAAACTGTTGCTTTTAGGTGTTGCTGACTGGAGTTTTTACATGATCATACAGACTTTCCGTTTCTCTCTCAGAATGATGCTAATTAAAAACAAAGCGATGATACACAACCTGCCAACATTTTGGACGAGACCAGGTGTTATTATTCCACAAATGATCGTGTTGACTAGTGATCAGTGGCTGCTTGTGTCTGTAATTGCCATGGTAACAACCAATGCTGATACCAACAAAAGTACTCACACGTTTTAATACAAGGATTTGATCAAGATAATCAGTTTTGTCTCAAATTGAAATATAAACAAAGAAATATTTACTCAATACGTCTTTTAGGGCAAGTTACCATAACCACAAGCTAAACTGTAACATCAGTCAGACTTGATGTTGGAATAGATTTGGAAACAAACTGCTTTGGCATAGAAATTCCCCCTAAAAGGTTATTATCACAGACATTGCTACAAGGTAATAAAAACGTTTTAGTGTGGTTTTGCATTTTGTGTGGTGAGAATGTTTTGAAAATTATATTAAAAAGATTATTTTTTTAAAAAAAGGAGGAAAATCTGAGTTTCAAAAATACCTGCCTATGTTTGCACATAGCCTTAGTTTAGTTCCTCATGAACCTCTCAGGAAGTGGATGTGCTTTCCAGCACTCTGCTCGAATGTTTACTCTGACTGTAAAGTCATGCCATGACACATCCCTACCACTTGATTGGTCTCTGAAATGTGAAATTGTTTCAGGGATTGTCTCATATCTGGGGGAGATGACATGCACCCCTAAGGACATTATCAGGGGGACATTTTTTTTAAAACAAACTATTAAAGCCAACACTGTCTGAAAGGTGGAGGAAGCAACAAAGTGTGAAGCAGGAATTTTCTCATATTGGGAGCTGGTTGTTTGCAGGCTATGGACACATTTTTTAATGAAAGCCACTCAAGTGTTTTTTTTAATATACTATGTGACCTTTATTTTTAATGGGGGAAGTTTGAAGCCCTGTGAAGAAGAGAACTGTAACACATTTTTCTACCAACCAATCATAAAATCCCCTGTTTCACCTTCTTTATGGTTGGTAAAATGAGGAACATTTGGAAAATACCGTGCTTTCCTCGGCAAAGTCCTTGTTTCATAAAAGGATTTGATCAGAGGTCACAAGCTGAATGCAGCATAAGAAGTCATCACCCTCAGACAAAAGGCATTTATACACATTGAATGTTTTATTAAAAAAAGAAGTTATAACAGTTTTTTTATACACAACTATTTATGAGGTTATAAGCCTATTAATAGAGAGCATTTTGTCTGTTTTATGACAAGCATGCCCACTTCACAATGCAAAGAAAAAAAACAGGAGAGGGGCAGAGAGGGTGATAAAAATAAGACCAAGGATGGACTTTTTTTCCAAAACAAAAAATAAACCTTTTGACTTTTTAAACCCTCAAGTATCACACACACTAGGTAACAAATACATAGTTTCTATTAAAAAAAACTGCCTTTTATTCCATGCTGTGTGTGCCTGCTTAAATCCCCTGATGGCGGCGGCGGTAGGTAGGAAGGCCAGCACGGGGCACAAATCCACACAAAGCACAAGACAGAATGGGAGAGGTGTGCACCAAGCCAGCCCCGACTCCACACCAGAAGCATGCAAGTGCACGAGAGGACACAGTCAACACAGGGAGGGAGAAGAAGGAGGAAGAGGAGGTGATTTTACAGGATCAGGGTGCTGGCTCTCTGCAGCTGTGCTGATAAAAAAGGGGAGAATAGGCCCTGGAAGTCCTGTCTCTGAATTAATGATGGAGCAGTTCACTGTGTCAGCCGAGGACCTTCATCTTTATTGTATCCGGCTGGGAAAGTCTGGGGGATATGGCTCAGGTCTGGACTTTTAAATTGGATATTTGAGGCCCCCTGAGTCCCAATGTGGCTGTCTGGAGGTGCTGTTTAAAACTGTAGGTAGATGGTGGAGCAGAAGACCAAAAGGACATCATGTTTTCCGTATGTTTTCAAAAATAATCCATAATACAGTGGGAGGCATGATCCTGAAACACAAAGGCAGTCAGTATTTCTCTCAACTCCTCACACTTACCCATGAGACGCTGAAAACCAGGGCTGTAATTTTAACCCAAAATGAATCTTGAGACAAAAATACTCCTAGTTCCCTGATGCACCACTGCGTTATAATGTGCTATTTTTATTACAATTCTTAACAAGGATACACGGTCGTCAGCGCTTGGGTACAATACTGCACAAAAGCAAAACATGAACTCAAGTCTGAATCTTTAAAACAAAAGAGTGAAGATCAAGTCGTCATCAGCGTGACAACTGAGCTGAACTTAGAAGATTAAAAACAAAAAGGAAGTCTTTATCATGAATAAATACACATTTATAGCTCGCTTTGGAGAGCGAGCCGACTGTGAAGGAGGGTGTGTCTACGATTTGCAGGTTTGTTCAGTGGGAGTGGGTTAAACATTCAGAAAGCTTTATACTGCCTTATAAAGTGTTGGATATCACAAAAGTCAGTTAGCGCAGGATGCTAACATTCAAATCTGACCCAAGGCTGGATTGAGAAACTATAATCCTAAATCTTTAAACCAGGGGTGTCCAAACTGTGGCCCAGGGGCTCATTTTCAACTGGAAAACTCCAAATAGTGCTGCTGATTATGGCCAGTTTTGGTACATGAAGCTTTTGTTTAACTAATGAATAAAAACTAATGTTACGGTAGCAAATAGCAACTGCACAATCTGCACTTTTGTATCGAAGTTAAAAAGCATATTGTGCCAATATTTGTATCACCTTAAAGCACCAACACCTCTGTGAAGTTTGTCAGATTTGCACAGTTGTATAAGAACAATGTCCAAGTGTAGAGATGAGCCATGTGCCTTCTCATCCTGAGCAGGGGCCAGTCATGTGGTAGCAAGGGCCAACCAGGGCCTGCTGAAATCTGCTGAAATAATGGGGTATTACCACTGCGTACTCGACTTGGCTCGACTTAACTCTGTTTTGCTTTTTCCATCAAGCATTGTACCTAGTATAGCCAAGCAGAGACTAAAGGTGCTTTCAGTTTCTAGTATCTGCTCAACTCAGCTGGGCACTGTTGGGATAAAACCTGCTCCATTTTCCATTGCTGTTAGTACCTCTTTAAGGTAGGCGGGGTCGTCATATGGGGAATTTCCACTGCATATCTGCTCAATTAATCTCGACTTGACTCAGTTGTTTTGGTTTTCTTTAGGGATTGTACCCTAAACCTAGCACAGCTTTTCGTCTGAGCCAAATCTAAGTGTGACGTAGAGATGCTCCTGACCTCTGACTGGTCAGAATATTGCCACAGAAACCCCCTTCTGGCCACTCCGTAATGCTGCGTGGCTTCCTAAACTTTACTCTGCTTACAGTGGTATGCTGTTTTCAGCTGTCTCTGGGACAACATTCATCTCCTCACAAAGGCCATAAGTGATAAAAGACGACCCTGCCTACCTGCAAGAGGCACTAACGATACTGGAAAATATCCAAGTTGTATCCAAACCCTGCAGGGTCAAGCTAGTTGGAGCAGATATCACAAATAGAGCAGCACCAGAACTGGACATCTCAAAGTCCTGACATACTTAAAGGCGTGGTGCACTGAAGTGGCACCAAAGTCATCTGAAAATTATTCTGTTAGGGCCCCTTGATGGAAAAAGTTTGGACACATCTGCTTTAAACAGTCAATCCTCAGATAAATCCTGGAATTAAAAACAAAAAAAAGTGTTTGATACAGTGAAAAGACCTCTTTTATAAAAGGCTGAACCCCACGTGTCAAACGTCACCCTCGCTTGAAATCCCTCACGCTCATCTGTACAACTCTGAATCCGCAAGAAGACGACGACGACAAGCAGGCATGTCTATGGAGTATCTTACATATAACCGCACAACAGACACAAACTAAAGAGTCAGATGAATGCTTTATCTGATACCAAACTAAGCTAACTCTATCTGTAATACAGCCATATAGCATATGTTGTTTAGTGGACGTCAACACCCAGAAAAACTATCTATCCTGACATGTCAAAGCACAGTTTAACAAATATTAGCATGATTTCCAGGCTATCAGTACAACCAAACCTGCGTCGTTTTCTATCAGTCCTTCATTAGCTCATACGCCACTCAGCCATGGGTGATTCCTCTTATCTGCAACTGAGAAATATGTTCCTTATATCACAAATTAAAGGATTAAACCGCAGAAGGGAAAGGATGTGCTTCTCTATTTGTGTAAAAACATAGTTCACAGGGACGTTTTCCGCCCATCCCCGATCGTGTTTGTGAGGCACAGAAGAAGGGGGTTGAAACCAGAGGTGATAAGGGGACCTCCCCGCGGGGGCACGATTCATCCTTGAACCTCCCACTTCGGGATCTGCCTTTAACGAAGCAACCAGTGATTCTTACTGCAATCTATGAAGTGAGAACATCTCAAGGTATCTCTAGGTAGTTTCAACTGCCACGTTAGCCTCCATGAGCAACACTCGGCCAGTGTTATTTTTTCAGGGGGTTGAGTTTTTCATGAGGCTACAGAGAGGTGTCTTAGCACTGTACAAGGTAGATGCTGTACATAAAAAAAAAAAAAAAAAATCCAAACTCGTTGACCCCCCCATCACGCAGAAAATGTACAAGAAGTAAAGGAAGGAAAAAAAAAAAAATCAAAGCTGCGATTGCATTCTCTTTCAATAAACCTCATATGAGTTGTTTTTTGGGATTAGAATCAATCTGTACATATTAATTTAATTATAACTCATTTAACTAAAACTGTTAAAGGGCTAAATGTCATATTTTGGGCTGTTATTCTTAAAACCTCTTTTCACTAGTCATCCACATCCAGGCAAAAGTATATGCTGTCAGTCCGGTTGGTGCTGTTGTGTACATATCACAGGTCTTACCAATACAAGGGGCATGCATTATGAGCAAGTAACAGAATGTGGAATGTGAGGATTGATATACACAGACCTGAATCTCTACTCAGTAACCATGGGACCATTTTTGTTGCTTTTGAATAAATCTATACTGATGTGAATGCTGGTTTTTCTTCACTCACTGCAACATGTGAGAGATATACACTTAATCCAACTTAAAGGGACTGTTGTGTCTTTTTGAAGCAGGGTTGTATGAGGTAGACGTCAATAGTAAATACAAGGTTTGGATGATATGTTGTTTTTCCATACATGGGACATGACCTGCAGTACGTCAAGTAGAAACTTCTCTGTTGGTTTAGTAAGAATTAAAATGATTTTTTTTTTACTGATAATGAATAAAAGTATAGCTGCATTTCCACTGAGTTGTCCAGTTTGGTTCAGTACAGTTCGTTATGGTATGGAGCAGTAAGCCTTGATATCGCTTGCGTTTCCATTACCAGCTGTACCCTCATCCTGGAATTACCCTGACTTTTCTCTGCTTTTTTTCCCCCCACCTACTCCTCCGCTGACTGACATGAAAACTGCAGGGGAACTTCCTGCTTTGAGGGCCAAGTGTGAACAGGAGGAGATAGGTTATCCAAGTATTTTCTAAGAAATGAAGCTTGATATGATCCCTGCTACTGTCAGTCACACCAACAGGTCATACAAGGCAGACACTCAGTTGCACTCGGAGGATCTTTAGTGAGTGTTTTTTTGCCATCAACAGAGTCTTGTCCTGCTGCTTTCCAGTACCCAGACCGAATATACCATCAATTAATGGCACAGAGTGTGTTTACATCTTGGCTGTACATACAGGCAGCTCAACATGAGGAGCTGCAGTGTAATTACAAGCAGCCATGTTGTCTAAACACAGTTAGCATTTTGTTGATGAAGTTCAAGTGACTTTTACAGTTTAATCCATAAAGACATGTCACTCCACATTTTTGCCCAAACACATTTTCTCTACTGTTGTTTGTGTTTGTTTTTTGACTGTCAGAGCGCTAGAGGACCATCTTCGGCGAAAGATCACCCCGTATCAGCAGTACCTTATCCTGCTGCTTTTTATGCTTTTAGTTGTTTGGTATAAACTGTGCCATTGTGAGTGTTGATTTTCCAGCTGTATGTGCACACCGATGTGAGTGACTCACAGGCAGCTAAACGTAAATTTAACAATATCAGACATGGTGAATGATGTCAAAATGACACAATAACAAACAAGTTTATTTGTAACGTTTAACCAACAAAGAAGAATGTTGCTCCACTTTTTCCTCTCTCTCCAATTTTCCACCTCCTACTCTGTGTGTGTGAGCCTACTTGACTGCCAGAGTACTTCACTTGGTTTGGGACATAGAAAGGGGATTTAGATTTGAAAATTGTAGTAATTAAGCAAATATTCAAATAAGAACATCCCTACCCTTCATAAAAATTAAAACTGCATTAAGAAGTGTCCTTTCTTAAACTTAAAATCGCAACATATAATGCAAAAAGACTAATTTATCGCGATGTGTTTTTCTTTTCCTGTGCTGTAAAGCCCTCGTAAGTACATGAGCAAAAGCATTAGCTTTCAGCTCTGTCCCTGTGGGGCCGAACCGTCATGGAAATTACGCTGTGCGTTGCTGCTGTGGGGGTCAAAAGCTCTGAGTAATTTTGGTAATATTATGTTAAAACAAGCTGACGAAAGTGTAGCTTCAGGTTGATTGTACAATGTAATGCTTTACTTTTCAGCTTGTTTTAGTAGAAGCCCCTACAGCAGCAATGGACAGTGGAGCTTCCATGATGGTTCACTCTTTAGAGGGGCAGAGCTGGGCGCCATCACTGAGACTAACGTATTTACTTTCAACATGTTTGTCTTACAACCCCACTTTAAAAATACCAAACTAACTTAATGCAGTTATACAAATTGAACTTTTTTTAAAATCCAAAACTGATGCTTGATACAAGATGAGAGTGTCTGTTTTTCAAGGGCATCCTGACAGAAAACTGGATCAAACTTTTTGAAATATAAAAATCCACATGGTCAGATGGTTAAAGGGTAGCTCCAGCATTTTTTCAGTTTCCATCATACTTATATGTATATATATATATATATAAGCATCCATACCATTGAATGAAACATGCGTTTTATTATTTAGTCCTAGCCTTATCATTAGGCATCTAGTTTGCACCACACAGCTGCATGTGTAGCTGCAGGTTGTTGAAAAAGAGTAACAATAACTTAAGTAACATATTCTATAGCATCTGAGTTGAACAAGAAAGAAAATAATACTTTTATAACTGACATGTCTCAAACAACATGGTGAAAAGGTTTGATTTTTAACCCTTTCCACCTTTTCTGCCATAATGCTATGTGTGCTAATTCTCATCATTTGTAATTGTGCGCTTTTAAAAAACAGTCCTTACCACGAAATAATATGGCCTTGTGGAGCACCGAACAAAATGTTGGTCTATCAGCATGATGGAAAAAGAAAAAAATAATAAGATTCAGGCCGAGATGAAAACTGTATTTTAAAAAGAGAAATTTGTGTGAAGTGATGGGGGATTTTTCCTGCCTAGAACTACACGACGCACCTTAAAACTTCAGCGATGAGAGGGAGAGAATGTGAGAGCAATCGCGACATCTCTGCAGGGAGAAACAGCTACAGAATGGGAGGGGTGTCAAACACACCAAAAGGCTAGATATCCATAAAAATCCTTGTTTAGTAGTAATAATAATAATAAAAAAATCAACTTGTTTAAATATGAATATTATAAGTCTGCTTTTCTCATGGTTAGGAAATCAAATATAGTCTCTGTGGGGGGCGTTAAAGGAGGGGGCGGGATGGGGGAGCCCTCCTATCACTACAACTCCATGTCCTGGGCTTCGTCTTCTGAGAAATCAGACATGGAGCTTTCGGATGAAGAGTCGCCTGCTCCCTCTTCTTGCTCCTTCAGAGCCTCCTCTGTTGCATATTTCTGGATGTACTCTGGGGGAAAAGAAAGGAAGCTATAAGTAAAAAAAAAAAAAAAATACCAGAAAATTAAAAGATGAAAAGGTTTCATATGAAGCGGGAATGACTTTTCTTACAACAGAGAGGTGCAAGTATGAAGTCCTTGAAAAGTACAACCCCAAAGTAGGAGCTGAAAATAAAATCTCAGCTTTTTAACATCAGAGTGGGTTCACAGTTTGAACCATTTTTGTTTGCAAAACTGTATTTTTGACATATGACTGGTTAGCTATTTGCTTACTTTTTTATTTATTATTTTTAACCTTTATTTAACCAGATAAAAACCCACTGAGATCAAGACATCTTTCACAAGGGTGACCTGGCCAAGAGGTCAGCAGCACATGCCATGGACAAACATATTGATTAGTGGCAATATACAATAATTCGGAATACACATTTTTTGTGAGTGCAGGGAGTCTTGCAGTAAAGTGCAGAAGCTTTGTTGACAACCACTCAACAGCACAAGGGTCCACAGTACTTAGCCATACAGGGAATATGTATCATTCCGTACTATAGCGGCCGGGCCCGTGTCAGCTGATAAAATGAATTTAATCATGCATGTCTACTAGTACAGTGACAAAACTTATATTGTCTTATCAAGCTGCTATAATTGCTTGGTTTAAATGTTTAAGTAAACCTACAGGCAGTTTCACATAAGCAGTGTGTTCATCAAAACAGAATATATATCAAGGATTTATCATTTGCAACAGTAAGTAAAACTGACACAAAATTTAAGTCCTTAAGCTTTTGATGTAATGTTAGTGGAGTTTTTCAAAAATGCGATTTATCAATAAAAAGTATTCATTTCTCACGCCTAACAGAAGTCAGTAGGGATGCACAATATCATCAACACAATATCTGCATCAGCATTGCAGATAATAACTTACATGGGGATTATCAGTGTCAGGTGATAATGACATTGTTGGCAAGAATCACAGTCAATATTATTTGTGCCATACATATCGGCCATGTTTATCACATACACTGGCCAAAATATTCTTAGAGTGTACAAATGTACCATAATACTTCACCTTATCTCGCTGAATTTCTAAACTAAAGACTCAGTCCGGAATCATTTAGTTGGGAAACAATCTCTGATTTTTCTTGTTTTACATCTGTTTGTAAAATGAGGAGACTGCCGCAAAAGTTAAATCTGGCATAGAAGAGTATGGTGTTCTTTCCAAAAAATGTGATCATACTGTTACTGGTATCAGCTAAAATGAGTTTGGAAATATCAGCATTTCAGATTTCATTAAGACAAATCCTTAAAATTTGGCTCTGTTGCAAAAACTAGCTTATGACACAAGTTATGCTCATCGAAAGAATCTGCACCAATCAACAAATTTCAAGTTTACATATTCAGTGTGATGACTTTTTCTGTCCTTGACAAGATCCATAGTCCTAGTTAGACGCTTCTTAGCAGCTCTACCTTTTTACAGATGTTTGAAAATACAAAACTCACAAGTGGGGGGGAAACTGGTGCATTTATGTCTTAAAGAAACAACCTAAAAATCTATTTAGATCCTCCTATCAGTGAGTGAGACATTTTTCTCCTTGGGGACTGAGAGGCCATTCATGTTTCCATAGGCATGAGGAGTTTTGAGCCCTGTCTGCTAAGTTGGATTAATGCACAGACTGTGTGTGACAACTCTCTTTAAGCTGCTGTGTCCTGCTTCACCTATCAACATGTTCCAGGCTAGAAGTGTAAATACTGAAGCACTTTTTGTGTTCTTTTCAAAGTTAAAGCTCCATTTTACTCCAGCAAGGTCTACCAAAGTACAATCTCCCTGTGGCTCTCTGCTTTGTTCACCAACTTCTCTTTGTTGCACTTATTTTTGTACCTGTTTGTTTTAAAAGCACATATTTACTGCATAAAATAAGATATTGTTTTCCATTCTGTAAGATAACTGAAAGCACACAAGCATAAGGCAACAGAGTGCAGAACAAAGAGTGACTCATATGTTATTTCTGTTGATGTGTATCTATTACAAGGGGGGTAAGGACACAGCTCTTCTTTCTCTCTCCATCAAAACTGGACCACAAAATATAACACATCATCTTAAGCTTAATAAAAACTTTAATGGCTTCAATCCAAGTGAAATTAAAAAAGTAAGTAGACTGGTGTAACAAAAATACAAAATGAACTACATTATTTTTGGATTGTGGTTATAGACCTTAATTTAATACTGTGAAACACTGATGCAAACTTGTATATTTTAATTTATGAGGACTGAACTTGAGCATTTAAGCAAAAACTCATTCAAAAATTCTTTAAGACAAGAGAACCCAGAGTGCTAATATGCACTGCAAAAACTCTAGGCAAGTGTGTTTGTCTATTTTCAAGTCAGAAATATCTAAACACTTAGTTAGGTCAAGATTAATATCTTACTTTAAGGAATAAAAGGCAAAAATAAGGCAATGAGTTGCATGTAATGATAAGAAAACATCTGCCAATGAAACAAGCAAAGTCTGATTCAGTGAGGGTCTTAAATTGAGGGTTAACATCTGCTCTGGAGAGAAAATTTCATTTTAAGACAACCTTCAAGTTAACTTTGTCTTGTCCTATTGGAGGATTATTTTACTTATTACAAGCAACTCAGAACTTATTTTTAGTTTTTATGTCTTCAAATAAGATCTTAATCCAGACATGTCCGGAAACTGTGGCTTAGAATAAGTCTTGTGAGATTTTTTTGACTTGAAATTGGACAAATCCTCTCACCTACATTTGAGTTTTTTGCAGTGTGCCGTCTCATTTGCTGGTTTTAGGACTCATTCATGCACCACTCTAAACGCTCATAGTAATAAGATAATTGACGGTGTGAACCTTTGATTTTCTGCTTGTACTCCTCTGGCCGGTGAAGGTACATGGCAGCTGCGTCTCCATTCAGAGGGTCGATGGGGTTTGGGTAAGCCAGCAGCTGCGGCAGGAACGATTCAAATATGTTGGTCAGATCTGTAGAAGAAGACAAATGATTAACACTTCATCACCTTAACATAACCAGACACTTATCTTGACCAATATTCTCCCAATTACACATCTAATATAAAGCTACCACCTCTGTTAATCAGTCAGGGGAGTGCTCATGATCAATTTGCACACTTATCAGTCGGTGATGACCGTACAAAAAGATGAAGAAGGACCGTGGATATTCCATCAACAACACTGCAAATATAAAATCCTCAGACTGATGGCCTCACACAGACACTAATCCCTTTCACTAGCTTTCTGCTAGCAGGCCTCAGCTTTTCTCTCAGAGCTGAGGCCTTGGAAAAAGCTGCAGTTCTGCTCTTATCTCCTAGGTGTCACTGCCGAGTGCACTCAAGATGGAAAAACAAACTCTGCTTCTCTCTTTTGTACAGTATAATCATGTTTAGCTGATTTAATCAACAGCTTTACCTCCTTTTTGCTCATTGAGACTCTACAGACAGCTTTTCTGATTGGACTATTGTTTCCATATTTGCAGAAAATTATTTACTTTTTTTTAAAAACCCTAAATCAACCTAATCTTGCAGTATGTTCCATGTAAACAAAGGAAGCAACACCAATCTGATAGCAAAGGAAAATAGCTGAAGCTTCCAAAATAAATAAAAGCTGCAGATATTGTCACCGTTTTACAAACACCATGATCAGAGCTGCTTCAACATCGTTTAGGCTTTTTAACGTTCTCCTTTGAGTCTCATCCAGGTCACCGTTGAAAATAAATTTGCAGGGATGCTCAAACATCTGCTAGGGATATTACTGTAAAGCCATTTATATTGCTCACCGGCTCTCTTAGCCCTGTGGATGAGCTGTAATGAGAAATTAATGGGGGAAATAAGAGCGAAAGGCACAGAGACATGAAGGGCAGCTTTAGAGAGACATGGTGACTGAGAACAGAGCCGCTGACTGAGAGACAGTGCGTACAATCGCCGTCACATGTAATATGTGACAGCATGTCTGTGTCTCTAACAGCTGACGGACAGTAAATCATCCCTGACGGAGGTGAACGTTATCTGACCTTGCAGGGCGAAGGTATTACCTCATTAGTGTGCACCTCTCCCCTCACTAAGAAGATTAGGGACAATCGTGCACAACTGCCTAAAGTGTTCACACTTGCTGCTGAGGGGGGCCCCGCCGTCAACTTTTGTGGTGCTGATGGCTTCGTGTCAAGTTCTTTGCACATAATCACACGGGACCTCCAGTGAGGAAACTTAATATGAACATGTACACCGGGAGGGGGAGGAGGCTTACCGTAAAGGGCTGTCCATGTCTGGTTGATGACATCTAAGCACACTGTCCCTGACCTAGGAGAGCAAGGAGAAAACAGGGTTAGAGGGGTAAAGGGTTGACATAAATGCTGCTGCTGCTTTTGTTAGCTGGCTTATTACAAAAGCCACAATAGCTCTTAGCAGATAAAAGCATGACCTACAGATAAAGTCACAGATTTTGTATATATGTTTTGCCCTTTGCTTGCTGCGGATCCAAGTAAAATGCCAAAACCTGCTCCAAAAATAACACCAGTGGTTCTTTAGTGTTCGCGCCCCAGGAGCCACCACAGTCCCAAAAAAGAAAAAACATCTTAAACCGCTCAAATTAACAACATAAAAATTCTTCTAATTTTGACCTTAGATCAGGAGTGGGCAACTGGTGATCCAGGGGCCACATGAGGCCCTTCTACTCCCTTAATGCAGCCTGCCAGTCAGGTTTTAATATCAAGAAAATTAAAATGTGTTATGAAAACTTCATAAAATCAGCCATGACAGCTTTAGAAATACCGATATTTTCAAGACAGAGCCATAATTGGCTGTAGTTGTGTTTGTGAAACTCCCTTTTTTTCCTAAATAGAACAAAAAAATGTGTGTAAAATATACCTTAATAACCAGTAAATGTTAATTTCCATCAAAAAATAGCTGAAACTGGCTTGAAACTGTGTTAAGCTAATTTGAATAAGTATTGCCATTTGTGTTTAAATATATATAAATGCTAATACAGTAATCTCTTGCATTAGCTATGTACATGTGTCCCTTCTAGTACACTTCAAATTGCCAAAATTTAGCCCTCTGGTAATGACAGTAATTTATATGTTTCTTCTCAGAAACCAAATTTGCCCGTCCCAGCCTTAAATGGAGCCAAACAAAGAGACAGGACAAGATAAACACATTAAAAAGGTGCATTATTACAGAGGCCCTGAGAGGATGTTAATACATTTTGTAAGCTAGTGCATATACTGTTATAACAAGTCACTCTGGTTGTTGTTTTTTTTTTTTTGTCTTTTTTAAAGAAATAAATACTTGACTCTGGAATAAGGTAACAATATAAATAAGTCAAGATTATCACACTGCATATTTCCTTTGGATCATTTCATATTCACAAAGCAGTACTTTAAAAAGAGCCAAGTCCGGGCCCAGTTGCACCAGCGCTGGTCTGAGTTACACAAAGGGCCAGAGCTGAGCTTTGGGTCGGATGCCAGCCGGCTAAGCTACCCACAAAACAATGATATATTATTGATAATAGTGGACAATTAATGTCCTTCGTAAGACTACACATTTATCATTGTGTGGCATGCCTTGTAGCATAGGTGCACACAAACTCTGCACAAGGATGACAGGCTTTTAACGCTCGCCAGTGGCTACAGCAGAGGACACAAGATAGCACGGCAACTTATTACAACAAAACACCTGTAGAACTGTCTGCAGAGAAACTGTCACAGATGCAGAAAAGTGGAGAGCAGCTTTACAAGGGATAAAATCTCCAGCTGGAATGTGCTTGACTGATTTCTAAACAAGTTTATGAATCAGTTGAAGTTGTTGAGTCCTGTGATGATCTGTGGTAGAGGTGGCGAGTAATGTTAACCTGTTGCTTTTCTCAGAGTATGTTTTGCCTGTGCATAGAAGGTGGCTCTGTGGGATCATAAACTTTATCATTAGATGGTGTTTTATCATCAGCCTGGTTGCCTGGTAGCTGTAATGCAATTATCATTACTATCAAAGCTGCTTTTACGACTACAGCAGCGTGATGAGTTAACTCGTCACCCAGTTTGGGTCAGTTGCGAGGCCGATTGTTCTTTCACTGGAAATGAACTGCACCAGGGCAGACTGGAAGTGAGCTAACACCACCAAGGTCAGTGCAGTTGTTTGTACTGAAAGAGGGATCGATTGGTGTGTGCATTTACCTGCAAACAAAACTTTCCAAATAAGGAACACCCACTTGTACCCAAACAACTCTCCCAAATGATCTAGGTGTGAAAACAACCACAAATTCTTTGAGTTTTGACAGTGTCCCATTTGGGGAGGAGGCACAGGTTCAGCCTGTCTATCGAGTCAACCGAGAGACCAACCCTCACAAACTGTCCTTCACAGAATCGGGCCTCTGAGGAGCAGATTAATGAGCCAAGGGAAACACAGCACTCAGCAAAGCTCAAACATTTGTGTGATATTTTTAGGTTTATGCCCAAACAAGTGGCTCTCATCAAAGTTACACCGTACTTCAGGACAACAAGAAATATATATTTAATGATTAAGAGCCGAAAAACAAAACAAGAGAAAATGTTAATTATTCACTGACACTGTTGTAGCTCAAAAACAACAGGCCAGCTGTAAACAAATAATTATCGCAAGACAAGCCTAGAATTCATTAGAAAACAAAAAAGCCTTTAAGTGTTAAAGCTGAATTATTTAATAGTCTCTTCTTGCCAAGAAAAAGCCCATTAAAAATACTACAATACAAAATGAACATCAACTTACGCTTCATCAATGTTGGGATGAAAAATCTTGTTCATGAATCCTGAAAAAGAAACACAGAGATGGGCACAATTTTGAAAAAGAAATTCTTAACAGATGTGAGAACACTCTGCTTTGTGTGAAAGTACACAGCCTACCTATTGATGGCGATTTGAAAGGATATTTGTCGGGAAGATCTACTCGCACCTTCCACACGCCTCCCTCATACGGTGCTGTGCAGAAAGAACAAAGAATAATGACAACACACTTTTCATCATGTTCTGTCCTTCATGACATACTAAAGTGTTTTATTAATGTTCTGCTCTCCTTTCTCCCCATTTCTCACCACAACAGAGAGACGGGCCGCTGGAGAAATAGCTACACATACTATTCTTTGGCCGTTTTCTTCTGTTTAAATGTCTTTCAGCCCCGGAGAATTCTCTGCTTCACTTCATATAATACACTGACATCAAAGAGGAGGAGGCTGTGAGTGTGAGGTGCTCTCTTAAAATAGCTGTGTGTAACGGGAGCCTTATGTGCAGCCCTCAATCTCATAGATGAGTGAAACACACTTGTTTTGAGGATGAATGGCAGCGAGCTCTCGCACGAGGAGAGGCAACAATCCCGGTTTATTTGGCATCGTTACGAGGCATCATAAACGGGGTCAAACACCCACTTCCTCTTTTTACTGATGCGTAAGTAGCGGTGGTTTTAGAGCGACAGATGTTGCAGGCAGAAGAAGTATTTCCTGCTGATGAGGCCGTGCTCCTCGTCTAAATTCCCCCTCAAGCCCCGGATCCTCGGGTTTTACACTTTGTGGCCTCGGGCACGGTTTCAATCCTCTTTAGGTTGCAGGCCTGCTGTGAGGAGCCTCTCTTTGTGTCAAAAACAAGAGAATGACAGATTCTTGAGCTAGATGCCTTATGAGGGAAATTAATGCCACCTCAGGCTCTGTTTATTACATAAACATCACATATAAACAGAAAATTAAGTCTTTAAAGCACTGAAAATTCTTAGAGAAGGGCATTAGTAGGTGTGATAAACTTTTCTGAATATGTGGAACATATCTGGAGATTGAGCTGTGCGCAGCCAAGAAACTGGCAGTATGATACATATCCTGATAAAAGAAGGTGAACAGAATATATTTTCATATCCTAAACTCCTAAAAATGATCCAGGAGGGGTCACTGGACTTGGCAAAGGTTCTTGAAGGAGTTTGACCTCACTCACAACAGGTAGATTTTGTTGCAAAGCTGACTCGCCCACAGCTAGAAATGGCGTCCTGTCCAAGATGGTGGTGCACAGGGATGCTGCGGCCCAGAGCTCTCTAAAAGTTGATGCTATTCCTTTCCTTTTTAAGAAGAACTATTTCCAGATGTAAATTGGTGTAGCAACAGATTTATCATGAAACTGACAAGTTTAAATGGAGCTGCTGAAAGTAACTGATGCAAATGAAGTTTTGTTATTGTCTTTCATACACGTACAACAGGAAGTCTAGCCTCTTCTCTTCATATTTCTCTGGCCCCAGTTGGCCTAACCAGGGCACACACAAGATAACTGGCCTGATTTTTGGCCTGATTCCTCCCATCTAACCAAAGTCAGCATAGGTCCAATTATCTGACAGTCCTACAAATCATCTTGCCTGATTTTCCTGTGGTGTGAGGAGTATGAAGAGTGAATTTCTCCTCCTCCACTGTCTCACAAGAGGATAGTGGATGTATCAAAGACAGCTTAGCATGTCCTCTGTGTTTAGTCTTGAGGAATGGAACAATAGCCAATCAGAAAACAAAGAGGCACAACAATTACAGCCATGGTGTCAACAGCTGACACGAAGTATTAAGTTAGAAGGACATCAGAAACAGAGGAGCTACTTGTTGATTGTGGGGAAAACACAAAAGTTTGTATGTGTCCAGTAAAACATACTGTGACCAGAGTAACAAGGAGAGGAGCTAGACCTATAATATTATCATATTACCCTTATTTTAATCTTATGGTAGAAAAATGTTATGTTAAACTCAGCTTTGTCAAAACTTTGGAAATTGTTCTTTTGTTCATTTAGATGTTGATGAATACATTACTTTTGATAGGAGGTGCACTCATTTATGCTGGGCACTGTAGTTGTCATTCCTCATCATGTGTTGGGTCAGCTGCATAGTGCTGAAGCCTCACTGTTAAAAGGTTGCTGGAACAACTCCCTGGTTAAACAGGTCCTTACTGTGAAGAGTTAGCATGTTCTACTCATGCACATGTTGGTTTTCAACAGTTTCCTCCAACAGACCAAAGAACATGCACACTGGGTTAATTGGTGACTAAAAATTGCTCTTAGGTGTAAGTGTGTATGGTTGTCTGTCTCTATGTGTCGACCTTGTGATTGGTTTGCAACCAGTCAAGGATGTAACCAGCCTCTCGCCCAAAGTCAGCTGGATGATCCAGCCCCCAGCAACCCACAAAAGGATAATTGGTAAAGATAATGGATGGATGGGTGTTTGGGGTCTTAACCAAGTCCAGCTGCTTCATTTGGATCAAGCTTCTGATTAACATGACCTGAATAACTGAGAACCAACACAGATATACTGTGACAGGAATGGCACTTTTAAATATTGCAACCTTTTTCTCCACAGTAGAAAAAAAAGTGAAGAAGTCATATTGCTTTGTTTTCCTGTGTTTTTCATGTTTGTAATATGAGCGAGTCCATCTTCCACTCTCTGATGTATGAGCATTGCATGTCAGAGTGACTCTCAGCTGAGATGAGGGTCCAGCACCCTTGCTCAAACTCGTGTGAACATCTTTGGCAAAGAATGTCAGTGATTTGTTGTCTGAAAGTTATGGCATACAGGCGCACTGATGTTTTCATCGTATGACAGAAGCTGCCATTCTCTACAACACTAGGAGAGTGCAGGCTTTTGCAAATCAATTTTAATATTGACAGTGTTATTTTGGTGGCACGAGTTAAGGAAGGTGGTGGCTTCAATGTTTGAACTTGCTCCAGAGAAGTGTGAGAGGAATTTGTTTCAAGAGAGCCTTTGGCTGACAGCTACATCGACCTGGCCATATATTTCTTTGCAGATTTGTCCAGAGGGATGGGCATCAAATCAGTTGCTTTTTAAGTGCTTTATTTTAATCCCATTTTCAATATTTCAGAGCCAAAGATGATGAGCCCTATCTGCATTCTCTGATAAGTGAGCGTCCAATATCGCTACCCAGCAAAAGAGTTAAACAACAGACATTAAAGCTAACAACGTCATTATCAGTAGGGGGGCAAATGAGGAGATTTTATTCATATCAATGCCATGTTTTTAACTCTGCTTATCAATCCAATTTTGTCATCAATTTCCCTATTGACTTTTTGGGGTTTTCTGCGTAGAAAAAAATAGGCCTACGCAAGTTTTCTCCTTGTCAACAACATCAGGCCCATTGGACTGCTGATACTATATGCTGTGTTGCATTGACAAATGCTTTAGCATGTTGTGGGTGTTTGCTCCTCTCACTGAACTCACACAGACACAGGCATAGCACATTGTGGTGGTTTCACATTAGATGCATGCGGTAAACCTATGCGCCAGCTCCAGCTTCAGATGCTATGGGAGATGTGCAACTCTACTGCTATGAACAGACATGACTTCTCGTAGGAAATATGGCTCTCTATTCTTCATTTTTCTGTCCATTTCGGATGAGGCATACATGCGGCTCATGGGCAGAGAAGAGGGAATAGTTAAACATATGGGGGATTTTTTTTTATTCCACAGACTAGTTGGAACTGGGCTGCAAACAAGTTTAAACAAAACAACTGCTCTTTTTCCCATAAAAGTAAAGTATCCGTCTGTAGGGCATTTAGGCAAAGCAGAAGTAATTAAGCACTGGTTTCAGGAAAAAAAACAGAAATGGTAACCAATCCTAGATGTGTTGCCTAACTAATATCCTGCAAATGTAATATCCAAGTTTTCACCAACGCCTTTTTTTCTGAAAAGCCAAATATAGAGAATGCATGAGTTGGTGGCATGGCAGAGATCTGTGTGCAGTGAATGAAGAGTAAAAATACTAGACAAAAATAGATATAACAGCATTTTGAAAAACATACAAAATAAAGCCTTTAGATACGGCAATATTTAGTGTATTAATATTCATATCATTTTCTTACACCCCATGTGAAAATCTGCAAAAAAACTCTTCAGTCTTGCTTTCCTGTCTTGAAATGCATGACCATGCCAAAATTAGCATAAAATTGAGGAATTTGTTTCAAAATTGTTGTAAATTAGTCAGCAAAGAGGAGTACTTACTTCCCTGTGGTCCGAAAAACTTCACTACAAATTCATTGAGTCCACTGAGGATGGTGACTTCATGCTTGCTCTCAATGCTGTGAATAAAAGCTGTTAAGGACAACATCTTCATGTGACATCATACACAGTAAAAAGCACAAACTGAAAACTACAGCAATGGAAAATTATTGAGTAATAGGGTCACTAACAATCTAGCCTCTCTGAAATGGTGATTTACCTCAATTTGCTCAATCAGTTACACTTTATGACATGGTTTGAAAGAAGGATTACAAAGACGGGAGCAGAGTCTGACCTTTCCCCTCTCACCTATCAAACATGATGCTCTCATATCGTACATAGTTATGAAAATGAAAGAGAGAAATGATAGCTTCTGACAGATAATGAAAACAAATCAATGCAGGGAGATTACACTTGGATTCTGTTCTGGCCCTACCATCCAGGAGAGTTTCTTACCACGACAATCGATAGCGACATGCCAATTTGTCGCTCTGCCGGTGAATTTATATTCACTGGCTCAATGTGCAGTATTTGGGACACAGATTCCAAAACAAATGAAATAAAAAAAATCATGTATAGTCACACCAGCCGGTGGATCATATTGCCCCCTGCTACAGGCCTCCATCCACCTGTCACGCTCTTATAATCCTCTTGGATATAAAACACAAGTAAACACTGGAAAACACAGAACATGAGGCTTTACCTTCAAGCTGACTTTACCACCTCTACTGCAGGCAAAACTTAATTTAAAACAAAAAAAGAACCTCTGCTCTTAGTAAAATTGTATTATGGTGCAGAAAACTGGTGGATGAAAGGAAGGTGAAGAAGAAAATCCTCTTCAATCTTAACAGAAACACATAAATATATATATATATATATATGTATATACGTAGTTACTGTCCTTCGCATGTCCACTGTTGGAATTTTTTTTTTTCCAGATGAATTCAAGCTAAGAATACAAAAGACTCTTCACTGGTACCCTGATACAAAATAAGAGGATAATCAATCCAATCAGAGAAAAACACACAAACAAGTTCACCTTACTTATTTGTCACACAGTAAAGATGCCAAGAATAAAGGTAACAGAGGATAATGCCCCATTATCCAGTCGAGGACACCCAACAGGACAATGTTCCACTCATGCAGAGGTCACTTGCAAAGTGTAAAACAGACCATGCATTTACGCTTCTTTTAATGATTTCAAGAATTATACATGAGTTTTGACTCAAGTAGTTGTACAATGAAATGCAGAAGTTGTTCATAACCCTCATCCTGTAAACAGAGCTGGTTTTAGATATGACCTTGCACCAAAGAGATATTTCTAGTGAGTTCTGCTTGTAGAACTTTTAGGTTCACCTTTAAGCTAGAAAACCAACATTATGCTTGCAAAAGATTGAATATGGTTTTACAGTTTAGACAGGAAAGAATACAGACATGCCAATACAATAACTGGTGCCAAATTTTGGGCTTTTAACTCTATGAGTTTAAGGTGGATTTCACACCCACAGCTCAGTTGAAGTTGAAAACAATGCTACAAATATGCATATTTCCTTTGGATCGTTTCATGGGCACACAGTGGTATTTTGGAGCAGGCCAAGTCCCACAAATGGCCTGAGCTAGCCTTTGGCATTATGTTGCTTTGACAACAAGTGGCACACTCTATTACGGGAAGTAAGCTAGCTGGCCAAGCAAAATACTTTAAAAATTTTGTCTCGCCAGCATCGCCATTGCAGCACATCTGATACGAAAGCTGAAATATTCTCTTTCTCTGTGAACTATTACCACAAAACTTAGGTAATTCTTATTAAACTGACTGTTAAACTGTTCTAATCAAATATTTTGGGTCTTAATTAGTTCAACTTTGTGTAATCATTGTTCAATTCTGTGTTATCACCCACTGGCAAACACAGGGTGCTGCCATCTTGTGAGCAAGGGGACGCAAAATAGCTGGGCTGTGATTGATCAAAGACATTGGCATGTTGATAGCTGCTCTCCGATTGGTTGGTACACTACAACTGAGCGTGCTCAGGCAGAGATTGAGTAATTGCGCATGCGTGAAGCAAAAGGTGTTTCTGTATCTGTATGAGAGAGAAAATTGTGTATTTGTTGCGAAAATACTGAAATTTCATTGATGAAAGCTTTGAATAAAGGTAATTTTTAAGTTGTCTGAGAGAGTAAGGTTTGGGCAAAATTTGGGTGCGTGTTATAATTGAGAACAGTGTTTTCCAGGCAAAAATCATGAAAATATGGGTGCTTGTTATAATCAAGAAATTATGGTACTCTCCCAAACAATCTAGGTGTGAAAACAATATGACTCTCTGCCGTAATCCCCTGCAGAGTACATGCTTGGGTGGTACAATCTAAGGCTAAGACACCAATGTGAGGTATGAATGGCAACAACACACATCCTGAGTGCAATCTATTCTAATGTTGATCTCTTGACCCTGATGTGAAAGTAAATGGCAATCTGTTGCTGTAGGATGCATCACCACAGCTATTGTCAGGTAGATATAAGTAGTGGACAATATTTATCACCCACATCTTCCTACTTTGATTAGGGAAGGAAATAATCAGCCTACAGAACTCCAGTTACAGACATAATCATATCATAACAAACCCTACAGAACATTAGCTTATTCCTAGTCAGGGTATCATATCGCAAATCCAACATTACAGCTGTGTGCTTGTAATGTACACTCGCTCAGATCATTTCTGATCTCCAAGCTTCCACAAGATCATCACAGAGAAATCGTTTCCCTTTCATGTGAGCAGAGGGAGGAAGCACTGGAAATAAAAACGAAGCATAGAGCAATAGAGAGAGACTGAGAGAAAATAAACAAGATGAAGAAGAAAATAACCGCTGAATGAGAGAGAAAGAGGATGTTAGAGACAGAGGGTGGAGGAGATAGGATAAAAATCAGTTTTCCATGACACACTGAAGCAGCTGGCTTGTCAATCCTGATTGAATGCGTATCCCATTAGCAGACTGACCCCCAAAGGGTTAAATCAAAGGGGTTATTTTAAGCTCTGGTTGAGTCTGCGAAGAGCAGACTGAGTCGCTGGCTCCGGCAAGGAAATGTGTCATTGTCAGACATAAGAGGCACCCCTCTGTTTTTTCTCATGTTGGAGTCAAGGAGCAATTCCAAGGGTGACAGATGCAAAGTCTGAGGCAGAAGGAGCAAGCACCATCACCAGGAGGACAATACTTACTCTAAGAAGCAAAACAACAACAAGACTGCAGTCAGACTCCCACTTAAGACCGCATGTTTACATTCTGCAGCTCACCAAGTTGTGCCCTTCATGTAAGGACATCTATGCATGTAGTGAAGCTGCTGCTGAGAGAGAATGTGTCCGTCTACACGTGAGAGGAAAGCAGTGCAGAGGAGGGGGATGGTGTGAGCCCAGTGTGTGTTATGTTATAGAACACAGCAGCGAGGCAGGGTGGGAGATAAGCTATTAATGGGGTTGAATCAACGCTGATTATGCTGCAGGCTAATTGGCATTGCCGATACTGACTGTGTGAGCTGGAGAAAAATTCGTTTGCTGTATGAGAAAATTAGCTTTACCTATTTAACATGAGAGGCAACACTCACTCTCTTAGTGTTTCACAAAACCATAATTCACTTTCAAAGGACTCCGGCCATCTATGGTGTCATCATGTAACAATGGTGTTAGACTCAAAGCTCTGAGCGCTCATTCTCTCCATAGAGTAAACAACTGCAAGCAGCAGCAGTGACAGCGTCCTCCCCTCCTGAGAGAGTTTGGCAAGTCTGTTAAAACAGAAGACAGTTCCTAGAAGAGCTTGTAAATTCCTTATTGTTTGATGGAGTGGAAGACGAATTCAGAGCAGGGCTGAAAAACACCCACTGCACCGGCCAAACACAGATGATAGGATGGTCATAAAAGTGGATAGATAGTGCAGTGCTTCTTTAACTAAGTGCTGATGTGTGTTTTTGTTTGGGGTTTTTAAAACCAGAAGACATGATGACACATTTCAAACTGGTTTTATCTACTCACTGACAAAGCAGCATGAAAGAAACTTGGTGTTCTAGTGTGGGTAAGTGCACATTCTTTTGGCACATGCATGAATAATATGAAAGAAATCTAACAACTTCAATCAACCTTTAAAATATTAAAGCAGCGGTATTGAATTTTACAAACACATTCCAAGACCCTACAACACCCTCTCTGATGCCTCGCATAGCACTGCAGAGACCCTCCTACATAATTACGCACCAAACAGTCACAAGCATTCTGCAGGGCTTGAAAGTAGAACATAAAAGTTGTCAAACACACAATAATGAGCCGAGGAAAATGGAAAGGAGGGAGAATGAAAACAAAAGAACACTGTTGACCATTGCTTGTATAGGGTTGCTATTATTGGCTGATTTGGAGCTACATTACTCTAATCTGATGCCTTGAGACTACATCAGTGATGTAGTCTCAAGGCATCAGAAACCTCTGTCAAGGCATTTCTGGCATTTGTGGAGTTATAACCGAAATTGTGGAAAACTGGCGTATCTCAAAATGTTAACACATCTTTTTATAAAATATTCCACCAAATTCTGATCACCTCTTACATTTGTCAAGACCAACATTCCCTAAAAATTTCATCAAAATCCATCAAGAACACTTTGAGTTACTTTAATCACAGACAAACAAACTAGCAAACTTACAAACACAGGCAAAAACATAACTCATCTTTATGAGTTGTGTGGCATCTGAACTGTGCCAAGCTGAGCTCATGGTTCTGTTTGCTGCCCATTGCTCAGGAGTTAAAAATGTTTCAGCTTCGGAACAGCCATCTGTGATCAGATCAGATCACAACAAAGAAAACTAGAAAGCACCCCGAGAGCGCAAACTTCCGCCAAGGTAGCTCACATATTGCTGTTACATCTATAAGCAATAGTTCCACGATAAAGTTACCATCATAATATGATTCCTTGACCCTTAAAACCCACACTTTGCACTCAGAATCATGTTGATATCATTATTCATTAGAGAGTTACCGAGTAAAAACTATGGTCCACTAAACCGAATCACCACCAAAATCTAATCATTTTTAAGTTGGGCCATTCCTAACATCTCCCAAAATTTTCAGCAAAATCTGTCCAGTAGTTTTTGCGTAATCTTGCTGACAGGCAAACAGACAAACGGGGCCAAAGACATAACCTCCTTGGCAGAGGGTAAGCATTGTGTCAGTTTCCCTTGCTCATCTAGGCTTAAACCTTAAGACCTACTGGACTTTGGATAAGAAAGCATTGATTTGGAAAAATTCTTCAATAGCTGTAGTTTTCCAGCAGTTTTAAAGAGGCAACAGAAATGTGTAATTTTGCTTCCAGTCTTCATAATTGTGTATTTGATTTGAACTAAATGAAAGCCGATGATTTACTCATATTATCTTAATACCATGATCAGTCATCACACTTGAGTGATACTTTTAAGGGCCTTTAGTAAAATGGAAATCAGGCAAAAAACACAAATTCTTTTGTGTGATTAGTAATCAGTCAGTCTCATTCAAAGCTTATCTGTAATTGATGTCAGCAGCAAAAAACTATAGTTAGGGCATCCATGATCCTAAACTTATGTTCTGATGTGATTATCTTGTTGACTTTGAACACTCATTGTTTCAATTCTTCAGCATAGAGGGTTTGCACGGACGTCACAAGATGTGCGCCAGATTGGCAGTTCCACTTGCTATGAGACAGAGAGCAATGTCTGGATCTTGATATCAGTGGTGAGATACAGTGAAATACTTTAATTCCACTATAAGGTGATTTTAGCAATTTTAGTAGACCTGGTTATTTTTGATGATGACCAGAAAATGTAGATTCTTGTTGGACTTATGTTTAAAAAAATGACTAAACAAAACTTTTGGAGCCATAAAGTTAGGTTAACAATACAGCATTTATTAGCCTGGGTCAGGGGGTGAAGCCCTGTAGTGACTATACTATCTGTGTTATTTTGTGTATATATAAAATAAGATAGATAAACCCAAGCTTCCCCTGTGCACACAGTTTAGCATCTGTTAAATTGTTGTCTCTCTGGTTTATTTTTAATGTGACACCCAGACAGGTCAAATACTTTCCTTTTATGAAAAAAAAGTCAAAATAATGTAAATATTGGACCAAAAAGGAATTGTATTAATTCAATTTTTTCATTAATTTGCAGTCAAATCTATGGTCTTAACTATTTTCTAAATCACTGACTGTCAGACCAGCCTTTGTAATCAGACTTAGCTGGGTTTCATGTAGGAAACAAACACAGTCTGTTCTCCTCACTACCTCATTTAAGATATTGATATTTGATTTTATGAGCAATTTTCTGCAATTTAATGTCTTGATTTTTCTTCAGAGTAAAACTAGAGGAAATTGAAAGAGGTGTGGTTCATGTTCATCAATACCTGAATGTGTATATGCTCAGTGATATGATACCAGTTGCTGTAACATCACGGCTTCATCCTTGTTATAAACCTGACATTAAGGCTTCAAATGTTTCGAAAACATCATCTGAGGATCTATACAGCCCGTGCATTGTGAAATAACGATAACAAAAAACTCATCATCAATTTTACAAATCATTCAGCTGTAGAAAATTGAGTGGTAAACTGTTATTCTAGCTGGACTTGACTGATATTGATATAATTCCATCTTAAAACTGCTGAGTGATAACGGTCAAGCACATACTTGTTCCATAAATCCACCATAATGTCTATCTGGCCATCCCCCCACCTTGGATTAGTATAGATAAGTCGTAATCTGTGGACCGCACCGGGTCAATATCGTTTAACACACTTCTTATCTGATACACAAAGCCTGATCAATGCTAGAGAACATGCATACCAAACATCCCTGTAGCGGCTTTACAGACAAGCCTGAGAGGTTCAAAAAGAACACACGATTTCCTGTGATAATGCCACTTACAAGAAAATCTCTTCTGACATCGTGGCTTAAATGCAACAGAATATGAGCACTTGCAAACAGATTGTAAGAAAAGTCTTTAATTACTTTAAGTGTATCAAAGTTTATCCCAGAGCCAAGTCATTTTCTAGTTTTTTTATATTCCTTAAGGACTTGTGAAGGCTAAAGCACAGAAATATGCATAAAACAGCGTTTACAGTTGTGGTCTAGACATGTCTTGATTTTCTTCTTGGCCCCCTATCCTTGTCTGACCCAGAGTCAAAATATTCTGTCCAGACCAACCTCTTTCTAAGAACGGAAAAAAACACGATGGTGTATCATAAACAGCAAACTGTGAAACAAAGTGGTGGCATCTAGGCTGAGAGGTTTCCCTCTTTGGATTCCTTGGGTTGCTGATTTGCTTTAAGTAAAGCACTGACAGCTTTAGAAGCAGATTCTTTCTATTATATTTGGGAAGAGGAATAAAAAGGGGAAGACCAGACTCTGCCACCTTCAACCAGACTGATGTGACAAATTGGATTGTCTGGTGTCAACATAATACAGCTTTGTTAAAAACAGCAGCATCTTTCTGTCTTTAATGTGTAATAAAAAAAGACCCTGCAGGGCATTTTAAATTCTATTAAACGTGAAGATGCAGCGCTCCTGAGCAGACCTGTCTGACACAACAGGAAAGGCAACGAATCAAATACCAGAGCAAGGTTACAGACTAAGAGAGCCAACACCATGTACAGTTTCCCCTTAATAAAAGCACTGAGCAGGGAAGCACACTGTCAAAGACAGCACAAGAGAAGCAGTGCTTGTATTTGAGACTGGAAAAGCAATACTTAGGTTTCTGCCTGAGAGACACTAATGGTCCATAACTCGCAATACCCATAGGGGGGAAGTAACATAAAAAGAGAGGGTAGAATAAGGTCGGCGAACAAAGCAGAGGGCAGAAAGCGCAAGGAAAAGAGCATGACGGCGTGATACGCAGAGTTGATGAAGAAGAGGGTGAAATAAGAAACATGGAAAGAGTGATGCCAAAGGAGAGACAGAGAGAGAGATGCAGAGATAATGAGAGAAAAGAGTTCAGCCTGCTGAATGCTGATCTGGCTTGGCAGGCAGATCTGTGAGAATGACATCACTGCCGTGGACTGCAGGCCGATCATGATGACGATGATGATGCCTCTGAGTACACACATGCAAGAACTGAACCCACGTCTGGATTAACTGCAGCGTATAGCAATAGAAAAGAGTAACTCCAGACTCCCATAAGATTGACCGATCAATATTACTTGAAGCCTTTACATGAGGTAAGTTAATAATACTTAGACTTCACCATTCATTTTTGTTCTGAGGAAATTCTGTCCTCAACGTGGTAGAGATGTATGACATTAGATTTTTTTTTAAAGATTGGAGATGCCACAATTTCTGAACTAATTATGGCTGATACCGTCGGAGATATTTTTTTGGTTGAAACTACGCAGTCTCCTCTTAACTTCAATTCACCTGTTCCATACTCTGACAGTTTGTGTTAAAAATGAATTTGAGACATGAGAAACAATATTTCATCCTATAAAAATGACACGGTTGGTCTTTAAAGGTAGATATTCAGTGACAACAAGGTGTAGCACTATGGTACATTCATACATGCCAATATGTCAGCTGATAAGATGGATGTGCACTGATCAAGCATAACATTATGACGACCTGCAGCTATACAGCCTCATAGGCAACAACATGCACGATGCACCGTGTACTCTCATACCTTTCTGTCAGAACCAGCATTAACTACTTTAGCAATATGAACAACAGTAGCTCGTCTGCTGGTTCGGACCACACGGGCCAGCCTTCATTCCCCATGCACATCAGTCAGCCATGGACCACCATGATCCTGTAGCTGGTTCACCACTGTTCCTCCCTTGGACCTCTTTTGAGAGATACTGACCACTACAGACTGGAGGCACCAGGAGCTGCAGTTTTGAAGACACTCTGACCCAGTCGTCTAGTCATCTCACTTTGGCCCTTGTCAAAGTTGCTAAAATACTTACACTTTGAGCGCAAAATGTTCATGTGCTGCCTAATAAATCCTACACCTTAACAGGTCTCTAGAAATTTTCATAAAGATACCAATATGTAAATATTAAGGCTATCTGCAAATTGTGATAATATTGTGCATCCTTTTAACCTGGTACTTTTTAGGGATGCAGTCAAATAGATTGCTACACTGTTCAATTCAGATTGAGAAAAACAGTGGCACCACATTAATAGGTTGGTTTTTAAAATTTCTCCCTTTGACAATATAGTATCGTTAAATAGTGTGCATCTTTACAAACTGGTAATTTTTACAGATGTGCACAAGTAGATTGCTAAACTGTAAAATTTGGATTAGAATAATAGGTGGCATCAGAGTTACAAGTTGGTTAAACTAATTCTTCATTTTTCTTGTCAACAGAGGTAAAAAAAAAAAAAATCTTTAAATCTAAATCTAAACTGCAACACAGCTGCCCACCGCGAGTATCCAATACAGCTCTGTGAAACGGCTGCTGTCTGGCAGCCAAAATGCCCTCTAACTCACCTGAAAATAAGAGGAATGCCGACTAAATGCTTGTACAAACTCTTATGGCCCTTTTCCACCAGCCCGCCTTGGCCCTACTCTACTCTACTCTACTCTACTCAGCTCTACTCGGTTTGCGTTGCGTTTCCACCGGCACAGTACCTCCTAAAACAACCCAGTTTTTAGTACCTACTCTGCTTTGGTTCTAAGCGATACCAAAAGGTGACGTTGACCGACTGTCGGCTACTGATTGGTCAGAGAATGTCGTCACCGATGGGTCATGAGCGCGATGCCCAAAACAGGACTGCAGTACATACGCTTTGTTACTTTATGGCAATAACTTGCTGCCATCACAATGTTAAACACAGGACTTTATCATTACGAGCTAGCTAACAAGCTAGTGGTAGCTTCCATTAGCTTACCCTCATATGTCTTTTCTTTGCAGCCCGATTGCTCTCGTCCTCGGCTTCAGACTGTTGTATAGCTTCCAAAACTCTCCTGTACTTTTCAAGGGTATTTCTTCTCGCCGCCTGCAGCCTTCTTCTGCTTTCCTCTTTCATTCGGTTTGTAACAAAAAGCCTCAGTCCTCCATTGTTTTGATTGTTGTGTCGCACTCAAAATGACATGAACGCAGTGTCACCCAGCTGTTTCACGGCGACCCCGCCCCCGCTGGGTAGGGAACCGGGCTGGTGGAAAAGCAGCACAATGCGAGTAGAGTAGAGCCGGGTAGAGTCGGGGAAAGCCAAGCCAAGTAGAGTAGGGCAAATGGAAAAGGGCTATTAGCTTTGGTAACATCACATAAGTTGCTTTAGCTGGGCTGTGTAAGGTTAAACTTGAATATAACCACTTAACCCAAGATGCAGTAATATGAAAAGAACACTGAAAGAAGGACCAACAGCTTGTGATGCTAGTACTGCTAACAGTAGCATTAGCTACACTCCAACCTCCAAACCAACCTCACATATTGACCCACTGAGACTGTGGTCTAGACATAAATACATTTCTGTGGGGTTTTATAAATTTGAACTTCCGCTATAAATTTGGTTTTAACTTCCGTTTAGTCAGAATTGACATTATCTGCCAGATAAGATCTCCAGTAATTATTAGACTGAAGTCAAAGGGATGACTGAATCAGAGGTGAGAAGTGTCAACACATCATTAATGTGAATAAAAATAAAAGTTAAATGATGGGGGACAAGAATAATTAGAACAGAGAAGACAAAGGGGGCAAGTTAAGAGCCTTGTGGAACACCATTATTGATTGCGTTGAATAAGAAATGTAAAAGTTTCTTTAAAAGATTCAGAACAGTTAAAGGCCATATTTTTTAAACAACATAAAACAAAAACGTAAAGTTGAGATGCTCAGTGTGCACCTTCACTACCACTGTCTACCATGTCAATGCAAGCCGGATTACAACCTGCAGAAAAAAAAAACTGATTCATGAGGCAACACCTTTATAAGATGAGTTGTAGCCTTTTTTAACACATCTTTCTCTAGAGATGATGAACTCAGTCACCTCTTTCGTTTCACTCGCACACCGATTGTAGCAACAATGTACAATCAAAGGCCTTGCAGATGAAAGACAGGAAATATAGCAGATGTCCTCAGGATGTATGCAGCGAGTAGATTTCTACCACGAAAACAGATACAATTTTAGATTACCAAAAGAAATGCACAAACTAATACTAACCAGAGCTTTTAACAAAGACAAAATAGTAGTCTATATCAACTTTAGAATGAATGAATGAAACCTTATTGCCCCCAAGGGAATTTGTCTTGCACAGACCGCAACAGAGTTATTACATCTCTGCATGCATACGACACTATTTATAAGTTCTAGCCTGTGTTTAAGTGGGCCAGTCTTTGTGCACTGAACTTTCTATGTACTAGTGCACTGCATTGAGCCAAGCTGGATTATTATTGTGTGACCTCCACTAAACTCAGCGGTCTGAGAACAGATGCAGCTAGTGTAGCACAGCAACCATCCTTCCACAGCAGGCAAAGCAAGTGATAGGCGTTGTTGCTGCGAGAGTGTGATTTAATCAGCTCAACACCAAACAAACACTGTTCTCCCCCTGCAGCCGTCACCAGCCAACCCCACTGACCCACTCCTCTACTCTCTCCCTCTTCCCTCCGTCTCTCACTCTGAGGCGAACGTTTTCCACTGCTGTTTACTTTCTTTCATTGCTCATTAAATCCCACTCTCTCTGTTCAGTTTTAATGCAGATTTAGAGCCTTACTGAACCATTTCAACCACCCGAAACCCCCTCAGCTCATTGACTCAGGAGATAGATAATCCTGTGAATACATGGTGAGCTAAGAGGGCAGGCAAAAGATAATGAAGCGCACAGGCTAAATTTAACAAGAGCTTATTCATCCAGATTACAGACAGCTTATTACAACTTTTTTTTCCTTCATAATATTGATATGTCAGAAACAATCTTATCTTTTGACTTTTACCTTTTTTGATCTATTGGTCTGATATTAATTGATTAATATACATATTTTCTGAAGCTTGAGTTGTCAAACAGTGAGATATCATACAGACTTGATCATGAAAAAGTAAATCCAAGTACACTCATTTAAAGCCATTTATTGGAAGCTTCTAGCTCTTACAAACTAAAACCTTATCCTTAAAAAGTTGTAAAGGGCAGCTGTTTCAGTGAACCATTGTAGTAGCTTATCACCAAGCCAATGTTAAATCGTTTGGGATTTTTGAAGAGGGGGTTTTATGAGGTGCATGGCACTATCTTAAACTCTAGCCAAACTGACACATTAGCTCTCAGTCAGCACTGAAATAGTTGCCGCTTGTTTTTTGTACTACTTCGCTACATGGTATAGCCAACATGTCCTTCCACCAGGAGCTTCAAAACATGGTTTGACTTTAATTTTGACAAGTACACTAATATCTCTACATTCCAAATAGATATTATAGCCAAAAGTACAAATGATTAAAACTTATGCTGCTGACAAGACAGAATAATTTTAAAAGGGTTTTTTCTAGCTCAGTTTAATTCCTCAACCATGGCGATGTGATTCGACAACTTACCTTCTCATTGAAGCCATGCCTTCTGTCATTACAAAATAAACAATCAGTAGAAGCTGAACACTTAATTTGAAGATAGACTTTCATTTGGCTATTCTCTTTTTTCCTTAAAGTTTGTAAAACTGTGAAGTTGGACTGTAAAAATATAAGTGCTGATTACAGCAGGGAGGCTCTGTGTGATGACAGCTGCAGACTGCAGGATACGTATAAAAGCTGCTAGTATCCTCTGATCCTGAAATGCCCCAAAGCAGCTTTGATAGTTATTTTAATTTCGTCCAGTTTGACGACTTGAGCTCACGATCTACACACCTGAATCAACAGGTAATGTGGGTTTCTCCAGTCACCCATTTAACCAGTTTGGTAGTGGTTGTTTCTTATTATGAAGCAAGCTGGCTGGTGCTGCTGTTGGAAGAGCAAGTTGGCTGTGCCATGCAGCAAAGTAGTGCCTAAACAAAGAAGCTAAATCATTGTAAATCATCTGAATATAGTGTGTAATCACCCTAATCTGTTTTTGTAGCTTGTTTTCACACAAAATTCTTAAAATCATGTGCATATGGCAGCAGCATCTGCAGCAACGTATAGCCCAAGCTTCTGTCCCAACTACTTGGATGCAGTATGAGAGCTGCTGTCTGTCAGGGTGGCTAGTGTTCAGGCTAATGCTATGAACCACATACAACCCCATGACAAAAATCCTGAACCATCCCTTTAAAAGAACTCAAAGGCCACTGATGATTCCTAGAGGGTTTTACAATAGAAATGGACAACAGCTGGCCAACCACAAAAACTCTAAATGTCTCGACTGATTTGGACACCATGTTTCCTTCTTCAGTTCCAACCATTATTGGTGGTTCAAAACCTGATTTAGAGCAGCTTTACAGCAAACCCAGGTCATAAGGTTGCCCCCTGTGTGTGCCCTGGTTGTTCTAAGCTCTTCTGGCTCTGGTAGCTCAATAGCGGTGTTCTGGTATGATAGTATGAGGCCTGTGGTCATGCCAGCTGCTCTCACTTCCCCTTTTTTCCTGCCCATTTCCCACATGGGAAACAAGAGATCACTCGTCTGGCGTGTAGATCTGCTCGGGGGGCCAAAGGCCTTTCTAACCTGTACGTAAACACAGGAGGGTGACAGGTAAAGCACATGTGATCAAACAAATATCCACAATAAGTGATTCAATCCCTGAGAGACTGGGCTAAAATAGTTATTTCTATGCTCACATTCACTGGGACTTGGCCAGCGAGCTCAATTTAGATGAATGCACAGTTCCCCTCAAACGTGGTCATGAAGAATTGGAAGGTTTCTGCTTTCTTTAGGTCAAGACTTTGAGAGCACTGCACGAGACACATTAACTTCCTCCAACCTCTGCTTATCACTAAAAATACAACATAAGCTCCACTGATCTGACAGGAAATTGCTTACATATGTTTCAAAGTCTAACTCTGGACAAAAAGGCCTCTTATCCTCACATTTAGTCTTCACTTTGCCAACAACTGGTGGTTAACAATAACAAAGTAACTCTATTTGAGTATTATACAAGCATTTTTGAGTTCTTATTCTTTACTTGAATATTATTTTGATGGGTAAGACAGTTTTTACTCCCCTGCATTTCTATGAATGTTCTTGTTTCTCTGTACATCTGCTCAGAAGTCCCTGTATCAATTTTCTTTTCCATACTTCAATCAAAAAGAACATAACAACAACAAAGTTCATGTAGTTCTGCTTTTAAGTCTGACGCTCCATTTCTATGATGCATCATCACAGTCTAACATCCCCTTTAGTCATAATGGTACCAGTGACTAAGTGCAATCACACAATGCGGTACTAACAGTCTCCAGTAAGGACCTTTTCCCTCATTTTGTCACAAGCAACCTTATAAAAAATGACAATGTGTCTGTCTGTTTCTACAGTCAGAGCTTTATCTAGATGAAGTATCTTCAACCTTGATTTCTACAGTACTTCTTGCCAGTGCTTGGTTGTGCAAGTTCACAAAAGCCAACTTACGCAGCCCTTGCTACTATCCCTTAGGCCGTAATAAGTCCAACAATGTGATTTATATTTCCCTTCATTTATGGAAATACCACCAAAATTATGGAAGCAAAGTCAAGGTGTCACATTCTACATTTAGTTGCTATGTTTAGTTGCTACCAATGTGGCTGTTTTGAAATAATAAATGACATATTAGTCCTGTACTTTTCTTGAGAGCTAGATAGGCTTATGCGACACAGAGTCAAGCCATCTCAGGACATGTCCTGTTATTGTAAAGACTGAAATATGGAGAAGTAATCTTGCTGTACAGATGGATCAGTCTGATTCAATGTCTGTAATCAGATAGATCCATCTTGCCAAGCTCAGATTTAGTCATATTTTGAGTGGCCCAAAGCGGCACGGCCCAATCAGAGTCCTTTAGAGCAGGAAGCAATGGGAGATATGAGCAAGACGACAGCAGGAAATGACTGCTTATGCAGAGATTACCATAGATGCTAACAGCTTTAGTAGCAGTACTATCAGATCTTTACCACATTGCTTTATTAAATGAAAAACAAATAACAACACAACAAACTTCTCAATAGGAAGGAAGTTTTGCACAACTTCGGACATGTTTTGCTGAGAGTCTGCTCTATGGAGTGACTCACACTCTGTTCTTAATGCCATTACCGCCTACCACATTATTTGATTTGCCTGTAATGAATGTGACTGACAGAACCATAGTCCAATCACTTGCTTTTGAAAGTTCCTGCCCATTGCCAAACATTTTCTATGGGCTCTTGATGGGCAAGTGAAAAATACTGAATGGTCCATCTGTCAGGTTAATGGAAAAGGGGAGCCCTGCAAACGATGAGTATGTAGCTTAAAGTCAGACCAGACCTGAGCAGAAAACTCTGCAAAAAAAATTCAATGGACACCGAATAAAAGTACCCACACTTGGCTGATCTTGGGTTCTAATTTCCAGCCCTGGTACTATTCATACATTGGCTCAAGTAATAAAATTGTGTGCTTTGCCCATCACTGCCATCAGCTCAAAGTATTTTTAAAAATCTGAATAATGTTAGTTCAATTCTGAGTCATAATACCAGGGCAAATCTGTATTATTAAATAGAGGGGTAGCGCTCTGTTATTTCCAGTACCTATTCAAGTTCATCAGACCCAACCCTGCAGCTCAATGTATGAGTTTAACATTTACAGCCTGTACTTTGGACAGGTCACAATGGTGGAGGTGTGTCAGAACAACAGCGGACAATTCTCCTCCACTAACTGGATAAAAAATGCTGACAAGTATCCTTTCAAATGACAAGCAGGGCTTCAAGTGTGTGTTATTGAAGATACAAGCTGTATATTGAAAACGATGGAGGACTTGGTGCCAGCTTGTGTGGTCTGCATGAGAAAAAAAAAAACCTTGCTCCATGTTTTACATATCAATGGACAAATGGCCTCAAATGCCAGGCACGCTGAAATCAACATGTAAATGCAGGCTGTTAAGTGCTGCACTCACTGGATGGTGGATGAGAGGTACAGCAAATGAACTCTATCAACAGTCGATAAAAGGTCAGAACCTAGATTTTAGATAGGTTTAAGGCAAAATGTCTCAAAAGTGCAGCAATGATGCAGCTTAAAAAGTAAACAAAAACCCAGAATAACACCTATGGGATAAAGTACCAGGAAGTCAAACATATGTGTCCATTGTACCCTGCTCTTATTGCAGTAATTAAATGTGAGATAATGTTTTCTCATGTCACTTTTAACATTAAAAGTATGCCTACAGCGATGCTAAAATACACATATAGGTACAATCTGAAGCATTTTGATCAGTCAAAATTAAAGAAAACTTCCAAAATTGTGATGGATATGTTGTTTTGTTGAGAATGAGTATACCTCACATAATTTCAAATATTTAAAGGATATGAGAAATTTCTAATTTTGTAGTTGTAACAGTCTTTGTATTGTTGTGGGTAGCCATGACAGAGCCACCATGACAAGACACATCAAGTTCACTATCCCCGTTGAAACACTTCATTCTACATCCAAGACTTACATAGCCCGTGTTCTAGCTGCACAACTAGCTGTGAGAGAAACAGCTACACAATAAGCTTCATTACATTAAATCCTGTTAGAGCGCCCTAACTGATCATGAACAACGCAGCGCAATACAGCATGAAGCAGAGCAAAGCAACACAAAGCAGCCACATTTATTTATTCTGTCTCATTTCTTTTTTCCCCTCTCTGTTGCCAACATCCATGTGTACCTGGAATTAAGAAAAAGGGACTGACATGGTGCTTGGGGATTTTCCTGATATTCTGTCACTCATCAGACCTTGTTGAAGTATTACACAAAGTGGAGGTGGAGTTGCAGTGGTACTTTTCACAACTTAAATGTTGGGCTTTTATTTGAACATATGCAGGAGATAAACACTATTCGACTGGCTGAGAGACAATGACTGACTACATGAACTTATGTATCCTAGTTCTGAGCAGCATCCTGGTCTTAATCGAGTCCAGGTTAGGAGGGTTTACATGAACACACAGAAACCATGTTATTGGTTTCTCTGTGTGCATGACAGATATCAGTACCCTTGTTTCAAATCACAGCACCTTGTCTACGCAGATGATTGTGAGATTTGCAGATAAAAGGCATTTACATGACACAGTATCTGGGTTTCTACCTATGACCTCCAGCTAGCAAACCCTGGTTTCTAAAAACCTGCAAAACTGTGGTATTCTGGTTTCTGGAACCAGGATACTGCAGTTAATGCACAAACACAAAACCAGGATACTCAAAACCCTGATTAAAACAAGATATCTGAGTCCATGTAAACAGTCAGTCACAAGCCTTTCTAGAGTCAAGTGCTTGTCAATACAAAGCACAACACCTCTTGTTTTCTGCAGGTAAGATAAAGGCACGTCAAGTACTGTTAAACAAGGGAAGTCACAAGGCAAACTATAAAAAAGAATACCAAAAGAAAAAGCCCAAGAAGTCAGCGAGTAGGTCTGCTTAAACCAGGAGGCAAAACTGATGCAGATCAGCATGCACAGTCCTCTAACCTGAAACACCAGGCAACCGTTCAGTACATTTCACTTGTCCCTCTGGCGAAGAGCCCATAGAAAGTGTTTGGGGATGGTAGAAACTTTCAGAGGTATAGCTGGCAGGTGACTGGGCGACTGTTCTGTCAACCAGCATTTGTTACAGGTCAATCAAATAATACAGTAGGTGAGTGCGTACATGTTATAAAGAAATGTGTTCAAAATCATATAAAACTGCGACTAAATTTGTTAGCATCTATGCTAACCTCTGTCCAAGCAGTCACTTCCTGCTGTTGTCTCACTCATATCTCCCATCTCTTCCTGCTCCTAAGATCTCTGATTGGGCCGTCCTGCTTTGGGCTGTTCACAATCTCTCTAAATTGGAGCTTGGCAAGATAGATCCATCTGATTATAGACATTGAATCAGGCTGATCCATCTGCACAGCAAGATTACTTTTCCATATTTCAATGTTTACAAATACAGACTATGTCCTGGTATGGTTTGACTCTGTCGCAAAAGCGTATCTAGCTCAGCAATATTTCAATAATGAAAACAACCATATTCAACAAATTTCTATCGAGAAAAGTACAGAATTTATACGTCATCAGAGTCCCTTTATTTCGAAACAGCCACATTGGTAGCAAGTAAACATAGCAACTAAATATAGGATATGACGCCTTTAATTCCTCTATAAGTGCAGTCACTTTCTGCTGTCATCTCGCTCATATCCCCCATCTCTTCCTGCTCTAATCAATCAATCAGTCAATCAATCAATCTTTATTTGTATAGCGCCAGTTCATCATAAGTGTTATTTCAAGACACTTCACAATAGAGCAGACTGAAACCACACTCTTCATTTTATAGATACACATAAAATATTTCTATATACCCATACGTACATCCAGAGATGTATCCATCCAGGCAGAGACAAAGGGACTAAATCACATTTGTCGCTACTGAATAAAGACTTCATCAATCATTCTTTATTTATATAGCACCATATTTGTTGAATATAATCAGCCCAATCAGCATCTAAAGGGTGCTGATTGGGTTGATTCAATCTACAACGCTCACAATCGTAGACTTAAACTTGGCAAGATGGATCTGCATGATTACAGACAATGAATCAGGCTGGGCAAGTTGCTGTGCAAGGTTAATAGTCCTCTGTTTTACTGACCATTCAAAAGTCAAGAAGAGGTCAGGACCTCTGATGCCTGCTCTGACCACAACAATGATAAGGGAGAAAGTCAGCAGACTCCTCTGTTTCAGGGAAATATATCCTGTTCTTCAGCTGCTTATGGTGATAAGACCTGATTTTTTTCATGATTTTTGGGTGATATTTCCCAAGTGTCTCTGGACTCAGGCCCTAAAACAGCCTCTTCTCTCACATTACAGTAAAATCATTCGTTAAATTTAAACAATGGTTTACCTATTTGTCAATACACCTATAGAATATAGTTTAAATCAGATGTGCCCGACCTTTTTTGTACCAAGGCCCAGTTTTATGTAATACAATATAGTTGCGGCATACTCCCTGCATACAGTGCTGACTGTGTGGGTTTTATCTATCGGTTAAAAGTCTGAGCTAATCTGGATTTTCTATTGGTTATTGATGGGTATTTTATCAGTTCTTACCCATGAATTTAATCTTTCCACGTCAGGAAGTTGTGCGCCCCCATTTGCCTCAGTGTCCTCCAGTTATACACATTGCGCAGAGACAAATATATTCACAACTATATCCATAGTACAGGTGGAAGAGTGCATGATTTAACCAAGATTCAAAATTTAACCACAAATTCATCTCAAGTTGTACTTTTTCATTCATCTCAGTGGTGGCAAAGTCAGAGGACCCGAGTGTATAGTCTGCGGTGTCAAGTTGCTCTTCCAAACTAAAACTGTCTTTACTCTCTGTTATTTAGGGAACAGGAAATAAATCAATTACTTTTGTTTCTCCACAGCCTAGTGCCGGTCCATGACCCAGTGGTTGGGGATCTCTGGTTTGAATGAAAAACTTAAACAAGTACCATAGGCAGGGAAGGTGTGTAGAAATGACAACATGTCTCTCCATATCATTTTATGTTATTGTTTTGACTGAGCCCCCTGCTGGCTACATTTACATACAGTGTGACTAATCATAACTTCTGAGCCAACCAAACAGTAACTTTTGAGCCTTAAAACATACAGAATTTTTCCTTAATGTCTGCATCTGCAATTTTCACATGCAGAAAACAATACCAACCTTATAAAAGTCAAAATAATCTACTGTAAATGGAATATTCCAGCAAAAATACCCAGCTCATTGCTTGTCCCTATATCCTACATCCAGGATGAAATGCTGACTTGGTCTGCATTTACCCAGGCTTTGCTACAAGATGTTAGCTGACAGCTACCTCTGAGTGTGAGAGCTGGTGCAGCACAGAACAGCACAGGCTAAGTTCTTTGTCTTCTCTGGTGAGAGATGAGAGCCCACCCACTGCAATCAAACGTGAATCCCTCAGCTGCTCCTCCTCTCAGCCCTTCACTAAATCAACAGTCTATTTACAGCAATGGCACAGACTCTGTGTGTAAGTGTGTGTGTGTAGGCCTGTGAGGTGCGTGCATGTACACACCAACAAAATGATTATTAATGATCACCAAACTGAGCCAGGGCAGGAGACACAATGGCCTGAATCTGAGGCAAGCATTTAATGAGCAGATCTATTGACAGACAAGACAAGACGAGATTTTCTGTCTGCTAGGGGACAAAAAAAGAAAAACCTTGAAATTCAACAGTCGTATTGAGTAAACTGACTGAGAGCAAACCTGTTTTCAGCTAGTGAGACAGGCACAGCTAATTTTATCACCTTAATACAGAAGAGACACAGAGAAGCAAGATTACCAGATGATTGCATGTACAGGGTGTGGATGGAGTGGGTTGTACTGTTTTGATAAGGCTGTTTTCTTCATTCTCGCCCAAAAAAACACACTTTAAAAGCCAGGGATTTAAACAGCTGGGCTCTTTTAAACTGGCCAATATGCCAACATATGATGGAACATGTCAGTATCCTATGGTCACTGCTTGGATTTTCCACAATAAAGCAGCAGTGCACATGAGCGACAGAGGCAGACTCAGCTTCCCGGTGCCAGAAGAAAAAAAAAAATCATGTGAGACAAAGAGAGGAACTTCAGTCCATCTGTTTTTCTAAGGGGACTCAGCCATGCGTGCGGGAAGCTCCACTGTTTGCACTGTGGGATTAACAGTGAGGGCCTCAAATCTCCTACTGTTAGGGATGCCGTAGTCTTGGACCCCCAAAAACAGGGCTGTCAATCAAGGTGGAAGCCCCCCCTCTAGTTAGGAAGAGACTCCACTACATATTGATGTTCGCTCATGAGGAAATAAAATGGAATAAGAGCAGGAGTTTGTTGATGTAGCAAGTTTATAACAATACCTGAAGGAAATATCCAACAAAGCTGAAGACAGAGACAAGCAAAAACAGCAGGATATTTATGCTTTGAGGCTGACAGAAAGAGATCATCAAGCCAAAAGGGAGGTGAAGAAAAAGGGTTATCATCCTACAATTACATTCTTTTCATGGATTTAGACGTAGCACACCCAGAACCACAATACATAAATCTTAAAACAAACATTCATTTTGCCTGTATATAAAGCAATTCTGTTTAATTTTCCCACGCCCTGGAGACATCAAAAATATCTCAGTACAGACACCTTAATTCCAAACCTTCACATAGCAAATATGCCGTCTCTTTAATCAGTCAGTAACACTTACATTTAGAGTTAGTCAAGCTATGATAAAAGCCGTATAAGACAATTGAACTGAAGTCATGTCTGGAAAGCAAAGCACCAAGGCAAGAACAATTGCTAAACTTTGACAAAATCTGTGTGTTATCAAAGTGTGTTTGTCCACTTGGTGCAAAAGTTTATACATGACATTTCTTATACTCTTCCACTAGTCTTTCTTAAAGTGAATTAACCTCCGAAATACTGTTATGTTTTTATTTGGGGGGGGGGGGGGGGGGGGGTGCTCTTCCTTCCGTGTTGTTTTATGTTATGCCAGTGAGCTAGGATACCCTTGAGCAATTTTTTTATCAACAAACAACCTCCATGGACATTGGGGAGGTCCCCTGTTTCTGGTACTCTTTAATGTCTCTGAGCTTCTTGATAGCAACCAGCTATTACTATTTAACCACTACAAAAATTGACTACAAAGGGTTGATTGGGCTTTAAGGTTGGGAAAATGAGTAAGGCTTGCTAAAACAAGGCAAAGTGCATGTAGCCTCCTGTCTGTACTCTGTATTTGTCATTACCTTGAACATTAACCTAACACAACGGACAGACTGTTTCCCATGACCATGAGATATAATTCGCATCCATCTGAGAAACATCCCATACAAAGTTATTGGGAAGGGCTGACAAACTTTCAGGACAAACTGGAGGGCAATTGTATGAATGATCTGTATGTCAATCTTTACGGTGCAGTCAGAAACTTACAGTCACATCTAATCAATACAGCTGACCTACACGTGCAACTACTGCCTCTTTGTCCTTAAAAGGATGCTGAATGGCTAGTTGAACAATGTTTTCAGCTTGACACTCTGCAAGATGGGCCTGCTTGATGACAGACATGGCAAATCCAGCTGCTTTGCAAGGTTACTGGAAGCTGACAGATACATATCAAATGTGAAATACTGGCCATAAGCATGGCGGCAGTGTTGAATGGGGTAGCCCAACAGTTCAACCAAGCCCAGCAATAAACAACAAGGAAGAGTATAATATAAATAGAGAAACGTTTTGAGGAAAGATTGGCTGATTTCAAAGCCACCTAATACATAACACTACTTGCTACTGAGGAAGTTCCTGGGAAATTTCACGGTCGCATGTGTAAAAAGGGCTCTGGTGAACACATAAAAAGTAACACTTCAGTAAGAACAATTTGGATCTTGTTCTGTTTGTTCAGATGGCATAAATAAGCCTTTAGTAGGGCCCTATAAAATCCGCAATCACGGAATCGCGGAATTGGACATTAAACGCAGAATTCAACATTAACGAGCAATATCAGAAATGGCTGACATTTTACATAAAAGCTTTTTTTTTCTGAATAAAAAGGAACGTTTCTCTCAGGAAAATGCTCCGAGGGGGTCACTAAGGCTGGGGACAACGCATGCTTCACTTCCCCTCCCCTTCCTCTTCCCCTCATTAACAATGCAAACATTTCAAAGCGGCCACCTGAGACACCGGCTAAGTTGGCAAAAAAGCTACCACAGTTATTATTATTATGTGCCATGCGATCAAATGTTCTGCAATTTTGTCAACATACTGTTGACTGGACCTGTAAAGATACGTGTCAGGACCACCTGAAGAGTGAGTGATTATATTTCATTACTTTATACCGTGTCTCTGGGTTAAATTTGCGTAAAATACTAAAAACCGAATTCTCAAAAAATTAAAACAAAAAAACAGAATATGAGAAAAACTAAAATGGAATTTGGGGAAAAACAGCATGAATTTTATAAGGCCCTACTTTAGGTAACTCCCATTAGTAAACATGCTGTTCAGTAACATATACCGTGACTTCATATAAGTATAAACATTTCTGGAACCAGTGTGTCACAAAATTCTAATGAGGCTTTTTGTGAACTTATTAGAACTTGTATTTGTGCCCAGAGCTGTAAAGTTATTTCTATTACCCTATAATGACAAAGCATGTTGTTGTTAGCTCACAGGACTTAGTCATCAGACCAGAGCTTTCCCCGTTCCCATCATGGGTTTCATCGAGCTCCCATTCATTCAATCACTCCCCCTGTCAGGAACAGGCAGAGAGCTGCTGGCTCCTTCCCCACAGTCAACTGCGTCTAGTTGGTTCAGCTCGCCGCAATAATAGCGCTGGGTGCAGATTAGCCGCCTGTGACTGTGTGACATGCTCTGACACAGCAGCGGGAGGTGGAGGTCACAGGGTCTTCTGTAAACGGGGAAACACAAAAGCCTCGGCTGCTGATGCTGTCCGGATGTCATGTTACAAGCGCACAATGGGGCCGAAACGCCAAGCAGGGAGGAGATAAAAGTCAGAATTGGTGATTTAATTGTAAAGAAAATGAAAGAGAAGGTGGACACAGACCTTATGCTATGACCACACGATTGTGAATGAGTGAATAAATCAGGATTACTGAAGGCCGAGAACTGCCTCAGCTGTCACTTCAGGGAAACAAAGCAACCCTTGAAGCAAATCGGAGAATGCAAACTCACCTTGCAAGGTACAAGATGAAGCACACAGACCTGATTTGGGGTAAAATAATATAAGATCTACACACTTGTACTGACTCCAGGTATCGTGATGGATACAGAAAGTGATGAAGCATGTAGCGCTCCTCCCAACAGCTCAAGTCTCCAGTATAATTCACTAGAGGCCATGCTTCATGGAACTGCTATCCAATCACTTTTAGACCTTCTGGCAGCTATTGTAAATGTTGAAATGCAAAGCTGAGATGTTGGTCTGTTTCTGTAAAAAAATGTCTGCACATACACTCTGAAGTAACGAGATTTAACACAAGCAAACATACATAACATCAAACTTTATGCTAGGACTATCACAAAAAAACCCACTCTGAGTAGACAATAAAACACAGTTTCAAAAAGCTGAACCAAGTAAGGTTACCCTTCAGCAGAAGAAAGCTCTGAGGGAGTAGAATGTCCATGTAGTGTGATCTGAGAAACGCCCTTGAAATTCATCAGTGTTATAACTCTTTTCAGGATTTGTCTATATAATTAAAGTGAGGGTGTGCATATATATATATATATATATATATATATATATATATATATATATATATATATATATATATATATATATATATGTATCTGTGTCCATGTGGGCATGTACACACTGTATACCATACCCAGGGTCTTATTGCTACCAGCATTACTTTATCTTTTATTTTATTATTTTTTTTCTTATTATTTCTATTGTTTAAACACATTCTTCTTACCCTTATTTGGCGAGGAGAAGAGGGGATGGGAGGGAGAAAAGGGAGGAAAAGTTTGCTTTGTTGCATGTCATAGTATCTTGCTGTTTGATTTGCTGCAACTTGCAAACAAAAAACTAATAAACACATTTATAAAGTAAGGTTACCTAATATTGCTTCACTCTATCAACCTTACTTGACCTTCATTTTTTGGCAGGGTACCTATTAAAGTTGTCAATATTTTTGGAACTTTGACACCATGTGTTTTAGGGCAAAACATCCTGTTGTATTAATGATTAATGACATTAAAAACTAGTACTGGGTGAATTTCAGTATTACATTCAGATCACAAATACACTTAAAATAGACTTTTAGTTCTATATTATTCATGGAAATTCTGGACATTTATTTTCTACTTTTTCTATGTCATATTTTAGTGCAGCCTCTGGAAGCTAGTCAGCAGCAGACATTCAGCGATTTGGACTCTGGGTTATATTTATTATCATTGTCTCTGTCCCTGTGACACACAATTGAGTTTATAAATGTTGCAGGGACCATGCTTGATATATACTTTGCACTGATCAGAAAATCTATTTAATGAAAACAGTGTTTTGGGTTCTTAGTGCTCTAAAAAAAACATTTTGAAAAGAGCTTTTGTGAAAAACATTGAGATGCCATGTTTATAGTATCATTGTGATACATCGAATCATCACTCATGTATGATGCACCTAATTTCTAGGCATGTCTGTCTGGACACAGTAAACATTAGAGCACAGCACTGGAGAGCTGAGCCACATCCACGCCTTGAGAGATGGATGGAACAACACAGCTATAATTTACACTAAAACAGTCTATTATGTCGTAGTCCAATAATTGAGTGGACTTTTAGGTAAAGATGACTTAAATTTGGTTTCTTCTGGGACCAGTGTAAACTTAGTGAATATGGGCAGAAAAAGTCCATGAAAAGGACTTTTGCCATAACTAAGCATCTCTATGAAAAAATTACACATGCTTTAAAAAAAAGTTAGATCTTTGGCTTCACATTTAACCAAAAGCCATCACAAGAAAAAGAGATGGCGCTTTTTGAACTCTACAATTATGTTGTAAAGTTTCTTAAAATTTTTACATGCATCTGTGCAATCAATTCTTTTGGTATTTAAACTAAGAAAAAGAAAAATAATCAAATATTGAGTGCCTTTGGCTTGTAAATATGTAACTTTTGTAAAGATTAGAAATCAATACTTTTGTATTTCACTCAAAGTTAGATTATCCAGTAACATGTCAACCCCAAAACTATGCATTTTAACCTGTAAGTAAATCTGCTTGATTAAAGCAAATTCATATTCATAAAAATGATGATATTGAAATCATGATTATTAGAAACTACTAATTTAATCTGCTGTGTTGCCTTGTGGATCAGCCAAAATGGTATTAAAAAAATGTTTTTTCTTCTGTTCTGGGGCTGACTCCTCAGCACCTGAGATTTTCCCTGAAACAGAGGTTGTTTTATCCGTTTTTTTACACAGCTGCCTTTCTGCCATCTTCTTCAGGACTCTTGCTTTTTACTCTAGCTGAAGTACATGCAGTGGCTCCCTCTGACCCTCACTTAAATCAAAGAGAGATCTGTTTTTGTTTGGGGGTGGGGGGCTCAGAGCACAGCACATGGTGTAAAGGCAGGATGGCTGCACTCAAATGTTAAAGAAGCTATTAACAAGACAATATTATTTTGTTATCTCAGTTATCTTGCTTTAAAGAGTGCCGAATGCCAAATTTAAGAATGGAAATGGGTATCTACTGATGTGGCACTAATAGCAACACATCCAAAACCTACTAAACAGATCCATCACACAGATTTATTTGGGCACCATTCAAAGCCAAAGATGCTGAACCCTCTTTGCCTTCTCTGCTCAGTGAGCTGTCCAATTTGCCATCCAGCAAAAGAAACAAACATATGAGGTAACAGAAGTATTATCACATGGGCCAAAACAAGAATAAACATTATCAAGACCTCATCCTCTCCCCCTTTTTGGCACCAGCAGCTGTCTAAAAATGTCTTGTTCTCCCGGCCCCCTAAATAGACCTACCAGTGTGATGTCCTACCATTGTTTCTTCAACAGATTTGAAGGAAGGAGCACTGACGGGGCATCTCAGACAGACTGAGAATACAACATTACCAGGGGTTGCCTGTACATTAAAACTAGACATTTTTGAACATAAGTGATTGTGGACTTACTTTAGCAGTAATCAAAGTGAATCTATGAACCTGTTAAAATGGAACATATGACATCTTTAAGGCACCAACAGCATTTTAAAGTATGAATTTGGCACTGGTACTGGAAAAAAGTCCAACTTCATTTACAAGGCTCCTTCTTTATTTCACACAAAATGTGCAGTATACTTTTAAACTTGGGGCCATGTACCATCTTTTTTGGGGTAGAAAAATAAACCATCATTAGTGCAAATTTATCTTATGTTCTTAAGGTAATTCTTGACTGAATATAAACCGTTGTACAGATTATTCTACGTACTGCCTTTCTTTTCTCTTCCATTCTCTGTATTGACACCCACAGGCCAGACACCACAAGAGCTTGTGTTAGCATTCAAAATAGGCTTAGTCCTTTGTAATCTACCTTTGCTAAAATTCCAGCAGCTTACTGCTTGAAAGCATTTGTAAAGCGAGTATACCAATGATGAATACATGCAAATAATAGCACAACTACCTACACAGCATGTGCAGTCAACCCCACACAACGGGCTGAATGTAAAGCTCTCTAAAATGACACACTCTTGGACTCTTGTTCAAGAACAGCATGTTCAAAGATGAAAGCAACATGTCAGAGAGCTTGGCTGAATAGCTAGTGGCCAAAAGTTATGTAGATCACAAGAGAGAAAAATAGTCTGAGGCTAGAGAACAGTTTGGCAAGAAGTGGGCGATGACTTGTGTCTTGACAATGAAGGTGTACATTTACAAAGTTGGGAATTTAAGGAGGAGGATAACAACGTAAAATACACCGTAAAGTCAGTGTTAAACAAGACCCTGTCTGTGACTTTATCTTATTATCAGTGTAAGAAGTTCAAACTACTGGCATGCAAACTCAAACTGCAAAGAAGGAACATTTTTCCTAAAAGTAGGCAGCCATCCATTGGTCTGGCTCAGGACAAAGCTAAAACCCAGTCATACTACATGCTGAGGTCATTCTGACATTCATTTTCATGAATTCCCTAATGGCCCCCGCTCCAGATTCTGAGCTCTCCAGTGGCTGTGGCAAATTAATGCGTGAGGACTCTTGGTGTCAGCCCATAAGAAAGAGGCAGCTCCTGTCTAAAAGGCGGTGTGAGTTTCAGGTTTGGGTTTCACCAGAGGGAGACGCAAGGATAGGGAACACAGAGAGGAGGTTTGTTGAGGCTAGTTTTGCTCTGGGGACACAAGCAGAAGGAAGGGACTGTTTTCCATACCAGCAACATAGAGCCCTCCCCTTCTTCCAACCCAACAGGACAGCCCAGTCAGCAGTGAACCCATGTGCTACATAAACCATAAATCTCAGTCCAACAGACACACAAAGATGTTTCCCCCCCAACACTTGCTCTCTATTGCTCACTCACGGTATCCTAAAACACACACAGGTCATTGTGGGGAACTTAGCAGGTGGCACATGGCAAACCTGCTCTTGCCTGTCAGTAAAGTCACTCATGAAGTAGAGAGGGGGGTGTACAGCTACTGCAGTTCCTAAAAACTCCATACTAGGGCAGCCATTGCCTTCATATAAGCAGAGTCAAGTTGGGGGGAGCATAAACTTGCTCAAACAAGCACCGTAACAGAATGCTTCAGGCAAAAGGCAAAAATAACAAGAGAGAGTGAGCGATGCCTTCTTGACAGTGTATTAACATATCATTGTAGATATATGAGGTGACAAATGTAAAGGCATCTGGTCATTCAACTTTAAGCAGACAGTTCAGTATTTTTGCAGTACAGTTGTGTGAGGTTCATGTCATAAGTAAATATATAAGCCAAAGTATCTGGGCTCAGCTGCACTTCTGTAAGAAGAAAAAACGAAACTAGGTTAGGCTATTGCTGCTACAGGGGCCAAGAGCTTCGAGTAATTTTGTAAACTAAAAAAGTAAAAAAAAAAGTTTAAAAACAGAGTCTAGAGTGGCCAATAACCCAATAAGGGCATTTGAAAATAGTGATACACCAACACATTGTAATACTTAGAAGTGTGATACTATACAGTGCAATATTAAAATTGTCAGTTATTAATGTAGAGAAATTCAGGACATTTGTTTCATATTGCAGTTCCGCCTCCAGCCATTAGCTAGCAATAAGCATTCAGACATCTGTCTCTTCTTCACATATAGTGTTATTATTTCTGTCACTGAGACACACAAGTTTAGCCATCTCGCAGTGACAAAATAATACTGATTAGAAGTTGTATTTTTATGTATGTAATATTAAGGGTTCTGAATACTATTTGGACTACTTACTTTGAGGAATGACATGAAATAATGCCCTTCTTATTGTATCATGTTGTAGTACTGTAAGTACTTTGATACCAATCATATTCAGATTCTCAGATCAGATTCTTGCCAATACACACACCAAACTTGATGCTATTATTTTTGTTAGTTCTCACTTGTAACTCACTAAATTTCCCAGACCCCTTTCCCCCTTCAGAAACAATGTATAGCCTCACCTCTGTCCAGTTCTCTCCTCACAGGGGCAGAGACAATCACCATCATTGTGGTTAATGAATTTACAACTGACATGGAGCTCACACAATCCACTTCAAAAATACCCAACTATCCCTTTAATGTGTTGGTGTGAGGCAGGAGGTATTATGAAAGCAGGGTATGTGTTGCATAATTAAGACAATGTGAAATAAAAAAAAACAATAAAACTCAAAAAGACAAAACTGTCAAGAGGCTCTAACCCTCTTAATGGACTTTTTGTTTGCCCAGTTAGGACAACCTCCCCTGTTTTGGCTTGATTGGACCAGCCCAGTTCAAGCCCCATATTTGACTAAGCTGAGCTGCCATCCCATCAGCTGTTTTAAGTCCCTCCCTCCTGTGGTTTCCTGCTAGTAACAGGCTACCCAATCATTAAGCGGGTCTCCACAGTGCTGGGACAAAAACAAAACTACTTGTTCATACTGTTCTTCCAGAACATTGTATGTGCCAGATGTACACAGTCACCACTGCCTATTATACAGATCCAAATGTAAGCCCTAGATAAGGCTGAACAAATGAATCAGCAGTTCAAAAGTAAACACAGTGACAACGACTTGAAAAGCAGAACACACTAGAGACTGCCTAAAAGTGCAGGCATTTCTTAGTTAAAACCACAGCAGGCTCATGACACCTGCTTTAATACTTAGCAAACACCTCTAATGTTCACTTACAATATGAATATGCATAGAAAAACAAACAACCATCTTTAAATGATATAAGTAAGGCCTCCTTATGTGTGACTGCAGACACTGAAGTACAGTGAGACACAGATCAGGTGGCCATTTTGATGTGAAATTAACCAGCAGACTAGCTAGCCAGTTCAGTAGCATTACAAGGTAACAATTCCAAGATGTAAAAACATTTTAAAAAAAACATACATATGGTCATAAAGCAAAACTAAGAAGACTGAGAGTGCTCGAAATGATGCAAGAGAAGCAACATTTTAACGAGAGTAGAACAAAAGACAGCTGCATTTTCAGTTGACGTTAGCTTTACGTTATGTAAACAAGCTCCTGAATCAACGTGTAAAGAGACACTTTGACTCAACTCCCCTGTCAACAACAGGCTGGACAAAGAAACCATATTTCTATGAGGAGTTAATATGGTCTACTGCTGTCTGTTCTGGTAGTGGTGCTACAAAGATGAAAGACATTACAAGAAGGGGAGAATAACGTTAGCGTCTTCTGACCGTTGCATTAGTTTTCAAATGTAGAGAGCTAACGATCATGTTAGCTGTAAACAAGGCTGAAAAATGCAAAAAGGACACTGGACCAATCTGATTAGCATATATAGCTGCCCGATGAGCGACCGAAGCTTCGCAGGACAGAAATAGCTAACACTTGGCTTTGCTAGCAAAATGTTGTTTACACAAAAACATCAGTCATTCACAATGAAAGCTATTTTAGCTTTGGGTTACCACGACAAACAGGCAAGCATCAATAAATAGTGTTGGCTCAAGTTACAAATCCGCATACATCATGAGATAGTAGGCTAGACAGCGACTGAGAGACTGTTGTTTATGTTCAGAAAAGGATACAGTTTCACCACATCGGTATCCATTCGCCTTTTACCCGGACTTGGAGACGACATTTTTGCTATTTCCACCGCAGAACACCACTCGGTAAACTGAAGGGCTAGCTCCCGTAACGCTAGACAGTCTAGCAAAGCGTATTATCCGAAAGTTAACATTTGCTTGCAGAAATGTTCCCAGCAAAACGTCTTCACAGTTCAATGTCCCCCTGTCCTAATGACTAACCGAGCTAACGTTAGACCTCTGCTGCTCACTGCCTCTCAGCGTTCTGACCATGGTTCTGACAAGCTGGGATCACTCCGCGGCTGACGTCATATACCCGCGACTGAACGTCAAATCAAATGGCCATGTTTGTAGTTTATTTTGAACATTCTGATATGGTCTATCTTCAGATTCACACTGAAGTGATATTTACAGTGCTTTAAGATAAGGAACTGAAAATTGTAAATATATATTTCTTTATTACTTTATTATTCTTCAGGGATCAGAAAGTCAGGTTTCTTTAATTGCTAAAGGCTTTACCTTTGTCACAGTTCTACCTGTCTTTCATGTCCTCAAGTAGTGACACACCCAAATGCTGAATGCCAAAATATACAACAAAAGGTCTGGCAACAATATTTTGACTTCTCAAACTGGCAGAGTAAAACCTTTGCTGCATTAATATCCTTTAAACTTTTTATCTTTATTTATCTCATATCTCTTTAAAAACTATATATTATTCATAATATAAAAAATGTTTCATTGATTGATTCTTGGGCTAAATTCTGCAATTTGTTAAATAACTGACAATTGTTAAAAGGCTGCCAGTATTGCAGGTTGAATGAGAAACTCTTACAAGAAGAAAAGCACAATACAAACTAAACATTATAGCACACTATTGCGTGTGTTTACATAAAAACATCTCAATTCTGCTAACAGCAGCTTTTAAATATAGTGAACATGTCTAATTTAAAACAAAAAAATATATTGGAACAAAGTGGGGTGCACCTTTTTTAAACCAATAAGTAAAGATAGGGCTGTATATTGGCAAAAAATCTCACAATGCTATATACATCACAATACAGAGATGACATGTCACAATGTGTTTTGTACCACTTTTTATATATTGTGATATATTGTAATATTTTAAGCAGAGCAATACATAAGAATTTTCTTTAACCTTATACTGGTAGTCTAGTTTTTGAACATTTGTTATAATATTTAGGACCCCGATTACTATTTGCAAAAAATACAGTTTCTGATCAGTGTTGTTTACATAAAGCATGCTAGAGGTTGAACTGCCATATAAATGTCCCAAATTTCTATAAATAACTAATAAAACATCAATATATATATGGAATATCAATGTAGTATTGACACAAAAATCACAATAAGCTGGTGTTTCTATATTCCTTTACACCCTTTGATTTACAAAGTCTCTGCCAATGAGTGACTATAGAAAGCAAATATTAAGCAAATGGAAAAAATACATTTATAAATAAAAGGAAAATCCATAAGAAATCATGAAAAAACAAGAGCCAGACACTGACAGAACAGTCTGAAAGGTAACAAACACATTTTCAGTTAATTGTTCTGTGTATAAATGTCATTATGTCAATAAACCTGGCTTACACTTATAGTCAACAGCTTCAGAGAAATGACATGCACAGTAGAACAAACTTTCAAAGGATCATTTTATTAAACTTTTAGGAAATTCTACTCAGATATGAGCACATGCAAGACAAAGAAGACTGCATTAGCAATGAAATGTCACAGAGGCAATAAAGATGTACAGGCAATATGATTCTAGTTAAAAACAGGTTTAAAGTTCATGGCACATGGTTCAACCTGCCTGCAAGAAGCAGGATTTTAACGCTGACTAAATAAAAGAAAGAAAGGATCAGTTCTCCAAAGGACTTAGTTCTATTCAGAGAGAACTCGTATCAACAAAAGTACACACATGAAAATAACATCCTCACAGCTTTCTTAATTTTGCTTATCTGAGGTTAATGTTTACTCAAATGACTAGATGGACATTGAAAGTAAACACTGCCTTTCCAGTGTCAAGCCATGTGGCCTTTTCTCACCGTCAGGAATTCCTTGCTTTATTAAAATCCACATAAATCCAAGCCATTGTGATTTTATAAAGGCAGACTTCACGTGAGGTTAACGGAGGGTGTCTTCCTTGTGGCCAGTTTTAATGCCAATGTGTTCTATACTAGATGACTACTAGTGTACACACATGATACATGGCATATAAAGCCTTCCCAGTGTCTGCCCATCCCATTCACAAACAGACATCCTTCCCTACATCACTGCTCACAGAGTAAATGCATAAGACACAAATTCCTTTTCCAGGAACACTCTGACTGTAAACATGACTTTGAGGGATGGCATACGATGGTTGATATGTCACTCCTGTCACTGGTACTGCGGTCTCTGTATGACAAAGGAGGGCTGGTCAGGTCATCGTTTCTAGTCTGGATGGGAAACAGTCTACTGAGATGCAGAGGATACCTGCCACTGACGGAATATAGCAAACACCCTCTTCGACTTGTCACGAGGGCTCTGGGAGGAAAGAAAGCAAAGAAGTGATAATGGCAATTAGCATAAACACTGATTAACATAAATGACTGCATTATTTTCATACAAACCACAGTTTCAAGAGTCAGAATGTTGAGTTAAATGTGAATTAAAAACAGAATGCTGTCATTTGGAAAACCTTTTCAGCCTAAACTCAATTAAACTCACAGTGGAGAGTTGTTGACTGAATGACTGAACCTTTCAATGGTACTGCTTTTCTATCAAATCATGTCACTATCACCTATCAACTCACCCGCTTACCTGTAGAGTGTTCAAGGTGTTTTAAGAGAATTACACGACTTTCCTCATCTTTTCTTGCTTTTTTGGAATGAGTTCAAGTCATCAATATCAGAACCTGTGCACTTCCCCTCTATAAGGATTCACTGTTGTATTCAAATGAGCATAGACCGGTACTTATTTGCAATTATTTATGTATTTATTCAAATTTTCTCAACATCCCAACAGTTTTAGAGCTTGTGTTTGTTGAAATATCAAGACGCCTTAACTTGCCTGTGTAGGACTTCCTCCTGCTTTATTTGAGTTCTTCTTCATGGGCATGAGGAGTTCAAGAGCGGCCTTCCAGCCCTGCTGATGAAGACCTGCATCTTCACCCAAAAGGGCGAAAGACCTTGGATCCACATTCTCCTTTCCCACTGAGACCCAGGGACACCAGTCTCTGTGCTGGGCGAGGGGGTCAAACGCATTCTTGTGAAGGAGCCCGTCCTGAAACATCAAAAATGCAGAACAGAAAACAATAAGTAAAAGCCTATCTAAAATCAACACTGAAAAACCTTATCGTAAACTTAAGGAGGAAAGAGATCTTAGACTATGTAGCCAGTGAAGAGTGTGTTCAGTATTTAAATATTATTTACTGAATCAAATGTTTTTTACAATAACAATATGCTGTGAGTGCATTATGGTACTACAGCACGTGTAATGTCCATGTGTGTTTATACGTAACAAAATAAATGCATAAATGTTTGGAATCATTTTCATGTGTGGAAGGATTATGGCCAAACACCACAGGCTAACTAAGTCATTTTAGAGCAATGCTGAACTTTGAATCATAACTCAACTTCACCTTTTTATGATCATCCCTTTTAACTTACTGAGAGTAAAATAAAATCTAAATTGAGAGAACGGACTTCTGTGTGACTGCAGTCCTTTCTAAAGTAAATATGACTATCTTTCAAGAAAAAATGTGGCCACATAGAGAACTTCCTCTGTTAGTGCAGTTCTTTCTTGAATGCACATACTCATAATACTAATATTCATCTTAAAACAACATCCAAATGTCCTGTATAATGCGTCAACACAATTCACTTCTAGTTCATAGTAAACTACAAAACACAAGAAGCAAGCTCAGCAGATTTTTAGTTCTTACAGGAGCACTGACTGATGAGAGGCACAGACGTTTTGGAGGGGTTTGCAGGCCAGTGGCGCCCTCAGCACCAGCATTCTCCCCTTGACCTTTGCTACGTGTTGCGGGCCTTTTACCCCTTGTCAAAGGACTGGGTAATTCTTCGCTGGGACTCGGTGAGTCTCTGCTTCGGGCACGCAAACCTACAGGGGAAGAAGTTCCCTCAACCTACACAAACAAAGGAGCACGGTGAAAAAGCTGCTTGGCATATCATAAATTTCATATAGCAGTCATCACAGAGTACGTCTGCTCAAAGCTTGCCTGTTCAGAGCGGGTGGAGTCCTGGCTCCTCAGTTTCATGCGACAGGGAGTTGTTGAAGGGGTGGATGAGGAGGGCTGGTCCCCCTGACCCTCATGTGGAGCTGCTGATGCAGCAACTGGAGTTTGAGCTGAAGGCCCTACAGTGTTTGATGAGGCATCTCCATCTCCTCCTCCTCCCATTCCCAATCCCTCCATCTGGTAGAAGTTCCAGAGTCCCACCTTGCGCATACAGTATGAGCAGGTGAGGATGGGCAGGTTCATAGCTCTCATAGCAGGGCTGAAAAACAGAAATAATGGTTTAGACATTTTAATCAGATGAATAGGAACTGAAAGCTGTACTGATTTATGGTGAGGTGAAAATAACTTTGCCTAAAGCCCCAGTCACACATTCCCATTTCTCATGACGACTGGCAAGGCTGGTTTGATCAGCATGATACTGGAAGAAATGACTGTCTCTCCCGCGGACACACCTCATACATACACTGCCAGTAACGCTTCTATGGCGCTTCTACAGCACCTCTGGGGTGTTCATCCTGCTTCAATTAGGTCAATACAACGATACGATGAGGATTCCATGAATTTCCATCCCGCTGACACGTCAGCCCAGTTCGAACCCAGTTTGAATTACGTTAGCCCCGACTGAGCCCCTTCACTTGCGTTTTTGTCGCGTTCACTTCCCATATGAGATACGTAAGAACAATGTTCAGAAAGGATCACATGACGCAATCTGAGGGTCTACAAATACAAGTCACGAACACAGGCATTATCATTACAGTCGGGGCACAATCAGATACACCCTTTTCAATCGTCCTCAGAAAGCTTTCTGGATTGAGCCACAATCAGCCCAATTGAGTCCCGTACAAGCCACGCTAATACCGTTCGCTTTAGGACTGCATTAGGCTTCCACCCCGCTATACTGAGAGTGCCGATTCGCTACAACTGTTTGGAACAGTTCAAAACAATCGGGACCCTTCCCTGTTCCCCTGCGTTCATCCACGACTATACAACGCTAATCCAGATAAAGTAGTGCAAGCACGACAACCAAAGCATGTTTCATCAGGATTATGACAATTGTGCACAATCGCCATGAGAAACGGGAATGTGTGACTGGGGCATAAAGTATGGCACTTAAAACCATTGAGAAGTGTGGGTTAAAGAGTAGATAGAGTGGTGTCATCTCACCTTGCAGCCCAGCCACATAGAGAAACGATGCATGCAGCCACCTGGACAGCCAAAGGTTCAGAACATAAAGTTTGTCCCTTTTTTTTCTGCTCCTCCTCAATCAGCTGTAGAACAAAACTGACAACGTCTTCAGTCAGTGCCTGCAGAGGAAAAGGGAACTGTTAGCTGTGCATCCTTTATTCTAACATTCACACTTAAAGAGGGATTATATCAGCAATGTTAAGACTTCTTGGGTAGGTCCTTTACAGTCTTTACTTTAAAATCTTCAATGTACTTAATTCAGGGAGCATTTTGGCTAGAGCATAAAAAGACACCTTTGTTGCCTCACCATAGACTTCAGGTGCTCCGGCTTCATGGCTGGCAGCTGGTTAGCAAGCAGACAGGCGCTTTGGAAGCGTTCTAAGAAGGCAGTGAGAAGGGCTGTTGGTTCGCAGGCTGGAACCAGCCAGAACCGCTCTGAAATGATATCAACATTTACCTTGATCATCATGTTGATCATTCAGCTTGGAGAACATGGTCCTTTAAGGATCATTATTATCAATGCATTCATTTATTAAAATCTTTGTCCCAACCTGGGCATGGAAAGTCTGGCCATGTGCAAAACTTCTCATGCTGTGTCTGAAGCTGACCCAATATCTCTGCAATGCGGGATTCATCTAATAAAGACAGAGGGACAGAATGGGAGCTTGACCTTTATTTCTTGGCAGAGTGACAAGATCAGCATAACCTTGGCAAAGAAAAGGGTGTCCAGCTTTGGCGTTGTCTTCTTCTGTTGCTTTACTCACATTTTTCGACGTCCAGAGTGGGCTGTAGTGATGCACAGAGGAAAGCCTGACAGCTAGAGCATTTCAGCATATCGCTGCCGACATTGATCCAGCCGTACCTGGCGCAAACCAAGGGGGACAGTGTGCGTGGTTTGCCTGCCCATTTCAAACAGTGCCACACTAAGGAAAATCTCACTCAGACAAAACAAATCCTGCCACATACAATCATTCTACTCGAAATTAAGATGGCCATACACAGATTTCCCACTAAGATTGTCTTCATTGAACAGATAAAACAAGTGCTGGTCTTCATGCTGGGCTGCTTAACAAAACCTCCCACCAGAGCAGAAAGCATTTTTTGTCACAGATCACAGCGATTGAAAGGATATTGAATATGATTCCACTCTTGAGAAAAAAGCTTCTTTGTTTGTTGCATCACAGGGGGCTTGAGAGTTGTTTTTTCCCTCCAGACCTTTCAAATTCCCTTGTTGTCCACTGAAATCCACACAAAATGAAAAACAGTCCTTCAATTTGCATTCACATACAACAACACAACATTTTAAATTAAACAAAAACTTTTAAAAGGTATGTTAAGAGTATTTTATGCTCAGTTTCTAAACTTATATTAACCTTGATGTATCATTTAAATGTTACCTGTTTAGGCCAGATAGGGCGTAAATACAGACTTCTAAAATATCTGTAAACATGTATCATCCAAATATTTTCCCCAGTCTTTTGGTTCAATCTTTTAATAAACATCTCTCTTGATCAAAAAAATGTAACATTTAACTGTGGAAGATTTTGACCTTTGAAATGCAAGTTCAACTATATCATGTTACTACTGTTTATGACAAACAAACAAACAAATACTTAAATGTGGACACTGAGGGAGTCAAACTACAGTACTGTACATCAAAGATCAAGGACAGAAACTGCTACCAGTGCCCTATTACTTTTCTTGAGGGGTCACATTAAGACCGCAAAATGTCCACTTACAATTAATTTAATAAAACAGAAATACACTATATTGGATTTTTTGCATTCGATGAGCCCATGTTTTCAAATTTTTGATTTGATTGATTGATTTGATTTTTTCCTTTTGTTGAGTCAATTTGCACTAAGAACAGATGCAAAACAAGAAAAAACAACGTTTGGTTCTTAAATAGATGGTACTAGAAGAGGACAATTTATCAAGTTTCAATTTTAATAACAATAACTGCCTCCCACAGTTTATCAAAACCAAAACATAACATAGATTGAATGATTACTGTGCCACATGACATGATGCATCTGTTTTGTCCTTTTTCCATCTACCATTATTTTAGGTATTTGTATTTTCTTACTTGTATTTTTCATTTATTGCCTCGTCTTTAAGGTTCAGAATGATCACGAAGATGTCATAAAATCAGTGAGAAATGATGCTTTATGATTGTGATCTCAATATCTATCGTAATTATCCCAATTACAATTTTTGCACTAGCCAAGCAGCCCTGAATGGTGCTGTGTTTTTTTAAAGTAGACAGTCAGTCAAATATACTGCAACCAATATATGCGAAAAATATGGCCAAAAATAATATATGTTTGGCCAATTATTGGCTGTTTGTAGCAGATATTGATATATATGTCAATACCTATAAATGACTTTTCAAGCTGTTGTCTGTGGATAACAATGTTCTGACAATAATATTTAGAACCCAAACAATAAAATACTGCATGTTTACAATTCTGGATTTTATCTTCTGACCAATTTGAATGCTGGTGTAACTGCCAAGTATTCAACCATGATTCCATGATTTCCATGATTTTATCCCTTTGAAAACAGTCTCTTAACATGCCTTCACCATTTAACATAGAATAAACCCAAAAATATGAATAGATCATCATCTAATTATTGATGTGTTTTATTATTTGTTTGTATGTTTAAGCATTAAAGTTGGGAATGATATTCATAACATCTTTATAAATGTTTTTGTTGGTGGACATATTGCCCTCCAATAAAATTTGACATTACGTAAGAAGATATATGGCTTTTAGTATCAGCAGATACATGCTAATACCTAAAATCTGTTTTTTTTAGCTAATATCTCCTGAAGTCAAAATTGTGACAATAATATTGTGCATCCAAACACGAAAATGTTGCAGTATTTTCATTTGATCAACTTGAATCTTGGTTTAACTGACAATTATTAATTATTAGAGATGTGCATCTTCACAAGTGTCACAATTTGATCATAAAGTTAATGATTCAAGTCAATTCATTATCACAATGCATCACAAAACAATGCAGTGAGTAGTATCCTTGACTTTCCATGTTACTGCACCAGGCTACTTTTAGCATAAAAAATCAAGCATTCACATGAATATGAACTCCTTTTCTTAATTAGTTGCTGCAGTTTGAGATCAACTGCGACAACCCTATCTTTACATTATTAACCAAAATAAGTTTCAGGTCTCATCTTCATTTACCTGTTTGTTTCTCCCAGAGAAACAAAACTGATCAGGCGGTCACTATTGACCATCTCTACATCAAGATGCATCAATTAAAACATTATTGTTTGACACCCTTATTGGTTATGTCCTTGGTTTTCTGATTTCTGATTGGATGACTTCAATGTTTTAAGTAAGCAAAAAACTACAAAATAAAAATAATGCATTCACTAATTATTCATGTTTATTAGTTTCATTATTTATGAATATATTGCCTAGTAACGAGTACTTCAATGTTTAAAAGTCTGTAAATGTTAAAACATTAAGATTAGGAAGAATATTTAAAACAAATTTTAAAAAATCTTTGAATGTTTTTGGTAGTGGGCATATTGCCCTCCAACAGCATTAACAGTGCAATTTGTGCAAACTGTTTTATGGAGTAAAGGGCAAATGTGGCAATTCATTTAGAAACAGAAACAAAACTTCGTACCATGTGCGGTATTAAAACCAAAATAGCTGCAAAGACAAAGTAAAAACACACACCCCATGTGGAACAAAATGTCCACAGTGATACCAGAGGAGTAAGTGACACAGTTATACTGAATAAAAGACACTACATCAACAGCAGTACCTCAAGATTAACTCACAATTCACCTTGGCTTATATTTAAATGATCGGGCAGCGAATGAACAATACTCCAGAGATAAATGGACCCTGGATGGTATCATGCTACACTGAACTCCAGGTCCCCACCCCCTTATCTCAAAGTGTGCATGCTTGTGATAACGCGGCTAGCTCCCACAACAAACCTGCAGGTAGGTGGGCTACAATATTAAGATCAGTTTATAGCAACAATCCAGAAACTACCACCTGTGGTTTACAAGCTCCACATTAGTCAACGTTCAAATGAAGCTAAGCGGAGGCGGCTAAAGCATGGGCTCCAGCACCAGCAGCCAGGCTAAGTGGCTAACCGTGCTAGCTAATGAATGTCAACTTCTCCTTCTGCAAACAGCACCGTCCTGTAAAAATGCACCTGACGGATCCGATCGCTGTCGGCGACACGCCATCACTTAGAAGTTCTCGGACTTTCTCTGGAGATACCATAGGAGACTTCTGCTGATTCGAGTTGCCGAGACGATCTCCACGACTGCCGCCGAGAGTCGCCATGATCGGCTCTGACGTCCCCCCCGGAAAGTGAACCCTGAAACTATGGAAACCAAACGTTCCGCTTTGGCTGACCCCGACCTCAATAGCAAAGTGTGGGGGACGAGAGCCAAAAAAAAAACCCACTTATTCATATTTTCTCTCATAAATCGTACAACATGTCAATTACACAAGTCACCTTTTATGATAGGAACACATATTGTTCACTGCTTTATAAGTAGCTCTGTGTTTTGCATTCAAACACATCTAGTTTTTTTTTTTTTTTTTAATAAATGGCCTCTATCGTGATAAATATTATATTGTTGATTGATACGTATTTTTTTATTTATATTTCGTATTTCAAAATACATAGTAGATATTAACCTGACACACGAGGGCCATTTCACATACTACATGAATATCTAGGCAACATTCCATAGACCGGGGGGCTGGAAAAGTGGGAACATTTTGAGGGCCCATGACTGACAGGGGCCTCTGGAAATATGATCATATCAGGAACATTTTGCCATAGGTTTTGGAAGATGTCTTTATAATTCACTTACAATTTACACAATGTTTTCCTTGTTTTACATTGCACAAATATAAGCTGCATTCCCACAAATTACATTTATTTAATAAAGAAGCTGTTTAGAACATTTATAATAGGAGGTTTGTTTCATTTATGCATTTTTAATATATCCACATGTCTAAATAGTATATTAAAGTATTTGGGTTTTTAAAATTGCACATTTTGGAGCAAGACAATGCATAATCTGCAAAAGTTTGAAATCTTTGACAGGGCTAAATGGTTTGAAATCCATCAGGTCTGATTATATCCTAAAAGAAAATGATAATTAAAATATACTGAAGAGTATTTTCCCACTGTTTATTTGAGTCTTTAAAAAGAGCAACTTGGCTGTAATACTACAGCCAGTCCCTTTTTCATTATATTTATTTTTTTTTAGTTGCTTTACAGATACTTGGTTAGAGAAACTTTGAAGAGCTGCATTGGTATATGGCCCAATGTCTTATCTTTTCATGGGGCCCAGAATTTCTTGCAGCACCTCTCCCCATATGGGTGGGGACAGAGCCTCTCATGAAAAATAAAACTTAATATAAATTGAGTTTTATACTTTAAGTTCATTCTGTGCAAGTCAGAAGCTTGCAGTCACTTCTGGTTTTCAGCATAACAAGCCCCCATTCATAGTTAGTACCTCTTGTCCTTGAAAAGAGGCTAAAAAGAACAATTGTCTTTGCTTGAAGCTTTTCAAGATGGACCTGCCTGATGACAGACATGGAATGCAGCTGCTTCACAAGGTTAGTCTATTCACATGTAAGAGAAAAAAAAAGGTTGTAGACCACTCAAGTAAAAATATAGTTACTTTTGGAAAATGATGCCTCCCAGCCTTAAACAATGAATCAATGAAAACATCTCCTCAGATTAGATTTGATCAGATAGAACTTAATTTATCCCTTTGGAAGATTCCCTCAGGGAATTTAAGATTAAAGCAAAAAGTTCTTTATTAAAAACACGCTTAAAGTACTGAGTCATTTGGCCAAACTTAAAAGCAGTTTGAATGTGATGAGTCAGCGAATTATGAGCTTAAGTAGATAAAATTATACTTACATATAGCAAAAATAGCATGGTCTATAACCAAAGCATATAAATTTGCCTTGAAACAGGCCCACATCGACAGATATAAGTTATATGTTGAACACTTTGTGAGCCACAGTTTTGTGTAAGTATATTATAATCAACCACTTTAATTAGATATATTCTCCAAAGTTGGCTTAAGTGTGGAGGGCTACAACAATGCCCTGCACTTGCTATAAAAAAATAAATCACATTTCCGGGTTTACAATACAAATTTATTTGAATTTTCTTTAAGATCTGCCTTTTAGCTCACCGTTGCTAAGAAGAGAATGACAAAAATATACATTTCCTTTTTTTTAAATGAAAGAAGGTATGTCTTTTAAATTTGAGTTTATACACAAAACAAACAAATACATAAAAAATAAAGAAACATATTCAGTAATTGATTAATTAAAGAAAACTTCAAATATTCAACAGGGAAAGCCCATACAAACAACATGTGATCAGGGGCATGGCGACCTTCAGGTTGTACCTCGCCTCTCACCCAGTCTGCTGGGATAGGCTCCAACTCCCTGCAACTGTGAAAATGATCAGAGGTCGACAATGGATGGATGGAAATGTTAAAAAAAAAGTCCAAAATAAGTTATTCAGCTCAAAACTGCTCACTTTTTGGGATCATAAAATGTAGTTTCATATCAGTAAGAGAGGATCATATATTCTGTGTCAGTATATAACTGTGAAATTATTTAGTTATTTAAGAGGTGAGAGGTTTTTCTGGTCCCTGGTCTAATGAACACCCTCCACCTTAAACTGACTTGAGTGAGTAAGATATCAAATCATGAATATAAATCGTTTTTGGCTGATTGAAGTTGTTTATATCAACATCCATTTATATATCCATTTAAATATCCATTATTGCATATCAACGTGTTTTTATGTAGGGTCCTGAATTTCTGTTTAAACTTTATTGGATGAAACACTGTGCACTGTTTTATCGTTTTTACAAGTCCATCTCTTCTCTGGACATGTTTAATTGTTAATCTCTTCTCCGGACATGTTTAATTGTCCATCTCGTCTCTGGACATGTTAAATTGTCCATCTCTTCTCTGGACATTTTTGAATGTCCTTCTCTTCTCTGGACATGTATTAATGTCCATCTCTATTCTGGACATGTTTAATTTTTCGTCTCCTCTCTGGAAATGTCTACTTGTCCGTCTCTCCTCTGGACACGTTTAGTTGTCCATTTCTTCTCTGGACATGTTTTATTGTCCTTCTTCACTTTGGACATATTTTATTGTCCATCTCTTCTTTGGACATGTTTAATTGTCCCTCTCTTCTCTGGAGATGTTTTATTGTCCTTCTTTACTTTGGACATATTTAAATGTCCCTCTCTTCTCTGGACATGTTTTATTGTCCTTCTTTACACTGGACATGTTTAATTGTCCCTCTCTTCTCTGGACATGTTTTATTTTCCCTCTTTACTTTGGACATGTTTTACTGCCCCTCTCTTCTCTGGACATGTTTTATTGTCATTCTTTACTTTGGACATGTTTTATTGTCCTTCTTTACACTGGACATGTTTAATTGTCCCTCTCCTCTCTGGACATGTTTAACTTTCCGTCTTTTCTTTGGACATGTTTTACTGTCCTTTTTTTTTTTTTTTTTTTTACTTTGGACATATTTAATTGTCTCTCTCTTCTTTGGACATGTTTTATTATTTATCTATTTTTATTTTATTTAACCTTTATTTAACAAGGAAAAGCTCATTGAGATTAAAAATCTCTTTTGCAAGAGTGTCCTTGCCAAGACAGCAGCACATTCAACAGTTTTACACAAACACATGCAGTCATCAAACACATAAAACAAGAATTCAATACATTAAGAAATAAAAAGTCACAATTTTAGACAGCCAGTTTTGCTTGGGTTGTCCACATGAGAAAGATAAAGTGTATCAGTCAAAACATCTGCAGCCAGATGCGTCAGACTCCAAGTTGCTCAACATTATCCATCTTTACTTTGGATATGTTTTATTGTTCTTCTTAATTTTGGACATATTTTAATTGTCTGTCTCTTCTCTGGACATATTTAATTGTCCACCTTTTCTTTGGACATGTTTAATTGTCCTTCTCTTCTCTGGACAACATTTTAACAGATTCAACTGTTTTGTTTTGACCCACGCGCTCGACCCCGCCCATCTCCGATGACGCACATCCCAAAGACAAGCCCTCTGATTGGTTGAGTCTCTCTCGGCCGGGGGGCTAAAAATGTGAATGCTTCAGACAGTCCGAAATGAGTTATAATTTATGATGAGTGATCGGTGCTTTCACAGATGTTGTTTTTATCTGATGTGACGGTGTGTAGGACTGGATTTTAACGGGGAAACACGATGTCTGAGGCTGAGGGAGCTCGCAGTTTGGACCAGCTGAACAGATTTGAGAGACTGACAGGCAGGCCGCCGCACTGTGAGCCGTTAGCAGGTCGGTCAACAACATTAGCAACTCAAGCTAAGTGTGCTTTTACCTCTACGTTAGCACTATTTTATTAATAAATAAAGACTGTATGACAAGGCCCAGCTTCTATACTTATAGTGTCATCATATGGAGGTTATTAATTTTACTGTAGCCTTCACTGGTGTCATTGCTAATCATATCCTTAACGCTAGCATCATCATGATTTCAGCCTGTTGTCATGTAACAGCCTGAAATCAATCAGACCAGATGTCAGATGTGTTGTAGAAATGTCACCATGATTTCTATGCGCTCTAAATCCTGTAAAAGCAAACTTAGTGTACGCTCTGTAACAACACAGCTAAGGGTCAGGTTTTGCTGACCAGCATGCAGCTTAGATTTCTTATATTCACATGTTTTCAAGGTTTGATGGAAGCAAACGGAGTGAACTTTCTTTACTTTAATATGTAGTCATGCAAGAATAGCGACAATATCCCTAACTCTTATAATATTTAGAGTCAAATTTGGAGGATCAGCCATGAGGGATTGACTCCTTCCGTCTCTGCACCAAACCTTGCACAATTATTCTATGATAAGGCTTGACAACTACGGCAGGGTATTCTCTGCAACCTCACAATATACAGCCCAATACTGCGGCCAAGGTACAGTGTATATCGTGACATGCTTAAATTGCAGACACTGATCACGTCAATAACAGAATTCTCGACAACTTTTGTCCTTTTTGCAATTGCAAAGAAAGCGAAACAAGGGTTTAAAGAATTTTGCAACTCAAGAAACTTCAAGTCCTGAAAGAAGTGGATGCACAATATTAGATTAATGTCGATATCCAATACGGCAATATTTCCAAGCTCATTATCACCCAAACCAACATCGGTGCTAATATATTGTGCAAAGAGGGTAGAGTCTCTACTTTACTGTTATTGACCTGGTCCTTTCTTAGTTACAGTCCATTTGTGTTAGAAACAGCTGTGAAGCAGGAACAACAACAACATTTCATTCTTCAACTAGAAAGCACTCAGAGAGCGCAAACCTCCGCCAAGGTAGCTCACAAACTGCAGTTACATCTATAAGCAATAGTTCCATGATAAAGTTACCATCATGATATGATTCCTTGACCCTGAAAACCCACACCTAGAACTCAGAATCATGTTGATATCATTGATTAGTTAGACAGTTTCATTATTAGTGAACGATTGTTCACTAATGGCGGTTATCTGGATCACCAACGAAATCCAATCATTTTTAATTTGCGCCATTATTAACATCTCCTGAAAATTTCAGCAAAATCTGTAAAGTAGTTTTTGTGTAATCTTGCTAGCAAACAAATAAACAGACAAACATACGCCAGCAAAAACATAACTTCCTTGGCAGAGGTATTAAATGATATTTTTGTTTTATAAAAAGGGAACATTCAGTGATAATGAGATACAGCATTATGGTACAATTGTACATTTTGCCAGTAGTACAGCCAATATATGGGATACTTATTCTTAATTTTTATGGGTTAAAAATGGCAAAAATAGCAAAAATGTTCATATCTACTGATACAGAAAATCAACTTTTTGTGCAAATATCGGCAGATACTGATATTGTTCCGATAATATCGTGCATACCTACTTAGAAGTAATCTTAAATTTGGAAACTGTACTGTATTATGTAGTTTGACTTCTACTTAGATCTCCTGAACTGCACAATTGTTAACATTACCCCAGGTGTCACAGCGTTTTGTACTATCAATTCTGTAGAATCCATATCAGTTCACTTATTGGAAAGGAGCAAAAAGCAATTTTGAGCACAGGCCTATTGACAACATAAAGAGTTTTTAAAACTTTATTGATAAAATTTACGTATTTTTTTGAACAATTATGACCTTGAGCATCCCTTGCCATAATCTATTCTGCTGGTGATAAAATATTTCTCGATTCCTTTATTGATTCCTGGGGATTTTCTGTCTGGAAAAAGCAGATGTTCTACTTCAACCACTTCAACCACGTATGGCACACCTGATGTTAAATGCCATACTGTACTGACTAACATTTCAGCATATTGCTGATGTTTTCACTCTTGCTTGCAATCAAACCAACACAGACAGTGTACACCACACTATTTGGACCTTGTGTAAAATTAAGCTACATTTTAAACTGCTTTGGCCTCTTATTTGCCATGATTACTTCCTTTACGCTTGATCATGCTGACTGCATCTTGCATTAGCATAAAGTCACTGTGCTTCAAGGCAGATGAAACTTAGTAAAAGGAAGTGATATGAAATTTTCGAGCACAAGTGAAGATAGCATTTTTTCCCTTATACTAGTTAGAATAATGTTTCAGCTGGAACCGGTTTTCAATTCCTTTTCTACAAGACACCACGTTTATCGGATGTAACACATCACAACACTGAACAACACTGCAATACACCACAAGGGGGGGGAAAAATTGCAGAATTGTTTTTTTCCCAGTTTTGTTCAGCCCTAGTTTACAGTAAAAACTTTTATATTAAAGGATTCATGACCACAAATAATCTATTCTAAATGTTGGCTTTAACTGAGAGATACTTTGGTTTTATTTTATTCTAGAGGCACGTTTGTAGTTAAAATCTGGTGATATGGATGCTTGTCTATTATTTTTTTTTTTTGATTCTCAAAAACTGAAGTCAAACTTCGACTGTTAGTATTGAAAGATAGAGGGTCACCAGTTCTGGCCAATGCCAACATACTGCATTGTGCATTGCAGATGGGGCTTTCTTTTTTTGGTAAGAACACCACTGATAGTCATTAAGCTTCTGCCACTTTCTGATACTCCAGCCGTATTTCACAAGACTATTTATTATGTCACTATAGTTATAGTTTGTATATACTGTGTTATGTTGCTTAGATGTTTTGCTTATGGAACCCTTTGGCATTTAAAGTATGCTCAGTCAGGGTTTCACTATACTTGCACGCATGTCAGTGAAAATATCTTCTCTTTTTGAAACCAAAGATCATTAAAATAATTCAGATTATCATCACTTTAAAACACATGGAATTTAAGAGACAGCATTGAGGATTTAACTGCATTATTTGATCATATCAATCAACAACTAACTTCTTAAACTGTAAGTTCACAAGTAATATTTTTTTGGGTGGTATTGAACAGGTATTGATGTAGTTTGATGTTTACAAACTTCATATCAAAATATAGAATTCTGATATTGTGACAACCATCGTCATTCAATGATTCCACTGAAAAAAAATGTTAAGATAGACATGTATTAATCATTGTTAGTAATTAGAAACTGTTGTTGGCCTGAAGCTCCCAGACTTGGAGAAGTGATTGAGGCTAAAATGTTGGCAAAATTGTTTTACCATCCTGGACAATGTCGCACACTCTTCACAACAGACTGCTCAAGGAGGAGCAGTTTCAGGCATGAATTAGTCACCTCTGCTTTTAGAGACAAACACACATGGGGTCTTTCATGCCTGCCTCAATCACACTGAATATTGAATATTTAATTTTAAAGCTGCTGTTTTATAGCAGTTTTCTCCTCTGGGACGAAGAACATGTTTTCTATCTCTATCAGTCTCCATTTTGTTAAAAGATACTGGTACATTAATTTTTGATCAACAGGTGTTTTTTTTGTTTAATTTTATTTGCTAATAGTCATCCTGTCATTTTATTTCTTCCTGACTAACAGTCAAACTGAGGTAGAGGCCTGGAGTCCATCGATACACAGTACACAGTCCAACAACTGTACCTCTGACTAATATTGACAAGCAGCTACAAAAACTAACCGGAAACCTCAAGGACTAAACTCACTCAGCATGTAACTGTGGAAAACAAAGAACTTAGCAGTTAAATTATAACTACAGCCTGGCAAGGCTTTAATGATACCAGTGTCATTTGATTCTTTATATTAAACCAGTTCTTTGCTGATTCCTTCACTAGTTTTTGTGGATTTTCTGAGCAGAAAAGAAGACCCATACACATTGTTCAAACAAGTGGCCCTACTGATATTTAATGCTGTGCTGCATGAACAAAAATTTCATGTTGTTGCTGCTGTGTTTCCACCCTTTCTGAGATTATGCAGCCACAGACTCCACACTATGCTGCTTGCATCTTGTTGCATAAAATTAAGCCACACTTTCGTGTCTACAGTGATTACCACCTTGAAGTTGGTTGTTGCTGGTTCTTAACGGGAAATGGTTTTGAATTCCCATTCCTAAAACGACTGTTTTGGCATGATTAAATGAATTGGTGACTTAACTGATCCAAGCAGAGGGAATCAGGGATGTTTTGGAAGAGGGTGGCTGTGATTGTTTGTCCATACAGTTGATTTTTTTGCGGAAAATCAAGCCAGAGATTTTTACTTAAAGCGATACACCAACATTTTTTCTTTTCGTGTCTTGCCTCACTCTCGAGTCCATGACAAGCAGATAGACACCATTCTTTCGACTCTGCATCCAGTAACAAGGAAGAGACAGCCAAAGCTCCTCCAATGCTAGTTAGCTTAGCTCAAACACTGGGAGTCAATGGGAAGTGCTAGCCTGCCTCTGCCTACAGTCATCGGATAAACTCTTTAGCAACTCTAAACGGTCCCGTGTGCTTGTTTTGATTCATTTTTTACCCTTTGTTTTACATTATCTTCTACTGTCTTCATATTATCTTCTTCTACTCCTAAACAAAGGCTTTGTTTTGTTGACCTACTTCCGCGGTAGTTTGCGCTGGCGATGTGACTTCGCTAACGAGTTGAGTGTTTTGAACAGCTCTTTTAAATGAAGGATAAGAACTGATTCACAGTTGTGAGTGAACCGTTCGTTTGCAAGCCTGCTGAGTCTATGACAAGCAGATAGACATCATTCTTTCAACTGTGCGTCCAGTAACAATGAAGAGACTGACAAAGCTCGCCCACCGCTAGTTAGCTTAGCTCAAACACTCACTCACACCTGCGTATTAGTTCTCATCATTCATTTAAAAGAGCTGTTCAAAAGCCTTGACTCATTCGTGAACGTGACATCTCAGCGGAAGTAGGTCAACAAAACAAAGCCTCTGTTTAGGAGTAGAAGAAGATAATATGAAAATAGTAGAAGATAACGTTACATAAAGGGGTAAAAACGAGTCACAACAAGCACACAGGACCGTTTAGAGTTTCTGGGGAGTTTATCTGATGACTGTAGGCAGAGACAGACTAGCACTTCCCATTGTCTCCCAGTGTTTGAGCTAAGCTAACCAGCAGTGGGGGAGCTTTGGCCGTCTCTTCCTTGTTACTGGATGCACAGACAAAAGAATGGTGTCTATCTGCTTGTAATGGACTCAGGACTGAGGCAAGACATGAAAAGAAAAAAAAAGTTGGCGTTTCCCTTTAAACTGACTTCTCTCTATGTATGCTTAACTTCATATCTTGTAAAACTTTGTCCCTCCCTCTCTCTCTTCAGAGCATCGTACTCCCCCCGCCCGCAGTGGGCATCGCTGTGTTGCAGATAACACTAACCTGTACGTCTTTGGAGGGTACAACCCTGACTATGATGAGTCAGGAGGCCCAGAGAACGAAGACTATCCTCTGTTCAGGGAGCTGTGGAGGTACCACTTTGCCACGGGCTGCTGGCAGCAGATTCGCACAGAGGGCTACATGCCCACAGAGCTGGCGTCTATGTCAGGTAATCTACTGATGTGCTCCTGTAATGATCTCTGTTTTTACAACAAAATCAGATTTCTGTCATGAAGTTGAAGTTGGATTCTGAGTACTGTTTTTGTGGTTTTTTTTAGCTGTTTTGCACGGTAACAACCTCCTAGTGTTTGGGGGCACTGGGATCCCCTTTGGTGAAAATAATGGTAATGATGTTCATGTTTGTAATGTGAAGTATAAGCGGTGGTCTCTGCTCAACTGTCGAGGGAAGAAGCCAAACAGAATCTATGGACAGGTGAACCTCTTGAATCACCTTGTGTTATATTTAATTTGATCATGTCTTTTTTTGATCTGGTGAGAAAATTAGAGAGACTTAGATGTTTCTTCCTCTTCACAGGCAATGGTTATTATTAACGGCTTCCTGTATGTATTTGGAGGGACAACGGGTTATATCTACAGCACAGACCTTCACAGGCTGGACCTGACCACTCGAGAGTGGATTCACCTTAAACCTAACAACCCCCCTGACGACCTGCCCGAGGAACGGTATGCCATTTTGTAACTGGATGTGCTTTCAGATCAGATGAAGTTAATGATCATTTCAGAAGTTTGAACTCTGACACGTTATGCTTTCATATGTGTCGCAGGTACAGGCATGAAATAGCACATGACGGACAGAGGATCTACATCCTGGGAGGAGGAACTTCCTGGACATCTTACCCTCTTGACAAGGTACCACAGCATCTAAAACACCTGATGACAGCCACAGCACTCACTGGCCTGTTGGGATTTTTTTCAAATTGCATTTATAGCAGTTAGCTAAGGGAAAAAAGAAGAAATACATATGAGTAAAGTCACACAAAAATGAACACCAAGTGGGCAGAATAGTGCTAAAAATACACAAGGTGTAAGGTGACTAAATCAGTTATCAGACCAGTGCCATTTCCTGTTTTTGTCCTAGGAATATATTTTTTGTTGTTTCAAAATAAGTCAAGGGTTTGATTTGTGTTCGAAACAATGTAAACATATTTCTGTATTTGTGCATCCATGTCTGACGAAATATCACACAGCTTACATCCCAGTTTTATTTTATACCTTTACCAAATGCAATTTAACAGACCTGCTTAAAGTGTTGTGTCATTTTTATAGATTCATGCCTACAATCTGGAGACTAATTCCTGGGAGGAGATTACGACAAAACCTCACGAAAAAATAGGTCTGTGGTCTGCACCTCGTCCTCACCAAAGCAGTTTTTTTTTGTTCTCTTTTTTGTTCTTACCGCAGCTCTAAACTGTGCTTTCACAGGGTATCCTGCTCCAAGGAGATGTCATAGCTGTGTACAAATAAAAAATGGTGGGTATGTTTTTGTTGCCAGGGATGAAAAGTACGTTTTTAACCTGAACTTCAGACAGCACACCCTTCCCTATTAAAATGTTGGTGTTAAAATGATTTTCTTTAACCCTTTGACTTCTAAACTAAAAAACACATTTGCAACAAATTATTTTTTGGTAAAATTGTGTTCCTTCCTTTTCATTTAGCAACATTTCAGGTTTTATTTTTCAAATTACCCAATCGGGAAGCAGATATGCAGGTCAACCGGCTGGTTGGTTTGCCTGTTAGGGGTTATCCTGGGAATGAATGGATTTCTTTCATTCTGCAACAAAATTTTATCTGCAAATTTATGTCCTTCAACTAAATTCTGATTGGTAGTGGATCTGGAAATATGGGAAAAAAAATTTCTTACTCTGATGTATGATCTTACCGTTGGATTTCTGAGGAGCTATGCAGCAACGAATCACTTCCCATTTTTTCTAGTTTTCAAACAGTTATATTCAAGTACAGCAGCGTCACCCAGTGGATACATATTGTTGTTAAAAAAAGCTATTCAGAGAGGTGAGTAAGGAAAAATAGACAAAAATGGGTTTTCAGAGTTTTAAATACAGTGGTATGGCAGCAAAAAGTCAACCACACGGTTACAGTGCCAGTCAAAGTGTTAATGTACTGCGACATGAACAGTGTGATAATGCTGGACCCTCTGTTGCAGATGTATTTATCTGTGGAGGATACAACGGGGAACTTATACTATCTGATCTGTGGAAGATTAACCTGCAGACTTTCCAGTGGAACAAACTACCAGCTGTGATGCCTGAACCGGCCTACTTCCACTGTGCTGCTGTCACTCCGGTTAGTAAAACACTGCCCACGTCATCCCACACAAATGCTTTTTTAACTTATTTACATTTTTTTTAATCAACTTCTAGTTTGGTTACTTTTGCTCTCTTTTTGAAAGTTTATATAACATTGTATTGTTGCTTTTGCAATTAACACAACCAAATTATTGTAGTTTATTTGACATCTCAGGGCTGAAATTGTTTGTAACTTGACTCTATCCTTTGTCCTTTCTGACTACCAAAAGGTATTCAAATCCCTAGAAGGAATTTTATAATAACATTTTTTTTCACGTCTGTGTCTCCAGGCTGGCTGTATGTACATCCACGGTGGCGTAGTGAACATCCATGAGAACAAGAGGACTGGCTCTCTCTTTAAGATCTGGCTGGCTGTGCCCAGTCTGCTGGAGCTCTGCTGGGAGAAGCTCCTAAAGGCCTTCCCCCACATGACTTCACTCCCCACCATGGAGCTGCTTAACCTGGGTCTCACACAGGAACTCATTGAACGCTTGAAATAAGCTGCGGTGATGGAGGAAGGACTAATGGACGAATGAATGGCTGGACGGGACGAGTCGGGACGAAAGAGCACAGCATTTAATTCACATATGAATTGTCGGGAAAACGCCCCCTCCCTCCCTACCTCCCTCCCTGCCTAATGTAACCCCGCCTTAAAACCAAAAATAATTGGATGCCTTTTTTTGTTTGCTCTTATTTTTTGCAGTTTTAATGATGGCAAAGAAATAAACGTGGAATGTTTTATGGATTTTACTCCCCCTTCCCTCCCCTTTACTCTGCCACCACTTCTCCATACATGATGCCTTTGTGTTGAATACACAATCCAGCCTCTCATGCTCCGAACTGTGGCCGCTGGAAGTACTTGATGTTGCCACACCATGTTTTCAAAGGCCCTCAGTTTTTAAAAATAGGTCTTCTCTGGCACCTAAATGAATCCTGTACAAAATGAGAATGCATGAGTATTTATTTAAAGGACTTCTTTAGTTTTCTATGGGGGCTATCATCACCTGATATCGCTGTTTGCCAACCTGTCCTGCATATTTGTGAACATTTACATTCTTTTAAAAAGATGCTGTAAGCAAACTGATTTTCAGTCTTAAAAGCGTGGGACAAATGATGGTTTTGCACATTTTGGAGAATCTTATTTATGATTATAATGCCTGACACGACTAAGTATTTTGGATACTTAATTAGATGGGTTTCTTTGCAATCGTCATGGCAGCCTTTTGTTTTATTTTTATTGTCGCGGTGCAACATTAGAGCTCTAACCTGCTTCTGTTACTCTGACAAGGAGGTTATCTTTCTGCTGGCATTTGTCCGTTAGCAAGAGAACTATTGCTAAGAGTGATCTGGGTGCAAATCCAGGAATTTTTTAAAGGGCACATGTCCTGCAAAATCAGTTTTCTTTGCTTTAATGCTGTTAGAAGGGGCTGTGGGAGCAGGACGACATGACACCTTTTAATAAACTCTCAGAGAAACGTGATTTGTCTCCTAAAGGAAAATGACATAAGTGCTTTGTGTTTTACTTCCTAACAACTATACAGACTCCACCTACACGTGTGTTTTCTGCTTGTCGCAGGCAGATGCCATGATTGTCTTGAAAGTCCATTTGGTGGCCAAATCCTTACTTAATGAACACCCAAGACTAGATATAAACAGTCAAACACACCAGGACATGAGAATGCTGTAAGATATGGCAGTTTTCCACATTTTCACTAATAAATTAATTATTCCGCAATGGATTTCATCAAGTTTTCAGGAAATGTTGGTCAGGAAAGATTTCATTTTGTTAGTGATCCAAATCCAAATGTGGATTTACGATTTTTTAAGGATTTGTTAACAGTATGAGATAGGCCGTTGTTCCACATTTCTCCACAGTGACTCGCCCGACAATGTTGGAAATGCTTTGGCTGAGGTTTGTGTTCTCAGAACACTCCTAGTTTTAAATCAGCTCACTAAAGTTTATTTTGTCACTGTTAAAATATTGCATAACTTTGGTATCACGTCAAATTAAAACTAGAACACTCGGAGAGCGCAAACCTCCACAAAGGTAGCTCACATATTGCGGTTACATCCATAAGCAATAGTTCCATGATAAAGTTAGCATCATAATATGATTACTTGACCCTGAAAACCCACACCCAGCACTCAGAATCATGTTGATCTAATTTCTAGTTAGACAGTTATTGAGCAAAAACGATTGTTGGCTAATGGCGGTTATCTGGAGCACCACCAAAATCTAATCATTTTTTAAGTTGGGCCATTACCAACATCTCCTGAAAATTTCAGCAAAATCTGTCCGGTAGTTTTTGCGTAATCTTGCCAACAAACAGACAAACATAAGCCGGCAAAAACATCTTTCCCCACTTGGCAGAGGTAATTAACTATTTGTGTTGTTTTCTGTCTATTCAAATCCGAAAAAGAAAAATTAAAGAGCCTTAAACATGGTCCTAAGTAATGTTTTTGTTTGTGTCAAGTTAGCTAAAATGTGCAGAAACACGGTTTGTGCTACAACAGTGTGAGAAGAAAAAGTTCATTGCTGGTTTTCCCTGCTATCACCGTTTTTGCGTTTTGTTTTCAGTCACAGAAAAGGTGGGTATCTTTCAGATGTTTTACATTTTCTTTGTCTACATCACTGTGAATCTGGTGCTCTTTAAGATCAATTTTAAAAGATATTTTTCTTTTCCAAATAAAGACTTTTTTCTTTTAAGACTTTTACGCCCTCTCTGTCTGTGCCATTGGATTTTATTTTTGTTTGTCCTGAAGGGAGTTGTTGTAGTAGCCCGGTAAATGTACAAAAGAAGTTTATTCTGCAGTGCCTTTTTCAAACTTTCACTGACGCTGGGATTACACGATAGGGGCAGTATAAACTTATTTAATGCTCAAACAAGTTTTTATGTTGAGGATTGTGCTGGGCAAGTTTTTAACCAGCCATGACACACAATCATTGGAAGTGGGTGGCAGAAAATATATCCTGTTTCAGTAATGCAGAAGTATTGAGTTTCTGCGACCAGACTAAATGAACTTCAGTTAATCCACTTTGCCTGATCCTCGATGCACTATGATGTGTTAAATTAAACAAATCCTGAGTTTCAATCAGTTTAACAAGAATCAAATTCTCTTGACCAGAGAGCGATGAGCTTACATTAACTGTGATAATGGACATGGACTGATCAGTTGCACTTCACCCTTTGTTTTCTTTCTGTTCTGTATTTTTTTTCCCTTGTGCATGTGTTCATCTCCCCCTTCATTTTAGGGTGTGGTTTGATGGTTAAAACTAAAATTTTGTACAGTCAGCTTGTGTGAATGTTGTGTTGGAGCACTGACAATAAAATTGATCTGTAAATAGTTCTGTTTCAAGATGTAATTTTTATTGGCTAATAAGGAGCATGATAACAAATATTTTAAAAAACTCATTTACAAGACACATTTTTTGCTTGAAATTTTGTTGGCAAGTCTTCAAAATGAGAACTTAAATACTGTGGTTACAGAAGAGAAATCTGTAGTCCTGTCAAAATAACAGTGCACTGAGATGCAGTGGTTATTTAAGGCTGACAGGGTGCTTTCACACTTTGAACAAGCTGATTTTAGGCAATTTTAGAGTCGTTTACAGACCTAGAGTCAGAAAAATAGGAATAATTTTTAAGATAGGATATTTGATACCCCTCTGCCATGGAGCCTGGTGTATAATATACCATGAATATTAGATGGCAGTATTTTCTGTTAAAGACTGTACTGTTGCTTTAGTAAATAAGAAATGGAGGATATGTTCCTTTTTTTTTTTTGTTTTGTCCACGTGATGTTTTGGATGAGCTTGAAAGAACAGCTTTTTTCAGATTCCTTGTCCTTTACAATGAGCCCTCAAATAATAAAATTTGGTGAATTTAAGGTCCCATTTCCTGCTAAATTCAATTTTATTTGCTTTTAATGTTCAAAGGGGCTTTGGGAGTAGAAGAAACTGACATCTTTTACTAAACTCTGTCAAGACAGAAACATGCTCAGCCTCTTTAAAGAAAATGCCCCTTAAAATGCTCTGCTTTCTACTTCCTGTGGTTTATTATGTCATAGCTATACAGCCTCAACCTACATGTGTTTTCTCCTATTCACAGGTAGACGCCATAACTGTTTTGAAAGTCTGTGCTGCCTGTAATCCCCTTATCCTTGTCAGACCTGGTTTGAGCAGCCAATTAGTGCAGAGCTCATTATCATAGCCTCCCTGTCCCCTCAGATCTGAATGTTTTCAAAGGGGAAAGAAAAAGAGCTGCATCTGATCCTCTACAGATGAAAAAAAAATCATTTTCCTAATTTAAATCAAATTCTTGCTTAACAGACACCCAAGACATGATGGAAATGTTCAAACACACCAGGACATGGGACCTTAAATGATGGCTGTCCAAGTATTGTAAATTTCGTAATCCGAGTAGAAAAGGCATTTATTTTTGAAAAGAGAGGAAAGAGTTTATTATTCCAAAAGTTTTTCTTTTTTTGAAACATTGACCAGTCATGTACCAGCATGTTTGCTGCATGAAAAAGGCTCAGAAAGTTACAAATTATCATGTTCCTTTTAGTCATGAAAACGGACCAACAAGGCGGATGTCAGCATGTTCATGTTTTTTTTTTTCTTCAAAATTGACCCAAAGATTTAATGTCAATACATCATTTTCTAAATGAAAAATGACCAAATATCACATATTTGCAGGTAGATTTTTGTCATGGAAACCAATCAAAAAGCCAGACGTAAGCATTTTAGGCTTTTTTTTTTTTTTTAAATTGACACCAGAGAGTAAAATGTTAACATGCCATTTTTTAAAGCCAAAATTCATGTACCAGCACCCCATGGCTGTTTCTAAGCTGTTTTCACTTCAAATCGACAAACTTACTTCAACATCTTGTCCCTGTCTGCAGTAAAGTCTATTTTAGCTTCCACTGAGGTCCCTCCCTACAAGAGCTCAGCTGATCACTGCCGATAAGGCATGACTAATCACTACTGTCATGTATTTCACACAGCCCCTCTTCCAAATCACTGAACTCTCTTTAAACCTCACTTGCACAACCTGCAGTATATAAAGGCAGATAAAAGCAAAATTACTGTATCATTATAGATTTAGATGCATGGATTTACCCAAAATACTAACGGGTTACTTGTCATGTAAAACTAGGACTTTAAAGACTATTTATGGCTTTAAATTAATTATATATATATATATATATATATATATATATATATATATATATATATATATATATATATATATATACACATACATATATATACATACATATATATACATATATATATACATACATATATATATACATACATATATATACATACATATATATATACATACATATACATACATATACATACATATATATACATACATATACATATACATACATATACATACATATACATATACATATATATATACATACATATACATATATATATACATATATATACATACATATATATACATATACATATATATATACATATACATACATATATACACATACATATATATACACATACATATATATACACATACATATATATATACATACATATATATATACATACATATATATATATATAAAAATAAGACTTAAGGATTTTGGGGACCTCAAAATGCTATAGAAATGAAATTCTTGAACACATTTTTCTAAGTCACATTTTATAAATTGTGCATTGATTAAATCCAATATAAATCAGATATTACAGAACAACAACACTTTTTTTTACTTAACAGCCAAAAAGGACACCCGTGTTAAACGTTTTTACAGCTACATCTAGAAAAAGCTCATGAGCTCAACCACATTTAGTATCATACATCTACAGACTGTTTGTCATTTAAGGCTAAACCCTTAATTTTCAGTCCCAAGTTAAACAGTTTTCATTTTCATGCCACTGAACCCACATCAGTCCATTTTTTATGTGGCACTTCACTCTGAAGTCTCAGATATTTTCTCCATCAGTAGATCAACAAGAGCGAGGAGAAGGAGCAAAGAAGTAAAGGGCCAGAAGGATGAGGTAGACCACCACCAGAGCCGTGCCTGCAACCCAAACAAGTCATTGTTATAGCCAAATAAAGACGACATGCTGACTGATTAAAGCGAGATTTCTTTTGGTGGTTAAAACATTTCCTGATCCACATCTGTGTGCTGAAGATTTACCCTGAAAGTAGTCACATTTTCCATCCATGAAGATGTAATTAACCAAGATGACACTGAAGATGCTCGCCCAGAGATGAATGTCATTGAAAACAAGCAGGAATCCAACATCCTGAAAAAATAAAGACGAGTTATTGAACCCGTGAGGCTGGGTCTCATATCAGTCACACTTACACTCACTTAGCACAGAATAATAATATTAATATTGATGCCAAATGTTAATTAACTTTAAATTTTCCAACCCTTTGGATGTGGGTTTTTGTCATAATGCCACCATGTGTTTGTGTAATGAAATAAAAACAAAAAAAGAATTATTTTCATTATACTACAAGCAAAGTAGTGTTTGTCTTGGATTGTTACAGCCTGAGATATGTCCATGTTTAGCTGCAACACTGAGTCTCATGCATCATTATTTTCTGCTCAGTGTCAAATACTAACACTCATACTGCTAAGCACAAAAAACGTGCTTTTCATAAGATAGTGATAAAAAATATCATACGTTGATAATATTTTCATCTTTATTTAGGCTTAATTTTTAAACAAATATCAGTCCAAATCATACACATCAAATATTCATGAATTTTTAAAGATTTTGAACCTTTAAATGACAGGTTTTTGTCATGATGCCAACCCAATTTTAGATGTAAAAAAGGTGAAAAATAAATAATATTCAGTGCACAAAATGCAATGAATTTTTTGTTAACTCATTACAGCCTGAGAAATGTGAATGATTAGCAGCAACATTTTTTTATGCATTATTACTTTTTGTGCTGTCAAATACTCACACTCATGGTTAAAATGATGCCATCTGGTGGAGAGTGGTCAAATGATCAGTTCTCAGGCAAAAGCCCACATTGATACCCAGATATTATAAAACATGCATTAGGCTTCAATGGAAGTCAGATTAAATACTGCAGTTTACATGGTTTTCAATGGCACATTTATCAACAGTAATCTTTTTGCCCTTAGTGCTGTCTCTATGGTATTTATCCTTCTTATAATTGTCAAAAATTTGTTGTTTCGGCAATTTCTCCCTCCTCCGTAGATCAGTAAACACTCCGTATTCTGTTTCATGTTTGTTTTTTTCAATGTCGTATCAAACTGTTAGTATTAAAAGCAGCTCTGACTTTAACTCCATGCCAAACGATGCTTTTACAGACACTGAGAGAGGCAGTTGGACCGTTTTCTCTGTCTGAATTAAAGTATTTCCACACCGCTAACATGTTAGCCAAACGGCTGCTACTGCTACAACACAGGCGAATTTACGGCCTGCCGCAAAGTTTGCTTAACTGACGTAAATAAACGGGGGCAGATGATCAGTTTAAAACCCGATCCCAGATCAGTTAAAACATGCTGAAATCGGCCCGATGAGATACTTTAGATCAGTATCGGGACATCACCGAATGTCATCAAGTCAGTTTAGATTATTTTTTTATTAATGATATGTATATAAAATAAAGATAAAATAAAGACCCCACCCCAACACTACAGCAGTTAAATCTGACTGCTTCTGAAAAATTGATGAAACAAGATAGAGGGACACATAAAATCAACACGTTGATAATATACAGATTGAACACAATTAGGCTAAGAAATAATCATCATCCACTGTATAGTTACAGTGTTTCTTAAAAAAAGAAAAAAAAGAAATCAAAACCCATATCTCACACATGCGAGGGGGTCCTGACTGATCATCTATGAAGCTACATGATACACATGTTCAACCAGTAAACCTTGTTGCAAAATGCATGTTAGAGTAGAAACATCCAGGAGAGTCATTTGTACAACAATCATTTACAACCAATATGTGAGCATTTTTCTCCTATGACACATATTTAGGTCCACTTGTTGAGGCCCTTATGTGAAAACAGAGCAAACATGAGGTAACTGCGCATCACAGTGCAACACACTGGTCCACGATTAGGACCAAAAGGAAATGCATCATAGAGGGGGAAAACCCCTCCAACTGAGACTGATTTAAGGGATTCAAGATATAAAAAGACATCATAAGACAAAAAGCGGTGCACTCACATAAAAGGCATTGAAGAGGATGAGCAGAGGGATCTGGATCATGCAGACCTGCACAGCAATGCAACTCCCCACTTCTAAGCTGTGGACAAAAGAACACAACATCATTTAAAGTGAAATAAACTCCAGGTTAAAAATTGTATTAGGTCTTCTCCTTGAATGTGATGTGAAATCTTCACTGAAGGCTTCATCTAAAATAATAAACTATGGCAAAATAGAAATTGTTCAGTATTTGCAAACACAACTAGGGCGTTTAAGTTTTTTCTCAACTTTCCTTACATAAAAACTATAAAATATGCAGAACTAACTATTCTGTGTAGGGCAGAGTTGCTTTTCCTGGTGTACAGTTTGCAAGAAATTCATTTAGTGAATGTTTTAATGTTTGTGTTTCTTTTGCATATAGTTTTACTTTTACTGTCAGTTTCTGAAATGAAAGTGCAGCCTGTATAACTTGGAATACTGCAGGCAATGTCTGAAAGTCTTACCTCAAGCTGATGTTGTTCTGCAGAGCAAACTGAATCCCATTAACAATCTCAGGAAGTTCAGGCACCATGGCCAGTATTGTGACACCTATGAAGTACTGCAGGAGGAAAGGCGGCATCATACACAACAACCACAATGCTAACAACATACAGTGCATAAGAGCCACATAAACTATAAACATACAAATTACATATAACAAACATTAAAGCTACATAAACTATCATTTCTTCAGATATCAAATAAATTATAAGAAACATTAAAGCTATATAAAGAATAATGTCTTCAGATATAACACATAATGTACATTAAAGCTCCATAAACAATCACGTCCTCTTAATTCCCTTTGCACACAGAGCAGGAACATTTTTTTCATTTGCTAAGCATTTCTTAACTCCATATTAGATTTGTTTGACTCTAAAATACACAGAATAAGAGGTATATTGAAGTGGCCCAGTCATCCTTTACCCTTTCTGTGCACAGTCCTCAGTAAAAATAGTTTGTCCACCTCTTCTCTACACACTGACACAGTTTTATAAGACAAGGACGACTGACTCTTACAATTAAGGTGTTCCTTTTTCACTTAAAATATATTGTGACTACCTGAGAAATGGAAGAATTATCCAGCATTGGTTCGATGTTCTCCGTGCTGAGGTCAGCACAGGCAGCCATCAGCACTGTAGCCACAATCAGGACCGCCAGAGCTCTCCACCGGGACCAGTGTACTACATGATGACCTGGTTGGGAAACCAAGTTCATTGTTTCTGACATGCATTACTGATAAAGCAAGCTCTTTAATTCTTCCAACAAGCATCAAATAAATACCGCACTGCTTCCCAAAGGTCGATCAACCTCTCATGCTGAAAAGTGCCAGCATGCACTGCAAAAGGAGAAGCTTTCCTCACATGCACAAACAGGTTAATAAAGCTGACAGGCGTCTCCATTTACTATGAGGTTAAGGAACACAACATGCGCACCACACCACCCACACACCTGTTGCTGTGGCAACAATGCTGGCATTAATGCACGAGCTGCCTGCCCGGAGACGGCTTCTGGTGGCCTCACCAGTGGGGTGATAGGTGCTGGTGCCCTCTTGTGCGTACTGACCATGTGCGTGGCCACCCTGGCCGTCGCTGATATGGATGTCGTAGATGTGGGAGTGGGTCTTGAGAGTGAAGATGAGGCCGATTAGGTAGGCGGTCGGCAGCAGTAAGGAGATGGTGTATACCAAGGGCCTGAAAACATTTGACAAATGATCAGTTTGTGTAGAAAATAGATTTTAAAAGCTTGAAATTCAGTGTGTAGCACTGGGACTTACTCAATTTGAGACAGAACCAAACGGGGGTCAGCTTGAGTCTAAAAACATGGAAAACAGGTCAAAATTCAAGCAGCCATTCTTTAAATGCTGTATTTTAAATCTATTGCGACCACAAGCTGTAATGAGTGGGTGTAACCTGTATTATGTCACTTGTTTGTAAACCCACCTGTTGAAACATGCTTTTATTTCATCACTGCTGTACTGGATTAAAAAAAAAAAAAAAAAATTCCAATGTACCACCACATGACTGTACATTAACTGCTTCACAGGCCACTACAGAGGTGACCTATAAACGCCCCGATTGATCTTTGACTTGACTCTAAATGGAACTATAATCACGTCTACTCATTTAGGACACATCACACCAGATCAAACCAAATCCATTTTTTATTTAATTAGGATGTGCCACAGGGTATACCGTCCCACCCTGTAGCTTTCAATAAAGACATTGTCCTCCTTGAGTGATTGTTGTGCCCGTCTCTGTGCAGATTACACAAATGTGGATTGTGCTGATGACTCAGCTCTTCAGGAGGCTCCGATTGCCTCCAGACTTCTAACCAGTGCAGTTTTCTGGTGTTAAATGCTCTATAAGTGGGAGAGTCCCTGAAATTACGGCAAAAACTGAAGCATATGGCTTGCTGAGGATTTTACATTTGACATGATCACTCTTGTCTCATGTTTTTCCTTTGACTAATACAGAATTGATGTGTTTTTTTCAGAGATTGATAATGATGTATAATCAATAGATATGTGTGACTACAACACTTTACCCTTCTTTGTATTTTTGATTTATTATTGGTGATAGATTGAACTCAGCTGCAAGGATGCTGACAAAGACCAGAAAGAGAGCCCACATCACCCCGATTTTAAAGTCTCTGCATTGGCTTCCTGTATCTTTTAGAATTGATTTTAAGGTTCTTTTATTAGTTTTTAAATCCTTCAATGGTCTTGCTTCTTCTTATTTATCCAATTTGCTTTTACCCTATAGAGCCCTCAGGTCTTCAGGTAGTGGTCTTTTAATTGGAACCGAGAGTTAGAACTAAAATATACGGTGAAGCTTCATTTCAATATTATGGCCCTCGTCTGTGGACAAGTCTACCTGAAAACCTGAGCAGCACCTACTGTTCACATTTTTAAAAGAAAACTCAAGAACTACCTTTTTAGCATGGCTTTTAGCTGATTATATTTATTATTATTATTTAATCTTATTTATTAATTCATTTGAACCCTCTTGTTTCCCCCGTTGTTCGGAATTTTATTCTCTGTTCATCAATTTTCTTTCCACTATCTTACTTCAGTACATTTTATCCGATTTTACCACATTATTATTTAAAAATTTTATTTTATTTACCCATTCATTCATTTTCCTATAGTATATTTATTTTAATCTAATTTCTTATCATGATTTTTTAATTGTCATTTTAGTCTTAGCTCCAGTGTTTCCTCATTTTTTATTCAAGATGGCGTTACCTCAGTCCTCTAATTCTTTTTTCTGTTAGAATCTCTTCCTCATGTCTTTGTATGTGTGTAAGTGAGTGTGTGTGCTGTATGTAGACTGCAAGGGTGGGGTGGGGGTGGGGGGTGTATTTTTCATTGTATTCAATTTTCTACTTTTTATTTATTTTTTTCTCCGTTTTTATGTAAAGCACTTTGTGCTACAAAACTTGTATGAAAAGTGCTATACAAATAATGTTTGATTGATAGATATTGTGCAGACTTGGATTTCTAGGCTCTGAATTAAAAATGAAAACTGTTTCACTTTATTTCAACTCTATTCTGCTGTGACTGATCACATCTCGGCTCTTGTTGCTCGGTTTAATTGATAAAAAAGGCAATGAGACAAAACCTCAACATCATTTTGAGAGTAAAAGGTTTGAAATGAAGCTAAATGATTCACAAAATTAATGTCATACATGATTAAGACAAATATCAATTATTAACTGGGACCATTAAATCTATATGAAATATTTTTTAGGTTATGATCAGGGGGCATGAGCTGTAATTTCCCCATCTGGATTATTAGCAGGGACTTCTTTTTGCTTCGAGTAGTATCACCCTCTGCTGGCCATAAAAAATAATGAAAAAGTCAAGCACAAACTGCACTGACTTCACTACAGAAACCAAAATCTACACCATTTCTTAAATACAGTCTGTGGTGGAGACCTGCATAGACCTCTAAAGCAACACTATCAGAAGTGTGCTGATATACTGCAGACACAAAGGCATTATGCTGTTTGAGGATAAGCTACAAAAATGGAACTAAAACTGCTTATCAGTATTTGTTAAGGAATAACATCAAGTTTAAGTAATGCTGCTCACCGTGTCGTAGTGACAGTCCTTGCAAATAAAGGGTACGCTGCCATTTCCTGGTATATTGGTGCAGCTTTCACACACCAGATTACCAAATATCTTTGAGAAGAGGGTGGGAGCAAACACACCTGTGGACAACAGTGGTGCATAATGAAAAAGTGAAGAGCTTCAAAATCTTTTTTGAGACAAATAATTAATAGATGAGTGATATATGCATACCTCCAATGGATATGAACAGCAAAGCAGAGCTTACTCCTGCAGATCGACTGTTAAACTTCTGCTCCCTGTGTCTGATGCCCCCAATGATCATACAGATGCCCTGTGCAGTTTAGAATTATAAACATGAAAAGGATCCTGCTTCAAATGAAGTTTACAAATGAAATATGGATCAGGCAGAAAAATATATTAAATGCTAATGTTCATATTTTACTTTTTTGAGGAACTCACAGGAATGAACAGTATACATCCAAGCAGTGTCCCAGTGAGAGCTGCCTTCACGATCTCTTCATAACATTTGGTGCCTGCACGGACGCCCTGCAGCAAAGCGGTGATGTAGAAGGTCATCTCTGTAATCGAGCCGAATGTTGCATTCACCACTGCTCCCACCGCAAAGTTACTCTGTGCAGAAATACTGGGAAAACACACAATTTCAAATACAACAACTACTTATGCAAACTTTATTTTCTTCACAAAAATCTAGTGGTGATATGGCTGAAATTCTTACCTGGCAATACCCATGCCGATATAGTAGGACAGAGGAATGATGGAGGAGATGGCAGTTGCAAACTTGGTCTCAGCACTGAAGTAAACGTGGTCACGGTCAGTGTAGCCTATCAACAATGTGAAGAATACCAGTGGAAGCAGGTCTGCAAGGAGTAAAGACTTAAGGAGAACAACTCAAATAATGCACTTACAGTAAATCAATTCTTGGTGCAAACTACTTTTTTGAAACTCCAGGTTAATACTGTTCTGCCAAGCTGTCATAGTGCCATTAACATCCTACTGGCTTTTTTATGCCTCTGCGCTGATGACAACCAGGACTGGAGGCATTATGCTCTTAGGTTGTTTGTCCTTCTCAGCCAAACTTGTGAAGATGAAGACAGAGAAGTTCTGAAAACCAAACATTTCACTTAATATTGCTGATATCTTCAGATATTAAACTTTGAGAGGAGTAGGCACACATTTACTACATAGCTGTAAATTAACTTACTTTCATCATAAACACACAGAGCAACTCAAAGTGCTCCAAAAGCACAACCCTCTGCAGAGGCATTTCAGAGATTGTTAGCCAAGTTATTATTGAAAATGTGGAAAACTGTCCTAATGCGCAATGTTAACAAACACTCAAAAATTCCTGGATCCGTATCCGCAGTCAGAACACCGCCAATATCCGATTACTTCTCCTATAAACAACATTCCCTGATAATTTCATCAAAATGTCGAAGAGCTTTTTGAGTTATCCTGCTCACCGCAAACAGACAGTCTGACAAACAAACAAGAACACACTTCCAAACTGGAGGTTGTTGCTATGCCATTCATTACACATGTTTGTGTTTATGGGTTTATCTCAGAGTATAGAGGAACATAATGAAGATGATACTCACACTAAGCTATCGGTCACAAATCACTCTGTCGGCTACTTTTGTTTTCCTGTCATTGTTAGCCTCCCATGCACACAGGAACACATCATGTGGGTTTTAACTAGTACTTACTGTGTTGCAAAAATCCATTCTGGGACTGAAAAAAAACAGGTGAAGGTATTAACAGCAGTTGACCAACCAGCACTAATGTATCTTCTGATTCATAGGTGAACTGGTTATGTATTAAAGGTCAATTGTCTACTCTGACTTAAAGGTGCAGTGTGTAGAAATTGGCATTATAGCGACACCTAGCGTTCAGATTTTGGAATGAGCCCGTCTGCTACTAAAACATCACATCAATAAGCGACGAGAGCCGGTAAAGACCAAAAAGGATCGTGAACAGGGCATCATTTACAACAGTTATGAGGTGAGGGTCTTTTCATTCATATTTGTAACTATTATTTTTATAGATTATAGGTCAGTTAAGATGATGATTATAGGTTTTGTAAACTTTTAGTAACACAAGCAAACACTAGCGAGACTTGTACTCAAAAATCGCGTTTCGCTCTTTTTGTCCCCAAAACCCACCAGTAGACAACATGGTGGATCGTTATGTCAGCCTCCACAAAGGGGAGACCCACGGTACATGAATATGAAAAGCTTTTTCTAACTTAATACAAAGAAAACAAAAGTTTTATGGGGATGACTGGACACCTATTTAGATGGACTTTACATACAAATAGAAACATTATATCCTATATTCACTGTTTCTGTTCGGCAAAATGCTGCCAGTTCCTACACACTACATCTTTAAAGATGAACTTAAAAAACTCCTGGAGTCATGATCATTGTCCTCAAGAATATCACTTGCTTTTCATGGAAAATCTCAAACATGTTTGATGGATTGTATTCAAACTCAACACAAAGCCTCACTCTGACTCAGGGTAGAATAAATTAGATTTTGATCATCTGGTGTTGTGTATGTCCTTTGCTTCTGATTGGGAAATGTGAAGGAGATTTTGAGGGGTTTCATTAACACTTCGCTCAAATGTCCACTCTGACTTTGCCAGTTCAGAAAAAAAGAAAGAAAAAAATGTCCACTCTGTCTTAAAGATGATTTTTATGATCATGTCATTATCACTGAGTTTCATGTTCAACTCTTAGGAACACAATTGTTCAAACACAATTGCAAACAAATATCAACTGACTCAAAGAAAAAATGCTTAGATTTGGGGGTCAAAGGCCGGGGTAATTGAGCCCCATGTTCATCACCTGCTTGTAAAAAGGTTGATTTCAACGATGCCTTGAAGGATTTTCCTAAAATTTGCACATTGGTGGTCATAGGCCAAGGTCCAAATCAGAAGGCCTAATGTTCATCACTTGCTTGAGAAGGGTCTAAAGGAGGCTTTGGGGAATTGGGATAACGTTACTTAATGTCCACTCCAACACAAGGATACAAAATTTAATACATTTAGAAAGTCAATAGCCAAGGTTACTGTAACCTCAGCTCTATTCACAAAACATGCACTACACTTTTGAAGGAATAAGAATCTACCAATCATGCTTTAGTAAAAAGACACCAGCCTTCTTTCTTCACAAAGGACTTGACTTTTACGGCACAGAAATATTTTACCTCACAGAGGTGGTGGTCTGAGCTATTTTGATCACATGCTTTGCCATTTCTTTGTGGTTGTATTGAATCTCTCACCCATAAAGGATACTGAGAGCAAAAATGTTGATTCCTTGCACCGTGTATTTATAGTAATACATGTTGAATGCTTGTTGGCAGAACAGGATGACTTTGGTTTCAATGCCTCGTGTCTGCAAAAGAAAAAAAAAAAAAGTCAGCATCAAATTTGCTGTGCAAGCTTTTCAGAAATTTGCTTATGTCATTTTGTTTCCCTGGAAATATTATTCATAGTAGTCTTAGCATAGAAAACTTGCTTATTAGCGGTGTGTCTTTCCAATAACCAAATCATGTTCATTCTGGATAATCAAGCAGCATATGAGAATTTTAACATGGAGATTTGATTAGCTGAAAACTGATAATCAGTATTTGTTGTTAGAGTCTTATCTTATGGAGTCTTATAGATTTAAAAGTTTATGACACTTGATTCAAGTAGTTTTTTTTCACAGCTGGAGCCATTATGCACAGCGAGTTAATTATACTTCATGATAGCGAACATGGAGGCTACAAGTCTACAGAATGAGACTGTGATGAAAGACAATATCACACACATTCTTCACATTGACATTCATCCTCAGATAAAATAAACATGTACCTTCTCTACTTTGTTAATCTGAATGTCCTCCGGTGCCATGAGGAACAGGGTTTTCAGTGCGCGAGCATTCATCTTGGCCACAGGTATGGTAAAGACCAGCAGCCAGGACATAACACAGGCCAGGAAGTGAAACACGGCCACCACCGGGTAACCCAGCAGCAGCCAGAGATAAGTGCTGACACGACACTGCAGAGGAGGACAGGTCACTCATAGAGGGCGTAAGTATCATAAAGCTTTCTTTGGACTGAGTGATCTTACCCAGTGTTTGAAACGATTTCTGGCTGGTTGTTCAGGGACGGGGATATCAACAGGGATTGGAGAAGACACCAGGAGTGGTGCAACGTCTTTGCTGTCTTCACTGTCCCTCTCCTCTGGGATGACTTCACACTTTGTAGGCTTGATAATTGTTCTACGAGTTGTTCTTGGCTGGAAAAGAAGAAGATGACAGCAGGATATGGTCAAATATTACTCAGTGTGGTCTGAAGAATGAGGGTGGGAGAAACAACTGATAAATTAATATATCCTTGTCCAGATTCATGTGGTAAAGTTATAGAACATGAAGGTGTCAAATGTCTTTACTTTAATTTAAAAAATGATGAAACTTGATGACTGTCTATGGTAATGCTGAAAACATATGGAAGAGGAACCTGAACAAAAGTGACAGACCGACAAAGAAGCTGGTAGCAGGATGAAGTAAGAAACCAGGCAGATATTGATCGATAATGAAAAAAAGATTAAGGATGGCATTTGAAAGAAGGTCAAACTGGTACCTTATTGCGCTGAATAACAAAATTATCTGTGCACTTGACCTATTCGACAGTATTTTGTGTTTTTCAGAAGATTCAATACAAATACGCATCATCATGTTATCCTCATTCTTGGCCACATATTCTATACTGCATCACAATGTATCTTATTAAAAAATGATATGATCACAAAAATAGGCATTGAGGACACAGTAACTGCATTACCTTTTCTACAGACTTTCCAAATGGCCAGATAAAGTAGTATGCCATCCGTAAACATAGTTTGCCTTCAAAGGAGAAAAATATAGCATGATGTTACATATATGGTGGAGCGAGTTACAAAATACTCAGACGGATGAAGTAATAAAAAAGTATACATGCCATAAGGTGCACCAAAGATGGTTAGAAACATCAAAGGACAAACGAGGAGGTAAATGAATGAGATCCACCATCCAAACAAAAATACATAAATAATGTTCCCAACAGTGATAACTGAGCCTGAAAGACAGCAGAAATCACAACAACAGGTTACTGCTTCTCATTTCATTTGCATTTTCGTCGGCATGAGAATGTCAGTCCTCTACGACTGAATTCAAGAGGAAGGGAAGATGAGGAAAAGTACCGCCATGAGGCTTCACAATGCTGAGATCCGAGTGTAGCTCCTTAATGATCTCTGATGCATCTTCAATAGGTCGCTCTGTTACATTTCCCTTCCACTTTCTGAAGCCGAACTGGATCAGAGGGATTTGAAATATGTTTTAGACATACAGTCAGAAGTAAAACACATTATCATTCAAAATGACAGATTTAAAGCTTTGGATTTGTGTTCAATTTTGATATGTTTGATTTAAACATGATGGCTTGACCTATATGCACAGTGTGTAAACTCAGCCACCAGGGGGCTCCCACTCAATAATAACAAAAGATGACATGAGTAGATATGCTGCACAGCTTTGCCCACCTCTGCTGCTGACTCGCTTTTCTTTAAAATGAGGGCTCTTTCAGTTTTGTGGATGAATTTCACACAATGAATGAGAAAAGCTGTTTATTGTAGCACGCCTGGTTCACACTGCGAGTGATCTCAGAATGCTTAGACAGGAGCTCACAGCAAGAATCCCCCTGATCTTGTGGACTTCATCCATGTGATGAGAATGGTGGCTTGCTGTTAAGTTAATGCAGCTCGTGGTGTAGTGATTTTGCTGAAAAGGGTCCTAAAGGTAAAGAGTCAGCAGCAAATGCAGAGCTAAGCAGTGTGTCTCTATTGCATTTGGAAATATATAGTTGGGCCACAGCTGATGGAGGCGTAAGGGATGGAGTTTTGTGTTGCTGTGTCTGTCATGGTGGCTCTGTCATGGCTGCCGCTGCTACAAGAAACTATTTTAACAATAAGTACCGAGGATTAGTCTGGATTTAAAAACTGTTAGGAATATTTTAAGTATTGTGATTATTTAACTCAAAAGATAGCATATAAATCAAAAGATCGTTATTTTAAATTGACTTAGACATAAATGCAAAAAACTAGGAATGCACAATATTATTAAAACAAGATTAGTTTTGGCAAGTATGAACATTTCTGATGATATTTACAGACAATATTTTGGCAGCACATATTGGCTATATATCCAGTTTACTGGTTGTAGTATTGGAAAATTGTACAAATTTACTATAACGGTTTACCTCATGATCACTGAATTCTGACTTTATAAATCTTAATTATGATTCATTACAGAACAAAACATTGTTTGCTTCACATCTGTTTCTAAAAGAAATAGACTAAGACTCTAAATAAAGTAGAGGCTGGTATCTGCATCAACAATAATGAGTCAGAAAATATTAGCATTTTGGATGTCAACAAAAATCTGTGCATTCCTACAAAAAAACCCACACAATACTATTGGGAATAAGAAAGTCAGACTCTATCTGACTTAACACTGCATGACAAATTTAGAAAACCTTAAAGGGTTGTCATGAAGCCACAATTTTGATGTGATAATATAAAATTAAGCCACATAAATAACTGATTCAAATCCATGTCAACTAAATTACACACCCTGGACACCTACTAATTAATAGATAGATAGATAGATAGATAGATAGATAGAGATAGATGTACTTTATTGATCCTAAGCCAGGAAATTGTAGAAATAATAATGAAATGCCCCTTGTTTATTTATAGCCGGTATTAAAACTTTGAGTGGCCTTCTATCTTACACAACAATATAGACAGCAGTTGGAGCTCATGGTTAAGAATATGACTGAAAATCTCAAGTTTTTCAGACATAATGTTCTGCACAATATCTGCTTGAACTCTTAAATAAAACATACATTTGGGTGCAGTGGGGCATTAAGGTGAATGTCATCATACAAACCTTGTAGTTGTTGGCCTCTCTGTGAGCTTCCACCTCATTCTCAGCTCTGATTGTTGTCTTTGACGTGCCTTCATGCCAGCCCTCCTCTCCATATCGTGACGGCGTAGACCGAGCCCCTCGTGATGGAGTCGACCGAGCTGAGGGGCCTTGTCCTCCTGTGCAGATCAAAAGATGTGAGGACTAACCCTTCTAATGGGCAATTTGGGGTTTCTGAATTGCTGTATAATTCTTGTGTGGTTTAATTAACCTCTGTGAACGGTGAGGAAACATTTAGGTGTGTAGTGGCAGAAGTGGTGGGTTGAAGCGTCAGGTGAAGGGGTCTCTGCTGCACCGAGCTCTGGATGCTGGGTGCCTACGCCGAGCCATTCATTCTGGGACTGGTGCCTTGGGAACCGGTGATACTGGTCATGCTCTACGCAATTGTCTGAATGGAGATGGAGAGCAGAGATTTCTGATAATTAGAAAGCAAAATATTAAAGATCAAAACAAAAAATCATGAACAGAGACATGGACCTGCATGCAGCACCAACACCCTCCAACCACAACATGGAAATGTGTGTGTGACTAACATAAACCTCCTGAGAGTCATGCAGTGTATCACCTCTCCCCCACTCTGCCACGACCAATCACATTATCAATGCATTGCAATACATCGAGATAAAAAAAAAAAAACTTAGTGGGCTCTGCTATGCTTTGAAATTAAAAATAAAAAGCATGCTGGTTATTTTGCACGAAGTCCATCTGTTCACTCTTAATGTTCTCAACCAGGGATCAGGCCGTCGACTTTTGATCACTGCCATTTCCCCTGTCCAATAAAATCTATAAAGTCAATTCTGCTTCTTTATTTCTAAATGCTGTAGTGTTTATAAGAGCAAGAACCTAACATGCTCTCAGGTATCAGTAGAGTATCTAATTCTGAAGGGCTTGCAAATACAAAATACTTCAATAATGGGACACGTAAGTTATAGAAATAGATAGATATCGCAAAACTACATGGAGAACTGCGCCATTGTTTCACAAACAAAGGATGCAGAATTCAGGAAAAGAAGTAGATCAATGTTCAGAAAAACATTCAATTAGATATGTAGTTAGTTACTTAGGATTTGAATTCCATTATACTACATCCATTTAAACATTTAACCCTCTTTATTGTGTAAAACCTCAATCTGCCTTCTTGGCCAAGACTTCCCTTTGTTTCAATGGGTATATCTTAATGCGTAAATAAATGTAAACAGGCTCAGTAGAAGTGACCATGGTGGTTTTAAGGTAAAGTCAGGGATTTAAGGGATTGTGAGAGGGAAATGACCGCTAAAATATAAAGAAAGAAGAAATTATAATAAGATGAGTTATTTTTAGCTGTCCAGAGTTTCCGAGTTTGCTCAAATTAAGAGATTTGGCAACACAGGTGAACTTAATTAACGCATTTAGGTTAAAGTTAAAGGTAAGAAGCAGCATCATAAACACTAAGTTTATGGAGAAACATTGTTAAAATAAGGACTTCATTCAATACAGTGTAAAGCTTTGTTACTCTGTGAAAGGAGATAGTTAAGTCTCACCTGAATCAGCCGTGGACCTTCTCCTCAGGTGCTCCACATCGCCGGGTATCAAGGAAGGCTTCTGATTCGACATTTTGTGCTTTTATCCCAAAATGTCGCCCTCGTATCCTCTGAACTGCGGTGGTTTAGCCCTCAGTGAAGCCTGCTGTCCAGGCTGCCGCAGGTTCAGCTCCGTGGCCGTTTGACTCCGAGCAAATTGGTCACGCTGTTGGTGAGGGGGTGGGGAAAAGAGGACTGATATAATATCTTAATATCTTAACTTCTGGCTTGTCTGAAATCCTAACTTTTCTGTTTCAATTTTTACTAAAAGTAAAAAAAAAAAATCTAATCAAATGTTGCATTTACTTTTTAAAATCTTTAGGCCACAGTTATTGACGTTAGATTTGAAACTACAGCGCCCCTGGCGGTGAAAGTCAGAGATAAAGTTTGACATCATAGAAAAGTCTGCAGTCCAGATTTAGCCTGAAATGCAGTTGGTTTTAATGCCGTGGTTTTTAAATGCAGTGATTTTTAATGCAGTGGTTTTTGATGCAGTGGTTTTAATGCAATGGGTTTTAAATGGAGTTGGTTTTAAATGCAGCAATTTTTATATTTAATGGTTTTAATGCAGTGGTTTTAATGCAGTGGTTTCTAATTCAGTGGTTTTAAAATGCAGTGGTTTTAATGCAGTGGTTTTTAATGCAATGGTTTTTAAACGCAGTGGTTTTAATAAAGTGGTTTCAATGCATTTGGTATGAAATACAGTGGTTTTAATGCAGTGAGTTTTAATATAGTGGTTTTAATGCATTTGGTATTAAATGCAGTGGTTTTAAATGTAGTGGTTTTAATGCACAGGTTTTTAAATGCAGTGGTTTTTAATGCAGTGGTTTTAAATGCAGGTGTTTTTAAATGCAGTGGTTTCTAAATGCAGTGGTTTTAATGCAGTATTTTTTAAAATGCAGTGGTTTTTAAATGCAGTTGTTTTTGAATACAGTGGTTTTTAATATAGTGGTTTTAATGCATTTGGTATTTAATGCAGTGGTTTTTAAATGCAGTGGTTTTTAATGTAGTGGTTAAATGCAGTGGTTTTATTGCAGTGGTTTTTAATTGAAATTGTTTTAATGCAGGTGTTTTTAAATGCAGTGGTTTTTAAACACGGTGATTTTAATATAGTGGTTTTAATGCATTTGGCATTAAATGCAGTGGTTTCAATGCAGTGATTTTAATGCAGTTGTTTTTAAATGCAGTGGTGTTAATGCAATGGTTTCAATGTGGTTTTAATGCAGTGGTTTTTAAATGCAGTGGTTTTAATGCATTTGGTATTAAATGCAGTGGTTTAAATGCAGTGGTGTTTAATGCAATGGTTTTAATGTGGTTTTAATGCAGTGGTTTTTCAGTGCAGTGGTTTTAAATGCAGTGGTTTTAAATGCAGTGGTTTTAATGTGGATTTTAATGCAATGTTTTTAAATGCAGTGGTTTCTAAATGCAGTGGTTTTAAATGCAGTGGTTTTTAAATGCAGTTGTTTTAATATAGTGGTTTTAATGCTTTTGGTATTAAATGCAGTGGTTTTAATGCAGTGGTTTTTAAATGCAGTTTTTTTATTTAATGCAGTGGGTTTTAAATGCAGTGGGTTTTGATGCTGTTTATTTTGTTTATTTAATGCAGTGGTTTTAATGCAGTTGTTTCTAAATGAAGTGGTTTTTAATGTATAGTTTTAATGCAGTGGTTTTTAGACTTTTTCTTTCACCAAAGGCACACAAAAGCCTAAACCAAATTCTTGAGGCACACCAAATTCATATCCATACAAAAAGAATAAACTAATAATGCGTGCTGCAGTATTACATCAGTCTGTACATGTTTACTTTTAATGCCTGATAAAAACTGACAAACTACAGTACCACTTAGGAAATATTTAAAACGAGACTTATTTAAGATCTCACCTAAAATAAATTTCTCTTTCCTGATGTCACTAATATGATTTATTCCATTTTAACAGTGATTTTTCAGAGCCACCTTTCCTAGTAGGCGGCACGGTGGTGCATGTGCCACCCCCTCACAGCAAAAAGGTTGCTGGTTTGAATCCTGTGTCAGTCAGGGCCTTTCTGTGTGGAGTTTGCATGCTCTCCCTGTGCACGCCTGGCTCTCCAGCTTCCTCTCACAGACCTAAAACAGGCTCATCAGGGTGATTGGTGACTCTAAATTGCCTTTAGGTATAGGTGTGCGTGTAAATGGTTGTCTGTCCCTCTGTCTGGCCTGCAATCTGTTGTTAACCGGTTGAGGGTGTACCCCTCTCTATCCAAATGTCAGCTGGGATAGGCCCCAGTCCCCGTGACCCCGAAAGGATAAGCGGTATACATAATTGATGGATGGAAGAAACTTTCTTTGTTAAGTAAGAAAATTGATTTTACCATTGTAGATTTGAACATTGGATTAATATTTTTTTGTTTTTGCTCAAGCTGACAGTCAGCATGAATTTTGGTTTGGTTTTATGAATGATGCAAATATGCATGGAGCTTCTTTGGAGAAAACTTAGGAATATTTTTGAATCAGTGATTTGATAAAATTAATCTACGCCACAGGATTGAAGAGACTTGATAATGCCCAACAGCTTTGATTTTCAGGTATCAAAAAATGTTTGGATCTTTTTCTTAATCTGCTTTTTCATGTCCCTGCAAAACCCTTAAATGTTATCGAGTTGTTTTTAAGTTAATTCCCCACTTGGACATGCCTCAAGGCACACCAGTGTGCCCTGCCACTGTCCTTCCACCTGACATGAAGTCGTGCTTTCTGGTGTAAAAGTGAAGTGATGTTCATGTATCCAGCATAGTGTACAATTAACCCAATGCTGGTTTTGTTTTTGCCTAAAATTCACTCAATTGTAAGAAGCTCTCGGCCGCATCTGCATCAATGTCGAGCTCAGTTTCCATGACAGTTCTTTCCTTGCACGGGCAGAGCTGCCCAGAATTACTTGATGTATTTATCATTACAATGAAATTTACCTAAAACTTTACCCCAAAACTCAACATCTAAAATACTGAACTATCACTTTAATCTTACAAATGTTGAGCAAAAGACTCTTGGGACACTGTAGGTACTTGAATACACTTCCTAGTGTTCAGGCCTGGAGATATTAATGTAATTTTTTATATGGCAGTGGTCTAAACAACGTACAAAAACATGCTGAAGCTCTCACAATGGGTTATGACTTTTATTGTGACATATTAAACAAAAAAGTACAGCTGCACAGTCAAAGTGAAAGTAAATCTTTTCAAACACACAGTTGGGGGACTTAATATGAGAATAAACTTAAGGCTTTAACAACTTCCAAAACAGAAGTTACTTGCTTAAAAAACAAGCAACAGTGCGAGTTATATATTTATGTGTTTTTCTTTTACTTTAGCTTGAACTATTTGATGGATATCAGCTATTCTATATTTTTTAACTACTTTGTTAGATTTGGAGCAGTGTCCTAACTGATCATATAAATAAATCTCTATGTAAACATATAAACTAAATGTCACTGACAGGAGTATCTATCACAGTCTACTATAGCATCATTTATCCATACTGAGTGTATAATAATAATAATATTAGCTGACATTTTGGTTACAGCACAAATACAGTGATGACTGTTTCTAGCTGTTGACTCTTCCCTTTTATTTTTATCAGCAGAGGAACAAGTGATTGATATATAAATCTGTACAAATAAACCTATATACAGCAGACACACAAAGAAGAGAGCAGAAAAAGACATTTTCAAAAAAAGAGTGAAGTAAATTGTGACTTCTAAGTCCACTGCAGTCTAAAATACATCATACAAAAGATTTTCAACTGGTGAGTACATATGAGGCCCAGTTTAGAGTGAATATTTACATCAGATAAACAAACATAGAAATACTGTTGTAAAAATATAACACTTAAACATAATTGTACAATAGAAACATTTTCAAAAGGAAAGTCACTGAGAAAAAGATGGCAATTCTTTTCAGTCCTCTTCTCAAGGAAAAGACAAACGAAGTGTTGGTTTATTGCACCAGGCAACAGCATGTTTACAGTTACAGCGAGTTATAAGGCACTGACATTTGTTTTAAAGGAGTGAGAAGATTAAAAAGTAGCTGAGTTGTTGCAGTCCTACCATAGTGTAACTTTTCTCCCTGCTGCAGTCATTTACAGGTGTACTCTGTGAGCTTGAAACATCACTGTTGATGTTAAAGACGAAATTAAGATTTCAGTAGAAAAGATAAACCAGAGATCAGTGTACAATGCCTTTCAGCTTGGTTTTTAGTTTACTCTGACAAAATACAAAAATGTGTCTTTACTTTGCACAAAACTTTGCAGAAAAAAAAGTTAAATACATAAAGGACAGGATGGTACTGTGATTGCTTTAACATATTAAGTACTGTTAAATATGATGCATAAAACACGCTTTCAATACATATTTCATCATCATTAAAGCTGGCTGAGACCTAAACCTGTGAGCCCTCTTCACACATGAAGTCATTTCAGGTTAACTTAACCTATGATTTTTTAGAATTTCTTGTTCACACGTGTCCCAAACAGCAGGACACGACCCTGGCAGACAATTGATGGATAGGGGAGGAAAACAAGGTCAGCAGGGAACATTTTGGGTCGAAAAAATGAAATAAAAATACTGCTTGTTGGTAATCCATGCAGCTCAAAATGCTAAATTGATGATTTTTTTAGATTGTTTTGGCTTCTCCTGTCTTCACTGAACTAGAAGGAACAGCGGATCGACTCGGAGAGTGGGGATGAAAAGGGGGATGACAACACGAATTCGACCAAGACTGGCTGCACAAGGAAAACATCCTCATTGCACAAGGTATGTAGATAGAACTGGTGCCCTAATTTTAAGGTTTTTGTGCACGTGTGAATGGGGCTCAACATGCTGGTACAAAAAGCTGAGAGAAGTCAGTTATCACCACAATAACCAACGAGCCAGCCATTTACTGATCAGACTGGCTTTGCCATTTCATCTGTCTCCATGACTTCAAGTTTACGTCATTGTGTACATCACACATTTTCTGCCCTGGATCCAGAAAAGTCTGCAGTTTCATTTGTTCCAGCATCTGACGCCCTAATCATCCATCTGACCAAATGAAGTCAGGCCGAGTGTGCACAGCTGAGACAAGATGGCTGTGGCTCAATTGAGGAGGTGTAGCTCTGCCAGCATGTTGGCTACTGACTGACTGTCAAACCTTACTTCTTTGTTATATTCTAAGTAAGGGCTTTAAGAAATTGATGCTCGTGCTACTTTCCTGGCTTTGCACTGAACCCTCTGAAACATACTGTTTGTTGCTCTAAAAGGTTGTAGCATCAACACCTTGAAGATATCGAGAATAAGCGCAACCAGCTAGATTATAAATGTAGACTTAAAACATGCAAGAAATTGAGTAGGCTTAGATTTTTTCTTAGTCTTAACAGGTAGTTTAGGAATTTATTCTTCCTATGTTATAAGTTGTATAGGTCACAGTACACTGTTCTTATATGTTTAAAACAGTTAAATGAGCTGTCAGTTACATATTGAAGATAGATAGAATCAATGGGGATGCACAATATAATCAGCACAAAACAAAATTTGTAAGATAATAGCTTCAAAAGTGGATTACTGGTGCTAGCTTTAGATATTCACATTTCTGCTGATATCTAAAGCCGACATATCAGTCATTAAGTTTGTCAAACATATATACCGACTGTAATCTCAGGAAAATGTATAAATGTACCGTGATGGTTCACCTTGTCATCACTGAATGTCTGCATTTAAAACTCAACAGTACCATTATGAGAGAGTGATTTTCTTGTTTCATATCTGTTTATGTCACAGATTAACAACGCAACAATGACAGGAAAAGCTCAGGCAATAATGTGTTTGAAAATATCGGCATATCAGATATCAGCAAAAATCCAACTTTTTTAAGTTGAACCAAATGTCTACATTCCCAAAAGAAAGAAACTTGGATTCTTTTACACTGAAATGTAAGCACCTGTTTAAAATCAGTACATTATTTGTTTTTCTTATATTTAGTGTAAAAAAAGATCTAAGATGTAAAATGAGAGGTACATCTATTTAAGTACACAGGAACCTTCCAGATGGATTAATCCATCAAAGATGAGGGCAGATTCCTGCACAATGAAATAAATTGTGCAATAATTACCCAAACTACTGAATTAAAAACAAAAGGTCAGTCAGTTTATTACTTATCCATAATACCTCGACTACTAACTGCACTGGGGATTCAGAATTCCAATATTTATCTTTCAAGCCATATAAGGTCTAGCTGCCTCATTTTTTGTTATCACAGAATGCCTATGAAATATTTTGGACAAAAATAAAGTATAAAAATATTTTTTCTTAACTTATTCTCTATTTCCTTTCAACTCTGTCCCTTTACATTTTGTAAAATAAAAAAAAAACAAAAAACTGACCAGCTTAGTTTCATCTTGTCCTCTGGCTGTTGAGGATCTGGTGCACTTGAGTAAGAGTTTGAAAGTTTCCAGCACTTCTTGTAGCTTACTGTCTGTGTACCAAAAAGAAAAGTAAAACAGGCGACTGCTCCTAAAAGTCAGAGTCAGCATCCATAAGCTCCGCCTCCATCAGATTGGTCCGGGAGTGAACTTGTCCATAGCCAGTCCTTCTGCTTGCTGGTACCCGAGCCACATGTGCCAGCCTGTCTGACAGCCCGTCTGCGCAGTCAGTCTCCCTGGGGTATCTGTAGGATCCACTGGGCTGCCAGGATGAGGATGAAGGGGGGCAACGTGGACCGAGACCCAGATCCTCCGGGTTGTCATCGTAGGTGAAAGGGTTAGTCAGCCTGTTACTGCGATGGTTGTTCCAGCTGCTGTGATACGGTGGGTGAGGACCCCTCTCCTCACAGGACAGGGGATGGGAGGGCTGGAAATCAGGGAAGGATCCTGGCAAGACTTCCTGCTCCATCTTCTGCTGCTCCCGCAGGTTAGCCACCAGGCTCGGGTGGGTTGGCAGTTTAGGGAGGCGAGGCACTGAGCTACGGCCAAACTCACGCTGTGGATAGGCGTGGTGGTCTACGTTTTCCTCAGCCGGACGTACCTCCTTCCTCCTCTTCTTCTTCTTCTTTTTCCTCTTAATCATCTCAGGAGAAATCTCAGCCTCCACCATCCAAAGCCGATTCCTCTCTTCTGGAGGAGGTACTGGAAAAAAGAAAGTATGAAGATGACAAAGGCTCTCTGATAAAGGAAAAAGAAATGAAAACAGAAGAAGAGTTGAGTTCTCTGTCTCACCTGGTGTACCTGTGGGTGTCACAGAAATGTCCTGCGGCAGGATGGCCCCTCGTCTTGCCACCATCTTGGTCACATGTTGCGCCCAGGCTGATGACATGTCATTGGATGGCTCATTTAGCTCAAAATTAATTCCAGCTATGACAGAAAGAAGGCAAACTCTCGGTCAGGTTCAACTTAGGCCAGATTTAAATCATACATAACTCTGACCTGCTCCAAGTTAAACAAACACGGGGGCCACAGAAGCCTCACAGCTACAGACTGAACCATAGCTGGACCATGTAGCCAAAAGAGAGCTGATGGAAAATCCCATAGGCTGAATTTGAAAGCAACACCATTTTGTGGCTTAAAGAAGGAGTGAGGTATTTTGGTGCAGCAAGGTGTCTAAAGCGGGGTAAACACATAAGGATTTTCTAAATCTGAAGATATTTTTTTTATCTGTTAGAGACCCCACACATGAAGATAAAAAATCAGGCATTGAACAGTTTTTATTGTGCTGTGTGTGGTGTGCTCCGATAATCGCACACCACACACATAACACTCTGTCCCACCACTGATCGAGTATCTTGTCCTCAAAGACAGAAATGTTGCATGATTACATGATCTAACAAGGTCTTAGGTCCACCGAACTTTATGTTTATGTTTTAGGTCGGCCGTGCTTGTTTTTATTTACGCCTGCTTCCTTGTTCCTCAGTCAGCTCGCTTCTTGATTGGCTACATTCCGTTCTACGTCACAATTCACGTAGTCATGACTCGGGACTCGTCGGCTTTCCCCACACACATGAAGATTTTTGGTCCTAAACATTGAACAAGTTTAATATTTACGATTGTCGGCCCCGACCGGTTTCAGAGCTGATTATCGGGACAAATTCACTCTTAAAGGATGAGTTCGTTTTTTTGACACCTGGACCTTATTTTTAGGATTAAATACGCTTGTAGACTCACCTAGACAATTTTGGCGCAGCTCGGAGCTGTTTTCGAGCAATTTAGATCCATCTGACGGCGTTTTTTCTCATGCCATAGTAGCAGACGGGTCCAGAAATCGAAGCCCCTAAATTAGACATTATCTGCTGCGAAACTCACTCCTCCTCTGTTGCTTGTTCTCTGGCCAGCTGTTCGGCTCTTTCCCTCTGCATCCTCCTTTCAAATAGCTCCTCGTCGGTATATTCTGGCTCAAAACGATACGGCATCCATTATACCCAAAGTCGTCGTCAGACACTTCTACACTGGATAAATATTCTGCCATGTTGCCCAAAAATAGCCGTGTAGCCATGTAGCCTAGCAACAACAGCGGCTCTACTCAGCTGCGCTCTTACGGTGCATGTCTGTGACGTCACCAAAAGTTACCCGTCCTTGTAAAGCCCTGGATGACCATAACAACGAAGTTGAGCTGACATGGTGATAACACTGGCCATTCATTTATAAAATGTAGCTGAAATGAGAGAGTTTCGCAGCAGATAATGTCTACTTCGGGGCTTCGATTTCTGGACCCATCTGCTACTATGGCATGAGAAAAAAACGCCGTCGGATGGATCTAAATTGCTCGCAAACAGCCCCGAGCTCCGCCAAAATTGTCTGGGTGAATCTACAAGCGTATTTAGTCCTAAAAATAAGGTCCAGGTGTCAAAAAACTGAACTTATCCTTTAACACACCTCAGACCAAAGAATAATCTGATAGGATAATCTTACAAGACATAAGATAATCGGACATTTGCCGTCCTTGGTCAGGAGGGGGGAAAGCCCGGACAAAAACAGCCCGATAATCTTTATGTGTGTACCCCGCTTTAAGAGGGAATGTCCTTGCAGGCCTCCCAACAAGATTGAAGTCCCAGTAACAAAACCCTAAAATGGCCTGATTTCTACAGAAAGAGACGTAAAGCGCTTTGGTTCAAGCTTCTTCTTAAAACATTTATATTACCAAAGTATTTGTTCTGTTAGTGCCTACAGAATCTTTTCAATACAGCTTATCCAATGTGGAGCTGTGAGGGGCTGGAGCCTATCCCAGTTGTCACTGAGAGGCTGGGTACACCCTGGACTGGTCACCGGTCAATCACAGGGCTGAAATTTAGAAAAAAAAAACATGCACTGCACAACTACACCTCCAGCCTATTTAGAGTTTCAATTGACCTGAAAAGCCTTTTAGTTTGAAGGAGGCAACTGGAGCACCCAGAGAAAACCAACAGATAAATGAAGGGGGCTTGAAACTTCCACCCAGAGAGGCCTCTTCCTATTTGAGGATTTATCAACAGGGACCTTCTTGTTGTGAGGAAACAGTACTGCCTGTTGCACCACTATAGAGCTCTCTTACGTACTGAAGATTATATTACACCCTGGACAGAATAGGTTCAATGTGTAAGTTTAAATGTGTGGAGATGACAAACCAAGAACTTTGTGATGTTGTTTTACTTTAAAGAACTGTTTTTAATCTTTCCTGTAGCTTTTTCTGATCAGTATAGTGATCCTGAGTATATATTTGATCTGTCCAACATTAAACATAGTTCTTGCTTAAAAAAAAAAGCTGGGGACTGCAGAGAAAATTCTGCTGAATTCTGCTGTTTTTCCATTTCATTACCGTCTTACATTGTCTGGCACACAAAAGCTAAAAAATACAAAATAAAAGAAAACATGAAAAATTTATCTTTACAGGTCTATCATTTTTCAGTTTCTGATGGAAATTTGTCATCTTTTCTTTGTGAATTACTTAGGGTTGAGAACTCTTATGTATGAAAAGTTGTTTGAACATGAAAGCTGAGCTAAGCAGAGGACACCAAAATGATGTGGATCACAAAACTAGAGGTACAGTACGTTTATAAAATTAGTTGCAGTTACACTAATTTACCACAGGGTGGAAGCAACGGACCCAACTGTTCCATTCTTTTGTTTTAATGGTGGACAAAACATAAAAAAAAAATCAAGTCAGTTCATGTGAGCATGATTTTTAGTTAACCTCTCCTTTAAAAAATGGAGTTATGCTGAATAAACAGAAACACTCACCCACTGGTCCATCGTGGGAAACTGTGTGCATGCTGAAGGACAGCTCCTTCTCTGGGTCCTTGTGAAGCTCCTTCCTCATGGCAAAGGCTTTGGCGATCATCTTACTCTTCTTGATCCTCTTGGGTTCATTATCACTGCGGCCAATAAACCTAACACAGGAGCAAAACTATTTTACTACACTTGAAAAAATAAAAGGGAAAACAATCATCACAAGTTACTGGAACACCTTTTTTCTGTCTAAACTGGTGGTACGACAACCCTTTGTCCACATTTATTTAACAACACATGCAACAACAGAATTTAGAAAAGGAAAAAAAACTTCATGTCAATTTAATGTTCATGAGATTGTAGTGACATAAGGACAGAACAAGAATATATCACATGGAGCACAGTAATCATTTAATCTTGATTATATACTTTTCATAACTGAGGGAGTCCTTCACTATAATTAAAACTGAAACTCGACTAATAGCCCAGCTCCAGTAGGATGTCACAACAGTAGTTTGGAGGGCCGAGGGTACGAGCCATTTCAGGCAGCTACTGGCACTGTCAACAGGGGGAGAGGCAGTCCTGACACTGCAGACTTTTGTTTTTTTCGTGTTTTGTGAAGTACCCTACTGCATGGACGAGACATGTGAACACACTAAGGAGCATCTACAACTCAGAAAAGCTTAATATTGGCTCTTTAACAACCACAATAAATACTTATGCAATCAAAGGTGAGAGAAAACATTGCTGATGCCGTAATTTGTGATTCTCTGGTCACTAAAAAGCAAATTTATTGTTAATATCTTGCTTCTTGGCTGAGGTTTTCCGAAAATATCAGATACACAAAATGTATTTCTTATTCTTATCTTATGTATGTATTCTTACCTGCACCAGGTCCTTTTCCAGATAAGTATGGTGGCCTTGGTCCAGACCCATGTACTCATGGCAATACCCGTCCCAAACATGGAGAACAGGTTTATCTTCTCCACCATCAAGCTGGGCCGGTTCTTTATCGTGCATTCTGGGATCGGCTTGTTGGTCTGGGAGGCGATTGTCACATTGGCTTCACACCTATTGATTAAAACAGAGAGATGACATTGAGATTCAAAACAAAATTAATAAACTGATTAAAAAAGCAAGCACCACCATTGGTATCTCCCAGGACTGGGTTGAGCCGGTGGGTGCTGTGAGGATGCTCAGAAAAATGAACGCTATTATGAACAATCATTCATGCCCTGGAGGTCTTCCAGCAGAGCACCTTCAGTGGCAGGCTGATTCCACCCAGAGCTAGGACTGAACGCTAGAGGAAGTCCTTCCTCCCAGCCGCTATCAAACTCTTTAATGAACAATAGCTCAATTACCCTGTCCCATTCATGTGCAATACTCCAGCACTTTAATAGCTTTAAATTTTTTATAATCTTCTTATCTCATATGCACTTTTCTTACATGTATTTTGTATTTGATCTGCCTTTTTTATGTTGTTACAATGAGTGAATGAATGAATGCACAACTGCTGTAATAATTGTAATTTCCTGTGAAGGATTATCAAACTATCTATCCATCTATCTATCTATCTATCTATGTATCTATCCATCTATCTATCTATCTATCTGATTAATCTAATATTTCCACCATGTTCCTCCCACACCTTCAGCTACAAGGGCTTACCTTCATTCAAATACTTCATCTGGTGCATAAAAGAGTCTTGAACATGTGAGGGTCAGGAGGGAGAGGTTTACATATTTGAGGCTGACTTAATTCTGGCTTGGCCAGTGTCAACACTGAGGGGAAATAGGGCTGCTTTCACCACTGCACGCGGAGTGGTTGAGCAGTGGTTTGGAGCTTCAGTTAAATCAATTTGTGGATTTCTGTATGCATGGTTTGGCTATTAAGTAGACTGCAGCAGGCAGGTGTAAACCCTAGCTGATATACTGTGAGGTTACAAATGTTCTAAAATTTGGAATCATAAAAGTGGAGAAAACAGATGAATGTATGCGACAAGACATGGAAAACCTACAGCACATATTCTCTGAAGCTCCTCTCCCATTCAGCCTGGTTGAAGAAGTCGTAGAAATGACAGCCGAAGGTGATGAAAACAAAACCAAAAGCGAGGAATCCAAATATACCTGAAGGAGAACAAATCAGATGGTTAACACTAAACACCTCATTCCTAAAAGGCATCATACCGAGGTCTTGGAAAAGTTAAGGGATTAAAGACGAAGTTCAGTTTTACTGAATTGGGGCTGTAGGAGGTTCATGTCAACAGTTAACACACTGATCAGAGTGATTTTGATCAGCTCTGCCCTTGTAAGGAGAGAACCAGCATGGAAGTTAGGGTATACATTGTTGCAGATGGGGCCAAGAGCTCCACTGGATTTTGTAAGTTAAAAAAACAGTGTTGGGGTGATAATTTACTGTTCCAAGCACACTTCTAATCCTTTGCTGTTATGCTAGTGAGCCTTTACGTTTTAGCACTACTTCCATCCAGGTGAAAGGACATGTGCGACGGTACTATTCACTCCTGGATTGTTTAGGAGAGTTATTTTGAAACTTGGGCATTCCCTGTTAGGCGGAACTAATGTACTCACTAACTAATGTTACCCACACGGACATAGATTGTCACCCTGTGAACCGGAATAAAAACAGTCTGTCACGGGCATGGTCACGCACCCACACAATGCTGATTGGCTCTCGCGGCTCGACAGTGACCCCAGAGTTCCCATCTGCAGCAACAGGGGCGCCGCCCCCATGTCTTCAAAGATGCGACCAAGTCGCCCAGAACGCGTCTGTCACATCGCGTGAGATCTGGTCGTGGCTGATCATGGCTGTACATTGACTCTTCATGGAGAGTGGTCGCCGAGGTCGCCCTAGTCACGTTTGGTGTGAATGCACCTTTAGAGCTTATCAAAAAATGGCCCTTGTAAATGGAAAAATCAAGCATTGGGAATGTGTTCAAAACAGTTAAAAGTTACCCCATGCTTTTTTTTTAATTAGTTTTCATCTAAATTCAGTAATTTACACAAAGCTCTTGGCCCCATTTGCAGCAACATATGGACTCCTTAACAGGTTTGGTCCTTATAGAAGCTGAATCAATCAATCAGCTGATCAAAATAATATTTACTGTTCTGTGAACCTCATTCAACTCCACTTCAAAAACACTGAACTATCCTTTTAAGGTGTAAAATTATTTATATAAGTTTTTCCTTATATAACAAAAGACAAACTGAACTACAGCGACAAAGATGATCAATCAATAGTCTGCATTTGGTGGGTCAAATGACACGCTGCCATACTAATTCAGCATCAGAATTCTTCGTCCCTCTCAGGATTTTTTTATTCTCAGCCTTTTCAGGTATAAAAGAGAGGTGAACGTACCCAGTCTCAGCATGGTCTCATTGATTTTGCTGGCTGCTTTCTCACTCAGAAGTCCTGGGTGGTTACTCTTAATGGAAAACAAAGTCATGACACCTAAAAAGAGAAACATCCTGAATGAGCCCTTGCTGGTGTGAAAATTTGAAAGCCTTGGCACACACAAAAAAATATGTTCCTTCTTTAAACGTGTCTCCTGTTTTCAAATGCTCACCTCGAATGAGAAAGTAGCCACCAACAACAAGTACCACTCCAATGGGGGCCAACACAAATCCTGCGCGGTATCTGTAGTTTTTATAACCCACAAAACAAATCCCACTGACAGAGTCTCCATCCACCTGAAGAGGAAAATGACAATACGTCATGTTAGTATCAAAAAAGTGTGACAGGTAAAGCGAAAAAAGGAACAATTTCAGCATCATACCTCTGCGATGGCGAGGATGGCCACAGTGAGGACAAAGGGGATGGACCAGGTGACCATGTGGAAGTAGGAGGTTCTGCCTGAGAGCGGCTGGTGGGTGGTGCCAAGCGCTTTAAATGATGTGTGCCAGGCGTAGGTCAGCATGACGAACCAGATCACACCGGACATGAGGGAGTAGTATACAATGATGAAGATGGTGACACAAGAGAGGGTCTCTGAGGAGCTGCAGACATAAAATACCATCAGAATCAAATCCAGTTATGTTCTTTTGCTTTGCATTAATGCACATATACTTCACACACAAGGGACTGAAAAAAAGTCAATGTGTGTGGTGGTTGCAAGTGTGAAAATGACTTTTAATACCATCCAATTGCCAGCCATGCACAAGACAATTCAGTCATACAAAGCCACGAAAAAGATCAAATTCAGCATTTAAATTCCACTTCCACAGTTTGACAGCATAACAGATTTTTGTACCCATAACATACCTCACATTATTGTTTTAAATCAAATATTTCATTATTTCATCTTTAAGCCAGAGCTGATCCTTTGAATTTAATGCAATAAATAACAAACAACTTTTTTAATGTGGTCAAGCCTAGATTTGTGGTGTAACATCCCTGCTTTGACACCTTTTGGTGCAGTCAGACGAAACTTAAGCTGGCTATTAGTTACCTTTTAAATTATTTGTGCCAGTTTACAGAAAAAAAAAGATTACTGGATTCCTTTCAGCTTCAGAAAAATCATGTTACAGCGGCAAGTGTTGTATAATTACTGCAATCCATATTGTTATCACGGAGCTGAACAACATTATATGCCAGGCAGGTTCGTCTCAGTGCTGTTTTAAAAGACCTCTCTCATCTAAAATAAGATTTTCAAACATTATACAACCTTAAATATTTTAATCATTATTTAAGCCGTTTAAGAATATGTGGGAACCCTAAATTGGGATATTCATCAACTCTCCAACTATAAAAAACTACAATATTAATCACTCTGACTTATTTTGGTCTGGTCTGGTACAATTTAAAAGACACAGATTGATCAACAACATAAACAACTGCAAATTAAGGAGGTCTGTCACCAAGAGCAACATAATGGAGATCGCAATAATTTTCTAGAATGATAAATGATGAGTGTTTCCAAACAAGCAATGATCTCACAATAGATCAGTTTAAGGTATCGACTTACGAGGGCTCTCCCAGTCTCATGGTGTTGTCGCTCTTGCACACAATCTCTTTTCGTGCTCCGTCCAGGAACTGAGCCAGCCAGCCGATACTGCCCACAAAGAAGCAGGCGTTGATGTAGAAGAGGATGACAGCAGGGTAACGGTTGGAGTTCTTCCAGTCTGCAAGAAATGTGGCCTGAAAAAAGGACATATGGAAGTCATATCTACAGTTCGCTTTAACACATCAATATCTTGTTGGTTTGCTCTTTTCAAGTCACAATAAAGACATTATAAGACCATTTTAAGACTGAAACAAGGACAAATCAACAGCAGTACTCCAATTTTCAGATTTTATGTTTACAGCAAATTTTATTCCCTTTATTCCAAAGAGTTTCTACATCTTGCACATCTTAAAAGCTATGAAAAAAAACATGATTTACCTCTACCATCTACTTTCTCTGTCGTTTTCTGTGTTGAGCTTGTATTTCATCAACTTTCTATTTTTTTGGTACATTACATACTGCCATAATACTGCAGTATTTTTTTAAATATTAAATAAATAAGAGAAAGAAATCTAAATCATCATTGCAGAAGTCCCAGTCAATGTGCCATCTAACATATAAAACCTCTCATAAGTATTAAAAGAGACTATCTGAGACAATTTATGACTTTAAATTTCGAAACTCTACTTTAAGGCTTTTCAGTATCTGCAGGATCTGTTTTAACCTCTGGAGTAACAAAGTCAGTAATAAGAAAACACAAAATTCTGGGTAATGTAGTGTTGTCATACCAGTGTGAAGAAGGTGCAGAGGAGTGTGATGGTGCCAAAGTAAGCAATGTACGCATGCATGTCACTGTGCTCCTCCTCCGTGAACAGAGGGTTGTCACACTGGATACCGCATCCCTCCACGTCTTTGTACCAGCTGGACTGAATGTCCGTCTTCACCAGAGGAGCCTCACACTGTCCTGACGTGTTGAACTTCAGCTTCTGCACCTCGTTCTGCACAAACAGAAAATGAGATTCATCTCAAACTGGGCTACATAACAGACCGCGTTATCAGATGATGTTACATAACAGTTCAGCGTACCGAGCAGCCCACAGGGAACTGGTCACATTTGAGGAAGTTGGGCCAGCCTCTCTCCTGGTCCACTATGCTGCAGGGACGACGAGTTGCCATACACAGACTCTGGCTGGGAAGCTCCACGCGTCCGTTTTCACATTTGGGCATGTAGACAGCACAGAGCAAAGGCTGGATGACCAACCAACAGCGAGGGGCGTTACGCAGGCCTAAGACAGGACAAAAAGTCTCATGGTTTCTGAAACATTCAACTTAGGTGGACGTGAATATGATACTCATGTTGTTCAATCTGTGTGTAAACAGTTTGATAATTTTTCTACCTTTACAATCCTGGTTAGGGATGGGAATCAAAAACCGATTCCAGTTGAGAACTGATAAGAAATATCTTACGGAATCAATATCATTTTGCTTTTTGTTGATCAATCCCCTAATCATTTCGTTCAACAAAGTTCTGGATGCTTTGCAAGGTGATGCTCTCGTCAGAGGTATTCGGCGTAAATGACAACAAAGACATCAAAAATGTAATCATGGCAGATTGTTGACAGAAGCAGTCAAAAGATTGGCTTACTATTACACAAAATAACACACTGCAAAGCATCCAGTGTCTGCGATTTCTGGCAAAGGTGGAAACATCAGCAACTTGCTGAAGCATTGATCAATGCATAACAACAATAAAAATCAGGAGTACCATGTGCTTGACAATGCTAACCCTAAAACCCTGTGTAGACAGCTTTTTATGTACAGATATCCACAGGATTTAATAAATAATCATATTGTGCACCACAGAGCTAACTGTCTGTCAGCAGCTTATTTTATTGCTCTTTGTAGCTTATTTATTGTAACTGTCAAAATCTATCATTTATTTTAAAAGCAAATGTTGCTCATCTTGTTTTATTTCTGTATCTACAGCAAACAGACTATCACAATAAAAGTAACAGTTAAATGCTAGTAAGGGAGGGACTTGATATTCTCTAAGATGAAAAAAACAATCTGTTAATATCACAAGAAAGTTTTGGAAATATTGACACATTAGATATCTGAACAAACCAAGAGTTGTTTCAATACCATAAACATTTGTTTTTCAGTACATTAACCATATTCTGAAATACGACTAATTTACGCTCCTGCATGACAAAAAGAGTATGAATGATTACATTATACACATAAAATATACTGTCTATATATTTACAGTTCTGTCTTCAGCTTCACTGTGATAAGCAGCAGGCTGATAAATCAATTGTCACCACACAACTGAGCCTCCTTAGCAGTAACACATCATATCATCAAGTCAGTGTTACCTGGAGGCCCTGGCACCTACAGCAGTAGCCTGGCTCTGACAGATCATTAGTGAATCCCCTGTGAAGGTGAAAGTCCTCTCACAGAATATCTAAAAACCTTTTATTAGTCAGACTCTACCTTTGTCTGCTGCCTAACACCTTATTCTGATTCCCTTGTTGCATTTAATGGCTCTTAATCCTTCATTTCCTATCTAACCCCTGGAAGTAATAGCCCTTTGTCACACCAATTCACATTATTAGCACATTTAACAGCACAATAAACACTAGGCTTTATTATGACATTATTAAGATGGCACATGAAGGATTTTATAATTGTAAAATAGAACCCAGAAGCTGAACATTATTTCTTTTATAGTGACATCTGTATAGACAGTTTTGAAGTTTTTGTTTTTGTTATTGTGTCATACATACAATTATATACCCGGTCTGTAAGGGCTTACATGACACCATGGAAACAGTCAAGGGTCAGGAGACATATAAAAGGTCATTTACAGTTAAGAAACAAGAGAATTAACAAATAACTAAATAAATCAATGATATTTAAACTACTACTCAGTGTTTTACCCTGAATTATCAGGACTTTTCAGGGGGGATTTGTCTAATAATTCCAAACCTTGGCAGTCAACATTTTCAAGCATTTATAATTTGATGAAATAGGACACTTATCTTTGTACCTCACTATATAACACTGCTTCCCTATTTTTAATCTGTCTTGTTTTTGTTTCATTCAACAGTACTTTTAATAGGGATGCATGATGTTGGATTTTTGCCGGTATCTGATATTTCTGAACTCATTGTAGCCGATACCAATATATTTCGCCAAGAGCACAAAGTCTTTACTTTCTGAAAATTGACTTGTTGCTTTTAATGTGACAGTTTATTTGTGTGAGGAAAAGATGCAAAACAAGAAAAACATTTAACTCTTAAAAACACTAACTCTTAATTTTTTTTTAATGTGCCCATGCAGTGACAATAAGATGAATCATCATGGTACATTCGTGTATTTTGCAGATATTACTGCAGATATATGGCCAATATGAAAGGCCAATATATCGGCTGTAAATCAGAAAAAATCTCAACAATTGCCAATACTGATATTATATCAATAATACATGCATCCTAGCTATTTATGAGTTTAATATCCGTTTATACAAGGTTCATCTTTGGTTTAAATGGTTTTTAAAGGATTTATCATAACTTGCATGATTTATTTTTTTTTATCCCTGTTTTTACCCATTTTATTGTATTATTTCCATTTTAGTAATCTGGTTGCCCAGTACGTTTTTTTTGTTTAAATGTACTTTAATTCATTTTTCTTTGTTGTTTTTCCTTCCTGCCTGTTTTAGTCTAAGGCAGTTTATCTCTGATTTTTTATTTACCACTTGTTTGTAAAACACTTTGGACTGACTTTTTAATGTGTGAAAAGTGTCATATAAATAAAAAGGTTGAGTTTATGTAGCCTTCTCATAAAATACACTTATGTTAACGTCGACGTGTGTCAGACTAATTTACCTAAGATTTCTCATGATTTGTAATTTTTTTTTTTACAGTAAAAAAATATTCGCAATCAATTCCAAACCTGGCAAAATAATGTTTCGAATAACAATGATGTCCTTTCTGCTCCATTACAGGTTCTGACAACACTCAACTAGGATATGTAGTGTAGTAACTGAACATTAGCTTCTTGTGTTAACAAAAAACATTAAATCAATGTTGGTGTTATACTAGTATAAATAAATAAAAATTTCATTTGTCACTAAACTTTATAACACTTTTTCTTTAAAAATGAAACTGTTTGGATTTTCGGCCTCTTCTGGGTTAAGCTAACTTCGGGTAATTAAAATGCGACATAATCTTTCGTAATTTAATTGAATTTAGGAAAATAAAAAATCGAACGTTTTGAATCTAAAATGCAGAATACTGCTAATGACAAATGATACAGCAGTCATCACAAAAATGTAATATACACACACACACACACACAATAGAACTAGTCTTTTTTATTTCCACGAGCAAAATTGTGCCCTTAGCACCCTGCTACGATATTTACGGTAGTAGAACACTAGCATAACTTTTAAGATACTCGGATTTTGCGACTGTTTCAAACTATGACGAAGGTTGAACATATTCTCAGCTTTTCCTCATTAATTTAAAAACCAGTCATATTCGTACTATCAAGTTCAATTACTAAGTGGCTTTTGGCATTTTACAATGTCAAGACTGGAAGGTTGCCACTTATACTGTAATGTAACATAACTTAATTCACCGGTACTTCCCCAAACACTCTATTAGGATGTTTACGGTAGCTAACAATCAGAAAACTAGCCTTTCGTATTTACAACAAATCCTTTCAAATTTGGACTGTGACGCTTAAATGAACAATACAGCAAAAGTTCAATAAAGCATTATTTAGCTTATCAGTGTAACATACATGGGGCATAGTCATCATCAGTCAAATGGTTGTTATATCATTTTTATTTACATGAACATAACTTTGTTTTGTACTCTACATATAAGGTAAATCAGACATTATTGTTCATCCTTTGGTCGTGTTTTGGATCCATTAAAACTTACCAGACCACATGGTCAGCTTCTCAAAAGCCTCTTCTTGTGTACTTGAGTCCTCAGCCAGGATCAGGGATGTATGTGTATACGGTAAAGGTGATCCCAGACATGTATTGTATTTCAGGACCTCACAGGTTGTTGTTTTCTTGCAGTTATCTTCAAATATCGTCCCGTTTGGAGACAAAACTGCCCCAGAGCCAGAGAGCAAGGCAGCCCAGACGCAAAGCATCCCGTAAAATCCAACAATGGGACTCCTCGGTGCCTGGGAAGACATCTTGGGAGAGAGATTATAACTGTGCACGGATGAGATTGTTTGTTTTGAGGCCTTCAGTGTTCCTGTTTCACAAGAAAGTCGAAGATTATAGTTTCATTGGTAGATTTTAAGTAGGTTTCCACACGCAACATGGTGAGGAGAGACAGACTCAAAGTTTCACGCAGTCCTCCCAAACTTTTTGATCCTGCACTCCTCGTCCGATCCTTGCTGGATTTCCCAAAATTCCTTCATCACCCAAACTGCAAAAGCTCCAAAAATCCTGAAAAGTTCACCGTGGAGTTAAAATCCCATTTCTGGAGTGTTGTTTTGAAAAAGTTAGCCTCGGTTTGAAAGGGGAATCCGGCCGAGAAAGTTGTAGATTCGCCCTCCCCCCACTTCGAAAAATCTTGCCTTGAAAAAGTCTGGATCTCTGTAATAGGATCTCTCTCACATGCACCACCCCCTTTTTTCCACAGCCCCCTTTTTACTCCTGCACAAAACTGAGATGAGAAAATATCTAGAAATCTTCACCAAGAGGTGATTTTTCTCGCCCCGAGGTGTGTGATGAGATGTCTCTGAGGCTGTGTTGCGTTCAGGGTTGCAGCTCAGAGTCTGGGTGTTTTTTTTTTTGTCTCTGGTATGCACATGGTGAGGGAGAGCCAGAGCAACAAAACCTCCCCTCCCATCCCCCTCTCTACAAGCTGAAGAATGTGCCTTATGGCAGGCCTTCTCCAAAAAAAGTTTCTCCTCTCAAAGACCCCCACAAACAACACAGACCCCAAAACTGATGAGACTCACGTGTGATCAGAGCTCACCCTCAGAGCTTCTTAAACATCCCACAGTCTGCAGATTCATGTTGAAAGGTGTTACCTCATTTTAGGAGTTCACTGAAGATCCCAAGTAGTCCATCCAGCTTCGTCAGTCTACTGAGCTTCTACAACAACACTCATGCATTTAATAAAGGCTGTAAATAAATTAAATGTTAAGGCACTTCAATCAATCAATCAATCTAACTTTATGTATAAAACATATTTCATACAAATTCAGATACAGTTCAAAGTCCTTAATATGGAGGCAGAAAAGTGATCGATAAAAGATTAAAAGTAATAATGATAATAGTCATAGATTTTCTACAACTACTCATCGAATAAACATTCAGCAGAGGTCAATTTATAAAGTACTGTACATTAGTAGCAGTAGTAGTAGTAGTAATCATAGTAATAATAATAATAATAATAATAATAATAATAATTCTAATAATAGTTAGAAAGTCAAGATGGATTTGGAGACTAATGCGAACCAAAATATTAAAAGTAAAAGAAACAATGAAATCAAGATTATAGATAAAAATCTTGAAAAGAAACAAGAGAAAAGGACAAACCCATAAAACCAAAAATCAACAGACAAGAATGAATGAAAAGCTAAAAAATACATTGAAACCATGTTGAAAGATTAATTTAAAGAAAGTCTTAAATGATTCATGTAGAAAAATGAAAACTATATGATCATGATAAGAAACACAAATAAATATTAAAAATATATGTTTTAGTATCTCTATTACATGAAATTTTGTTCTATATCAGATGACTCTGCAGCAATAATGTGGGCTTTTCATCACTTTTTGAATGAACTCAAGTTTTCTAACAAGAGGACGGAAATATTAAAAATGTTGAGCTAGCAGTGCTCTGAGAGCACAAACCTCCAGCAACATTGTTGAGCGAGCTGTAGTAAAAAGATGTTGAAATCTGCCCTATCTCACACTGTTTCTAAATGTGTCATTGCCAATCATTAACGAATGATTACAAACGTTCCAGGATCCACTTTGAGATTTGGATGCAGATCCTGTGATCACCACTAAAGTCTAGCCATTTCTCCCTTATGCCATGTACAACATTCCCTGAAAATGTCTTCAAAATCTGTTGATAAATTATTAGCAAAAATGTGGAAAACTGTCCTATCTCGCAATGTTAACAAATCCTTTAAAAAAATCCTGGATCCACATCCAGATTCAGATCACCAGTATCTGATCAGTTCCTCCTTAATCCACCACCAATATTCTCAGAAAAAAAATTCTTTTAGCTTTTGAGTTATCCTGTTTACAAAACTAACAAATGCTGGAAAAAACATAACCACTTTGGTAACAAATATTTAAGAAATAAAAAGTCTTGTAGTGAACCAGATTATATTAAATAAATGATTCAGAATGCTATTGTGTTTCTATAGTCATTGTTTTGCGTGTATTAAATATCAAACAGGTATAAAAATGTACAATATTATATACATATATATAAAAACTATATCATGCATACGGTATGTGTAAATTTTATACTCTATAGTACAGTATTTTGACTGCAGAATGAAAGCCTTATAAATGCAAACTGGATGGACTGGACGACCCTGCTTTTATTTCTGTTGATACCTCAAGATTTCAGTGTTGCTTATCTAATAAAAAAGAATCATTTCTGTCAGTTTTTCTAATATTCCAAGAAACTGACCACTTATGACAGGGCGACTTTGATATCCTGAGAACACATTAAAAAATGAATATTCAAATGAACTCCATACACACTTTTAAAAAACACCTGAAGTTTTCCTGAAATTACCCGGGTTGAGCTGCATGTGTGAACATTGTTTTTTTCACCCTGACCTAACCCTGAAATGACCCCGCTGCCCCTGTAACCCTCTATGGCATGGTGCTGCCCTCAGGCAACAAACCACTACCCTTGTCCACACACCAGCCCTTTAAAATTTTTTGAAGTAAAGCAGCACACTGAAAGTCTGATGAAAAGTTTGGGTCACTGCCAGAAATCCTGTGCCCCATGAATAGATACCACATCGGGCCCCAACCTGGTCAAGCTCTGGATTAACAGGTTTTGAGAAATGGACCGATAATAACTGTTACGGCTATTTTTTTTTTTTGCTTGACAACATAAATAAACTTTGGACAGTGGACAAAATACTCTTCAGCTCAAAACTGTAGGATTAATGTTAAATTAAACCAGCACATAAAGGTAACATCATGGACAATTTTAACCTTTCTGCATGTTTTTATTGATCATGTTTCAGCTGTGATCAGTTGTCATGAATCTATGATCTTTAAATCAGATATTCATTCGGTGAATAAACATTTTTTCAGATCATACATTTTTCTAACACCACAACCTGCAAAATAACTAATATCCTCTAATAAGTGTTCCAGTAGTCTCTTTTTTTAATTCTTGTTGCTTTGTGAAGTTAGCAGTACAAAAGCTGCCTGCATATCCATCCATTATCTGTACCCATTATCTCTTTGGGTGTCACAGGGGGCTTGAGCCTATCCAAGGTGACGCTGGGCAAGAGGCGGGGTACACCCTGAACCAGTCGCCACCCAATCGCAGGGCCACATAGAGAGACACACAACCATTCACGCTCAAACTCATACTAAAGGCAATTTGGAGTCACCAGTCAACCTAATGAGCATGAGTTTTTAGTCTGTGTGAGGAAGCCAGAGTGTCACATCTGAAATCAGCTCCTTTGGGACGTCCATAATGAAACAGACTTCCTCCTGTAGTTAAGAGGGCTGCAGGAATCTTACAGCCATACAGCCTGCTCAAAATAAAAACACATGAGACAGAAAACTGAGTCGGGAATATTCTGGAGTGTTGCACCTAAATGCTAAATACAAACTTCTAACTGGTGAATCTCCTCGTCTCTGCTGCTGTTACCACATGAACTGGACGTATTCACACGGCTGCAGACTGTTTCTCTCCTGGTGTTCTGAGAGTAAATCTGGGTTAACACTGCGCCCTCCTCGTGTGAGTGTGTGTGCCTGTCTGGGCCTCCTCGAAATCCAAAGTAACATGGCCGCCCGAGTGAGTCAGAGGAGAAAAAAAACAAAAAAACCCAAAAAAAAAACAGGGACCACACACCGAGAAACGGGGCCGGGGCCAACACACACTCTCACTCATCCACACACAGCAAACAGCCAGAAGCTGCTGCAGCAACTCTCACTCTTACATCCACCTTCTCCTTTGACTTCATAAAACACATCATACATCTGTCTGAGAACTGTGCTTGAGAAGATTTATACAGAATATTTCTATTTAATAATTTATCTTTGATGATCGTGCTTCTTTTACTCTGATCAGCCTTTGTCCTGTTTTTAGCATCTCTTCACACTGCGACCAACAAACATGTCTGATTTTCCTCGAATCATTTGCATCATCATTTATACGAAATCTCTGCTTTACATCAAACTGGTGCAACATCAAAATGAAGAAATTTAGGCATAGGTAAAAAAAAAGTAACTTTTTAAGTCAAAATTCAATATTATGGGAAGAGGGGACTTAAAAAAGATAGAAGCTATATCTATAAGAAAAAAGACAAAATTACGGTATTTAAATGCATACTTATGAGATAAAAATAATTGTAATTACAGTAAAAGACAAAAATGATTTGATGAAACGTCATAACAAAAAGGCATGCTGTAATTATTACATAAAAAGCTATATACTATTACAGATAAAAAGTTTTAAAAAATGAGAAAAAACACATAATTATGAGACAAAAAGGTCATGTGTTTGGAAAGGAGGGCATATTAGATTTGAAAAAGAAAAGGAGTTAAAATAATGGAGTCAAAGTTCAATGCATCAATTAGAAAGTCATACTTATGGTAAAAGACATCAAAGTGATGTGACAAAAAGGCATAATTAGGAAATAAAAAGTCATAATTTTAAATGGCAAAAAAAAATCAAATCTCAAAGTCATGACTATAAAATGAAAGACAAAATCATATGACAAAAAATTCATAAATATGTGATTTAGTCATTAAAACTTACATAAAAAGTCTGATTAATGAGACAAAAGACCAAAGATATGAAATAAAAATGTGAAATTATGCTTAAAACAGTAATACAACGAAATAAAATAAAAAGTCCAAATTATTGGATGTAAAATCTAATTAAATGAAATGATGAGACTGAATTACTGGATAAAAGTCCTTTTTGAGATGAACTGTCATTATTATGGAATAAAGTCTCAATACTGAGATAAAATCTGTGAGTTAAAAGATGAGAAAGTCATCATTATAAGATTAAAAGTCAAAATCACAAGGAAACTGTCCTGTAACAGTGATTTCTTCTAAAAATTCCCTTTTCATTTAAAAAATGTGACATTTAATTTTGTAATTTAAAATTTGCCTTCCAGTGATTTGACTTTTCGTTCATTCATTTATTTTTTTATCTTGTAATTTCAACATTTTTATCCCTTTTCAAGAGATGTCAATAGTGATAGGAATTCAAAAGTGATACCAGTGCCATTAATGACCACCTCTGCCTCCGTCTGCAGTGATTCTTGACTTCTCTGTCAAATCGCTGACTGCCTCTGATGAGAGCTTAATGTCCCTCATTTGGAAAGCATGGAACAGAAAAGGGAATTGATGAGAAAAAAAGACAAATATTGATTACTTAGGTGAGCTGTTAATGATTCTCAACTGAAATTGGTGTTCGATTTCCATCCTTAAATACAAAAGCATATTTTTTAGCAATGCCTAACTTCTATTATTACCGTACCTTCTTTAAGTGGCAGAAACAAATCCCTAATATTATTCCATGTACATTTTTTCGCCACGTTTGTTGCCCTTATTTGGATATTTTAAAACCTACTTCTGAAGTCCATGAACTCCTTTATTTATCATCTTTATTCCTCGTTTGCCTTATTCTTCCTGGCCCTTTGTGTTTTTTGTGTTTATTTTGTTTTATTCCCTTCTTTTAAACATCCACTATAAAGGTGCTACACTTCTATAATTTAGGGTTGATGTCTTTAGTAGTAGGTGTAGTTGGTAGAATGAGAGAAGCAGAGTCAGTTCTAAGGTCACATTTTGGGAGTCTGGTGTTCGACTTGACGGCCTTCATTTGCAGCACTTGTTATAGGGGGGAACAATGGCTGGTAACAGATGCCACATGTTGTGGATGCCAAGACTCAAGACACTGGAGACAGTAAAAGACTGAAAACGGTTTAGCTGAGGGAAACATCGGATAATGAGCTGGCTGCCACAAGAACAAACTTTGTGATGTTGAGTCATGTACTCACAAAAGCCAGGAGAGTTTTGCACTCATTTCGGGAGCCTCAGGTAAAATGTTCACCCTTTATGCCACACATGGCCTCAGAGCTTGGTTGTACTTGGTAGCCAGGGTTATTATGATGATGTTTTACGTGCTGAGGGCAAATCCCTTAAAGTTTTGTGTCACAGTTGCTTTAATCAACAGAAATGTCTTGTTTAGATTGTGGATGTCGTCAAAGGCCTCTCAACACGCAGGACCTTTTCTGCCTCAGAAAGATTACAGGCGTCAGGTTTCTGGCAGTGAACGTCTCATAACTCTGGATTTAATTTGTCAGGAGAAGAAACAGGGTGGAGATGAGACGCTGCGATGGTTTACAGTGCTTTGAAGAGGGGGGAGGAATTAAGATGCCTCCAACCAAATGACAACTTTAAGAAGGAATCTGCTGTAAGTTATAATAAAACAAAAGACCAAAAAGGAGAATTTCATAAATGGGAGAGCAAATAGCACAATTACCACAGTTGAGCAGCAGTTTTAAGTCGTGTATTTTACCTCAGTTAGAGAATTCCAACCTGTCAGCTCACCATGTAATCACAATCTTGGCAGGTATTGGTGACCACATAAACAAAACAACACTGGACAACCTCAGGCTCTCACACAAATGCTTACTTTAGCGGAGTGTTGGGAATTTCCCACTACTTTTCTTTTTTGAGTTAAAAATCAAGAGAAATGAAAGGAGGGGAGGGAGCGGCATTTTAGTGATTCAGAAGGTTTATAATGACAGAATATGGAGAGATAAAACCCACAGAATCCAGCAGCTCTGCAGGGAAGGACGCAATAAACCACGAGGAGGAGGAAATGACATCATGGGGAGGGTTCGGTCATGTTAGGACAGTCGAGCAGCTCATCATGGCCGTGCATATGTGCCAAAGCATTTTTAAGTGTTTTAAAATCATGTGGTTAAAAAGTGTTTGTTTTAAAGCTGGCTATAAATTTAAAAAAATTATATGTAAATGTAAAAAAATATACAGAAATGCATTTCTATATGTACATATTCCTTTTACCAGGGGTGTCCAAATTATGCCCTGGGGGCCAACTGTGTCCCAAGATCCACTTTTAGTTGGCCAGAGGGGCCAATCCAGTGTTAGCCAGGGTTGACCAGGGACCCCTTAAAAAGGAAAGGTCACCCCAGAATCTTTTACAATGACTGACCATTTATTTAAAAATGGGAAGCTGTGATGGGCCGTTTTGGTTTTTGTCTTTCAGCATTTTCAGCCATTAAGCCTATCTTACCCTACAGTTAACCTGTTTTATTATCTGTTTATTGTCTCTAATACACTAACGGTCGGTGTACGTTAAAGTGTCCCAGTTGTTCTTTCATTTTTGCATTTGTGGCCCTCGGTGAAAAAGCTTGGACACACTATCAAAATAACTAAAACCAAGTATGAGATGTACCTTTCTGGTCCTTGCTAAAGAAGCCCAAAAGCAATACGCACTCATGTAATTTTATAAAGAGTACTTTTAATTATTTTTCTCTTGGTTGCTGTATATGCCATCATCTTGGGACAACAAATATCAGCTTTACCTGTGATGATGATTCAGTTTCAGAAAGTTTTCAAGATTATTACAGTAATGTATAACTACGGGAAAGCCTCCACTGTTCAGTGACAAGATAAAAAGCACACAATTTACTTAATCTAAAGAGAACAACTGATTGATCTTCTCACTCTTTTCCCAAACATCTAACATTTACCCAAGTGCTAATTTTCCTTTTTTCTGTCTGTACTTTTATTTTTGCTTTTTGTTATGTTGTTAGATGTTTGGAGAGGAGTGAGAAGAAGTTAAAACTTATTCAGTTCCACCGGTCTCAATTAACTATTAACCAATTATTGATCTTCCAAATCCATGTAAATAAACACTTTATCTAATTTTATCTTTGTCTGAAAGAATAAGATCAAATCATTAAATGAAAAAAATAAACATTATCAAATTGACTTTTTTCCATTGAATGATGTTCTTCTATTTTTGCTTTTTGTGATATGTTTGATATAAATATCAATCAGTTATTTCCATTAGCTAAAGTAAAATGTCTTCCTATTGTTTCTGGTTAGCAGTGCAGGTATACAAGGGACTACAACAAAACTCATGGATGTGCATCAGCAGGGGGCTTCTGTGGCAGGAATTTTGCATTCTGAATTTATTATGACATTTGCTGCTGACCTCTTGGCGAAGTCGCCCTCGTAAATGAGATCCTGATCTTAATGGGACTTATCTGTTTTAATAAAGGTTAAATAAAATAAAATAAAAAGCTATGAGCAACATAAAAGAAGAGTCTTGTATTTGTAAAGTTCACAAAATGACTTTGTTAAACTAGACAACACTGTCAGGTGAGTAACTGTCAAAAATGTGGACACTGTTAACAAGTTCGTTAAAAAAATAATCTCTGATCCACATCCGAATTTAGATCACCGCCAAAATCAACCCAGTTCCTCTTTCTGCCGTGAGCGACATTCACTAAAAATTTCATCAAAATCTGTTTGTAACTTTTGAGTTATCCTTGTAACAGACAAAATGACGTCCTTGGTGGAGCTGATGAGTACAGAGCCTTGGCCAAAGTGTGAGATAAAACACATTAATAAGCGCTGAATCCTGCTCCAATATTATCTTAAAAATGAAATATCTAAAAAACAAAGTTGAACTATAAAGTACTCAAATTGCTGTAAAGATCAAGAAGCAACAGGAGACCACCAAAGAAAGTTTCAGTCAGTTCAAGCACCGTCTGTGGCCCACAGGTGGCAGCAGAATCCCTTTCCCAGTCTGTTATGTCCTGATGTGCACTCAAATGATTTCCTCCATGCACAGGGCAGTCTTTTTTTTTTTTTTTTTTTAGATCCAGAAGCAGTGATGCTCGTTGTTTCAGTCCATGTGAAAAACGAGGCAGATGTTCTGTAAGAGAAGTGGCATTTAAAGGTCTCCCTCCAAACCTGCTGGTGTCCCCTTATTTGATCAGAATCCACTCTGATGTGGTCTGGGTCAGCTCCAGGGGTCTGCACGATGTTTTTGGTTGTAGTTCTGCAGCTCGATTTGGTCTTTGATCTGGTTTATCAAAATCTGGGACAAGAGGATGCCGACCAACTGCAGGAGAGGAAACAGACAGAAGTGACATGAGATGCAATGTCCCAATATTTGTGAAGGAGTAAAACTACTGATTTTTTTAAACTACACATACAAGTACAAGTACAAGTACACAAAAATCTACTTCATTACATCAGCATTAGTAAAAGTTGTTCTCCTTTCTACCCCTGGACACCCTCCATAGATTTATCTCGAGGGAAACCCCATGTTTAAACAGCCACTATCTTGCTGGTGTTAGTCAAAACTCTAAAGAAATATACAAGACAAATTCTTTTTGGATAACATTTATCACAGATACCCAAAATAATATTTTTCAGGAACAACATGATCTGACTTTTTCAAACTATTTTTGCCCAAGGCGCACCTTAAATCGAGCCAAAATCTTAAGGTAATACCTCATTAAATACTTGTCTAAAAATCTGTTAAAAATTAATTTAAAGCTTTTTGGATTTCATGAATTCAGCAGCTTACATTTGAGCTTGAAAAGTTATGTTTTTTAATAGCAGGGGATTAGTTATTGAAACAGATGAAAAAGTAATAATCCTGTTAACTGTAGAATGCAGTATTACTTCACTGGTGCAGACTGTGAAAACAAATCTCCCTTTAAGACAATAAAGGCTATTTCTTCATTTATTCTATTTACTCCCTTGGAGATTTTATTAGATTCTTAAAGTTACAGAAACTGCAGATTCATTTAGACAATAATGCACTTTCAGTACTAATAAAGGAAACTGAAAATTCAGTCATGAGTTGTTGTATAGAAGAAAAAACTTAACAACTTAAGGTTGTATCCATTCCCAATTTGATTTGATTGATACATCTGCTTTAGACAGTTTCCGACCTGTGGGATTGCGAGTCCCAGTGCGATTCCTCCCAGCAGAAACAGGTTACTGTGGATCCAGTCCACCAGTTTATCTATGCAGCCGTTGGTGTGGATGTGCTCTCCAGCCTGAAGGTACTCCAACTCCTGCATGTTCTGTCCACACATGGTGTTTATAACCTCCTGTCGGGCACAAAAACAGTTCAAATACAAGTACACAACCATTTAAAAGTCAAAAAATGAAAGAACAAGGGTAGCAGAAGAGAAGTGCGACCTTGTGTTTGGTCATGATGCAGCAGGAGAAAGGGACGGAGCAGCGTTCTCTGCTCGGGTTAATTTTGTCACAGCTGAAGTACATGTTCTGAGACCAGTCAGTGTACGCCATAGCGCCACAGCAGTCGAACTGAACACAAACACAAAGAAAAGGACATGTTACACAATAAAATACACATTTTTATTCACACACCTGGACCACACTCTTACCTCCTTCTGACCAAAGTCGATGAGGTTTTGCAGGTCAAGATCGTCTCTGTAGTGGACAATGGCATTGTTGATCATCTTTGTCACTCTGTCCCGAGCCTTGGAGAAACAAAGGAAAAAACATTTTAAAGAACAAATAAAAAGATAATCAGTAAACAGAAATCTGATCATTTAGGGTGAAACATTGATTTGTACTGGTTAGTTTTGGGGCATGCAGCGAAAGCTGAGCAGCATTTTGAGGCTAATGAAAGATTTATTTTAATATGATAATCCAGAAAAACTCTCTGTTTTCTGGTGATAAAATTTGAGTTCTGCATAAGATCAGGACTTCTTCTCAACATAATTATAATCCCTCCTGTAGGCAAACTCCTAAAGTTAAAACCATCTTTTAGTGAATTAAATCTTTGCTGCAGTTCCACATAAATCCTGGAGAGGGCAGTGTTTCACAACGTCACATCAAGAGATACAAACAGAACTGAAAGTCTTTGCCTTTAGAATTCATGACAGATTTTAAATCATACTGATGCCTCGCAGCAGGGAGGTTGTTGGTTTGACTCTCCAGTCAGAAAATCTGTGGAGTTTGCATGTTCTTATCCTGCATGTGTGGGTTTTCTCCAGATACTACAGCATCCTCCCACAAACCATAAATATGTTCATTAGGTGATCTGGTGACATAAAATGGGCCTTTGGTGTGTGAATGGTTTTCTGACTCTGCATGTAAGCCCTGTGATTGGCTAAAGACCTGTCCAAATTGTACCCTGCCTCTTACCCAGTGTCAGCTGGGACAGGCTTCAGCCCCCAGTGACCCCAGTAGGGTTAAGGTGTATGAGTAATGAATGGATGGATGATAAATTTCACTCTTGATAAAAACAGTCTAAAATGTACTTTTATTACCTTGTCAGAGAAGATAAAGCCCAGGATCCCTGCAGCTAGCTGGAGCAAGAAGATCACTGTGAGACAGATGCAAAACTGCGAGGAGGACAGAGAGAGGCATGGTTACAAACGTTGTAGAAATGTTTCTGTTGTAAGCTTTTTAAAAAATATATTTTATTTAAACATTTTCAATTTTACAAAAGAGAAAAAATGAAACAACAATGCAACTAAACAAAGCCAAGCAGAAAAGAACTCCCAAATAATAAAACAGAATAGTGGTGGATTAGCTATCATGGGACATGCCGATGAGGATTGTGTGTCGATGCGGTGCTCCCGGGTCCACCTTCAGTCTGCTGGGGAAATCCTTTGTACCGATGAATTGTGGAACAAAATTTGATGAACTGTGTCGAGTGCCCTTTCTCCACCTTCTCTGGTAAGACAATGATTGTGATATTTGAGCGCCTGGATTGGCTGTCAAGGCTGGTCAGTTTGCACTTTATGGTTTTGTTAGTTTCTATTAGCTTGTCGCACTGCTTCTCGAGATCTGTCATGCGAGGCTCGTGGTCAGTGGCAGCCCCCTCTAGGTCGAAATGCGAGTGGCATGATCAGTGAGGGAAGCTTGGACTGTAAGCAGCATTGAGTCCAGTGTGTTAAATCTTGTATTAATGCCCCCTTCAAGTTTCCTGATGACTGTCAGGATGTCTGTCAGTGTGGGCTGGGAGGATGCAGCTCCAGTGGTGCTAGCATTAGAGTAGCTAGCTATGTCAGACCGGTTGCTAACTTCATAATTGTTATAGATTGCTGGGACAGTTTTTCTGGCTTTTTTGGAGGCTGATTTCTGACTGCAAGGTTTCCCTTAGAGACATATCTTCCGAAGCCGCTCATATTTTGAATTCTTGATGAAAATGTGGATAATGAGTAAGATTTACAGCAAAGGTGTCCCAGCCTTCTGATCATGTTTTGATCTTTGTAAGTTGAGAGGGGATCCCATGAAATAGTATCTTCAAGCCAAGATCAGCTGTAGCTTGGCCAACTCTTCTCTCCATAAAGGCTTCAAGATAGACACAAGGAAAAGGTTGGCCAGCCAAAGACCTTTTGGACTATTTTATTTTACCTGAAATCTTGCACCTCTACCTCCTCCACAAGTCTCTCCTTCAACCAAAGTTCTCAAAACAACAGTCAGTGAAGAGTTTATCACAGCCTGGAAGATGTTATGTTTTATTTAAGGGCTAGGAAACCCAGTGGTTTAGTTTACTCCATATATGGAGGCTGTTGTCCTTAAAGTCGGAAGCTCAAAATTCCAATATGTAAGTTACACTGTAGAGTGTGGGACCTCTTTTAATCATATGTTGGTTTGAACATCTTTACAACTCTCATAAGACACTTTGAATCTTAGAGGAAGTCCTGAAAGTGACAGCATATTTTCAGTTGAACTATTTTGGTGTGTATATGTTTCTTAAAAGAGTGCGCTGTGAATGACGAAAAATTTGAATCTTGGATAAAGAAAGGTCTCACAACATATTAATCATTCACTGAGAAACACACACTACACAGTTTTCAACAACTACAGAACAAACATGGCCTGGAAAAAACTGACTTTTTCAGATACCTACAAGTGAGAAATTAGTTTAGCCAAAATTGTAAATTCTCTAATTTAACAACAGCAGAATCTGAGTTCTACAAAATGTTAAAAGCAGCCTGTGAGTCAATTCCACGCAAATCCATATCTACATTATATAATGCCTTCTTTTATGCAAAGAGGGAAAATACTTTATATATCAAAGAAAAGTGGGAAAAGGAGGCTGATTTAAATTTATCAGAGGAAGCGTGGGGTGATATTTGGAGCTTCCAGTGGTCTTCAACCAGTTCATTGATCTGGAGGGAACACTGCTGGAAACATCTTATAAGATATTTTAAGACTCCACTCCAGGAAAAATATAAAAATATCAATGTATCCTGCTGGAGACAATGTGGCTCGAAAGAGGCAAACCACTTTCATGTGTTCTGGGATTGCCCCAAGCTAACATCATACTGGGAGGAGATACGTAAAACATTGAATACTGTGTTTAAAACCCATCTATCTATGAACTTTGAGACTCTATACTTTGGTCGAACTCAACTAATGAATCGAGGGAAAGATGTAAAACTAATACAGGCTCTTCTTGCAGCTAGTAAAAAAGCAATCACCACATTGGAGTAGTCATTTGGAATAATTCTTGAGATATACAAAATGGAAAAACTGACTTACTGCCTGAGAATTCAAAAAGTTAAGTTTGACCAAACCTGGGCAAAATGGATTAAATTTATTACCCTGACACAAAGTGAATTTAGTAACTACAATTAATTTTAAACTAATTTCATTTTTCTGTGTGATTGCTGTGTAAGCCGCCTTGTTTCATGTGTTTGTATGTTTGTTCAAAAATAAGAAAAGAGGGAGTAATGGATGCTGAAAAATATTGCTGAATATTACTGAAAAATCTGTATATATATATATATATATATATATATACATATATATATTTTTGTATGCAACATTTCTCTAATAAAAAGATAATTAAAAAAAAAAAAAAGAGTATGCTGTATCTCTACATAAAAGATATAAACTCTGAGCCTTTCGTCTGTATGACTTTGAATATGAATGTAAGCAAATGTTTATTATATTTTAAATGTTCTTTTTAAAAGACGGAGTGCAGGAGTGAGTCCTAAAACATGGTAGTGAAAGTCAACATTCAGCACTTCTGGCTCTCATGACTTAAAGTCTATTGGATTTTTGAATAATATTTTACACAAAAGTCTGAATAAGTACGGTGAACTCATGCATTTAAGGTTTCAATTTTTTTTATATCACAAAACACATAAGTTTGGCCCAACTTGTGAGTTTTGAAAGGTTGTGACTTCGAAATGGTAATTACTAAAACTGCTACCAAGGACTACAAAAATGGCCTGAAACCTAATCGTTTTTAATTGTCAGCGTCACATTAAGGACTGTCACAGCCATGAGCATCAACTTGATCAGGTAAGAGGAAATTCTCTCAAATAAGAGGTAACAGCGTGAGATATACAAGTTGAAAGAATGTAAGTGCATCTAACTGTCATGTTGTATTCTAACAAAGCCTGACTTTAGCTTTTCACTGATTGTTTTTTTTTTTCTTTTCAAAAATCAGAAAAGTTTTGTCCATTAATAAAGATGATGATGAACAAACTGGGTGAGTTTCAAGACCTTTTTCCTCACGGAGCTTATTACCAGCATTGGTCCAAAAGACAACAGAAAAATCTCACAGGTTTTTTGTTAAGGAACCAGATGAATGAAAACCATCGGGTAGGCCAATAAAAATGCATCATCCCTGCACTATTTTGTTCTTGTAAATAATTGATGTACACTTTTCAAAAAAAGGCTTGAAGTTGAATTGTAAGACAATAAGTCTGACTCACTGTCTGCAGGAGGCAGATGTTTTCTCGCAGTGAACCCACACAGCCACAGAAAGTGAGGAAGAACATGAGGATCCCCACCACCAGCAGCATCATGGCCGGGTCCACAGCGAGACACGCTAGAGCCGTCTCTGAGGGGAGAGAGAAGATAAATCTAATGACTGTGTGTGTTAGTTTTGTTTAATTATTTTAATAACAACTTCTCTGCATTTTTGTCTGTTACATTTAATCTCCTTCATAACGTCTGGAACAGAGATTCAAAGAGCCCATATTAAGCTTTTACAAGTTTTAAATGCCCTACAGCGTGTTTAACGTGTCTTTTCTGATTGATAAAGCACCTCTATGAACAAAACAAAAGGGATTTCTTCCTCTCCCCATGTTTATGGCACCAATAGCTGACAGAAAATGCACGGTCCCCAGTCCCCGAATAGACCCACCAGTGTGGCATCCTGCCATTGAGACTTCCTGTTTCACTCACAGTTTAAGCAGAGACGGTTATGAAGGCAGAATTGTTGACAACATGGCAGCGAGCAGCACTGATCTGACTTACTACTACTAGGGCTGGGCATTTCCAATGTCACAATATTATACATGTTATGGTATATTACATAATACAAATACCAAAGCCATGGTATCAGACATATCACGATACAAATTAACTTTGGACATTGCCAAGGCCTTTTGCAGAATTCCCAATAACTTCCGTTCTTCATCTAAAAACAAAATACTAAGGACAAGGTTTAAAGGGTCTAACAACTTCAGACACTAAAATTTCAGATCTTTAGAGAGCTTAGAAGTAATTTAAAATTTGGAATGAGCCATATCAAAAGTGTAAAATCTGTATCTATACACGTGTCGGCAAGAAGTAGATGACGATTTATCACTGTATCAGTTTTTTTTTAAGCACAAGTCTACCAATTACCAAAGAGAAGACTGGTCAACCAATCACAGCAGACTGGGCCCACATGGAGAAGAGAGCCTTAAGCCCCGTTTCCACCAAGTGGTCCGGTATGGATCTGCACGGTTTGGCTCGGGCCGGATCGGTAAAGCCTGATCCTGGTTGCGTTTCCACAGTCAGCCGTACCCTACTTGGTAGGCCGCGTGTAAGCCGGATGCCGATAGCATGATGTCATAGCAGCGCGACGCAGTGTACCCGGCTATTAAATACAACGAAGAAGAAAACGCGACACAGTAAACAAAGAGCAACGATTCTCTTCACCGAGAATACTGAGGAAGTTCTGCACCTCCACAGTGTTCTTTATTACCGCTGTCGCACGGGAAGTGACGTCTCCTTCGACCAATCAACGGGCTGCAGTGTTTCTAGCGCCAACTTCTGGGGTCGGATCGGTATGCCTGGCACCCCAACAGAAGGGTCCCAAAAAGTAGGATGGTACGGTTCGCTTGTAAGGGGTCCTGTCCCAGTTTTAGGCTATGGAAACACCACAAAAAGCGAGCCGTACCGAGACGAACAGAACTGAACCCTCTGGTGGAAACAGGGCTTTAAAGTGGACCATCTAAGACACAGAGAGCATACAGCTGAATCAGGGGAACCCTGTATACTCAAACTAGAGGGTCTTTTGAACTTCAGTGATTGTGAACATAATTTTGCAGTCTTCAAAATCACATATATGAACCAAAGTTACTGCAAAATATGGGCACTTTAAATTCAGCATTTTTCAGTGTTTCAAGTTAAAACAAGAAAGCTACAACAAAAGGTCTTATCCTGATTTTCAATAGCTAAGTCGTCTTCCACTTATGGAGAAACTGTGAGCTCTACCACAGGAGGATCTTTTACCTGCATGCTTCATCATGCGGGCGTACACACCGATTGACACCATCACAAGGGCAATCACCTGAGGAGAAGATAAGAAAGAGAGATTTTTTGAGGCATATAATGATGAAGAAACCACACTCTCTATGTTCATACTTGTCCAGGGAGGGGCACCATTTTACCAAAAATCAGGTAAATATGAGTCATAAATGAGGGTACACAGACAGGACTCAACCTGATTCATATAAATCCTCCAGCTTTTCTATTAGAAGTGTAAATAAGGAGATTCCTTTATCTCTGCCTCTGTTTGACTTAATGGACCTGGCAGCGACTGTACCCTCCCTCTAAAAACCACAAAAATAAAGACCCTTTCTCTCAACACTCCCCCCTCTGCCTCAACAGAATAAAGGGAGCACTCTGAAACACTTCCCTGGATCCATTTCATGCACCTTAGGGTGGGAGGGCAAAGCTGGATCTGTCTGCCCTCTTTTGTTTAAGGTTTAGTTTCACAGAGAATACACCAGACATGACACCTGAAGCAAACAGGTGCCTACTTTTTGCAATATTGTGTGTAATTTCCTAAGATTACAGACATGCTGGACTCCGAAGGAGCTGAGCATTTCTGCAGTAATCTTTGGTGTGTCCTCTTTGTTTTGCCAGAGGGAACAAAAATGACAACACATTCCAGGTTGAGGAGCGTGCAAGTTTTTGCACGGCCTTATCCTGTTACTACATGGCCAGATGTCAGCTCAAAGACTTGCTCAGGTTTGTTTAAAGTTTTGTCTTTCACAGAAAAGAGCAATAAAGTCTTCCCACACTCCTCAGCATAATCTGCAGATCTGCTTCAAAATGTGGAAAGGGAGAAATCTGCTTATGTTACAGACCCCTGACATTTAAATCTTCTGAAGTGAACTTTGGTTTGTTACTCTGCTGAGCTTCGCTGTAAGTTAAAACTGAATTCTTTACTTATTAAAACTGGATTCATGCAATCATTAACCCTTTTTCACTGTAAACAACTCCTTTAAGTGGAAATGTTAAAGCTATACCATGTTGTTTCTTTGTACTGATTGTAAACCAGTCTGAAATGAATCTACACTGCTTTTGTTGACTGACTCTAAGTGCATTAAGCATTGTTAAGGAGATGGAGCAAACAGGTCCTGAGCTCTAAATCCTCTGGAAGAATAAAAGGAGAACTTTTCCAGAGGCTCACCTCTCTCTCTCTGGGACAGTGTTTTACTTTTAGTAAATCACTGAAGTTAATGATCAACCTTCTCAAACAAAGCAGAGAGGGCTCAGACTGTCATCATGCAACAGAACAACCTACACTTTAAGATTTAACACAAGGTACATTCAAATCTGTTAAAATCTGAAAAACAGGCTGAAACTTTTACTTTAAGGCAAAACACTTATCATTCAACCCACTAAAGAGCAAGAGCAACAACCAGGAAAAAGCATTTGAGTTTAACACAAGCAACACTTACCCAGAATATGAAATTGAACAGGAAGAGCAGATACTTGACAACAGGGCTGACAAACGAGTAGTCATCGCCAGATCCAGCTTTGCCTTTCCCTCCCATGGTGTCAAACGTCCAAGCGTCAAAGTTTGCGCACAAACTGGAAACTAGAAGTGTACCGGCTGCAGAGGTCACCGCATATTTGTAGTCTCCTGACTGTTAGAGCTCCTCAATCGACACACAGTTCTGTTGAGTCGAGGCTCAGAGCAGCAGGCTGTGCGCAGCTCTGACTGAGTGTGTGAAACCTCTGGGTGTGTTGGTGCGTTTGAGGCTCCTCTCTGCTTCCTACAGGTGATGATGGGACCTGAACCTGCGGGGCATGCCCCAGTGGAAACGGATCACCTGGAGGAATCATTTTAGCTCATGTAACCAGTTTTCAGACCTCAAAATAGGGACGCCTAATTTTACGGTGGATCCACGAGCGTGAACTCAGGATACACTAAGATCTTCTCACCAGTGCAGATTTTAACACAAGATGAACAATCAGCTGTCAAAATCGACAAACTGGATTTGAATAATGACTTCATTACAATAATAACAACATTAATGGTGTTCTAAATTATGATTGTCTTTAATATTCATTACTATTATCGTCTTCATTCTTATCAAGATTTGTCATACTTTTAAAAATTATTTTCATCAACATTATTTATTAACAATAATATCATATTTAATAATATATTTTTAAAAACCATAAGCCAAACCCGGACACTCTTCTGCACTGATTTTATCCTCTCTCTCTCTCTCTCTCTCTCTCTCTATATATATATATATATATATATTCTTTTTTTCTTTACCATATATGTAAGCCAGGTTAAAAACTACAGAAGAGGATTAGGGCCACTGTAAAAATAAAAAGTGAGTTCTGAGTTTTAAGTCAGGATTCTGAGAAAAAAGTCAGAATCCTGACTTCTCAAAATTCAGAGAAAAAAAAGTCAGAATTTTGACTTTTTTTTTCTCTCAGAATTCTGACTTTAAACTCAGAACTCACTTTTTATTTTTACAGTGGCCCTAATCCTCTTCTGTAAAATAAACAAATAGTGCCTAACCCTGGAAATAGTAATTGTCGTGCCATAACTTGGTACTGAAATGTTTATGTGAAAATGTATTTTTAACAAACTTGTGACGCCATAACGTGATACAGATTCTATTTTGTATTATTTAAAGTCTCTGCGAACATGACTTAAAGTTTTTAGTATTTTAATTGAATATCATCACCATTAAAAGAAGAGGAGAGACTATACTGAAGGAGGAGTGAAGAATAGATTATGAAGCCTCGGATCACTCCTCCGTTTTCCCAGGTAGCATGCCTCTCCCTTGTGAAACAGCACCTTGAGGCGATGTGTGGGTGCTTCGGCCGCCCTCTCCTGTGCTCCGCACCTGTCTGCCCTCAGCAATCACCTGTTTCCTCCAGAAGACTGAGACGCGGAGCACCAATCCCCGCAGTGATTTCTCTCAGCTGTGAGAGACTACTGCCTGTGAAAGCCCACGGAGAGCCCCCTCCCACACCAAAGACTGTGGAAGACCCACACACAGTCAACCTGTGACATCTGTTTGGGTATTACATAATAAACAACAGAAAGTAAAAAGCTAAATATTTTCAGGGCATTTTCTTTGAAGAGGCAAAGAGCATTTCTCTGTGAACTGAGTTTAGTAAAAGGAGTCATTTTCTTCGACTTCTAAAGCCTCTTAACGACATTAAAAGCAAAGAAAATTGATTTTTGCAGGACATTTAAGCGTGATGAAGATTTTTACGCAGCGAAAAAACTACATTTATCCTTTAGCCTGCCTTCATTAAATTTGATTTAACGTTTTTCTGTAGCACATTGTTATGTGTAAACCATATCCAAGTGTATCAAATAGGAGGAAAACAACTTAAAAGGAGGACGCTTTTATTTTGAAGGAGGACGCACGCAGCACGACAGTTTTCACAACATCCGTTTGTCCCGGAAGTCGTTGGTGGTTTGTGTTCTTTCTTCAAAATATGTGCTCTTAATGTCATTGTTTTTCACCGACAGGGCGATTTAGGGGATGAAAATGGCTTGTGCAAACACAGGTTCGTAAATTACTTTCGTAGGTGACGTAGCCGATCGCTTTTCAGTGTATAATGTGACGTGTGAGACTATAAAGCTAACTTCAGCTAATCCAGAGCAGAGAGTTTCTACATTACTGTAATGCTTCTTTGTCCCTTTGCTTGGTTTAATGTTGTCTCCATGTCCCCTGCAGGCTCTCCTCTCCCCTCTGCCTCCCTCCAGCTCCTCGTCCCCCCGATCAGACTCATGTCTGCGTTCATGTTGAGGATCGTCCGGCAGCATGAGGTGCTGCAGTACGACAGGCTGGTGGACTTCATCACAGAGACCACAGAGGTGGTCCCAGAGCTGCTGAGACCCTCTCAGAGGGCCCAGCTTATTCTGGGGCTGAGGGCAAGGGTGAGGACACTGAACAGCCTTATCTTTTTAATTTATTAAGAGATGTGAGGTCTGTTTATGACCGAGATATGTCTCATTGTGCAAATATAAATTGTTAGTGGTTCAGTTTTATTTCACAATTCAAAGAACTTTAATGGCATGAGTGTGGGGCATAATTTCCAGAGCATTTCTCATTACAAATAATAATAAAATAAAAGGAAATGGTTAATTACACTGATAAAGATGCAGTAATGTGATAATAAAGGTTGAAAACAAATTAAGATAAAATAAGTTATATATTTAAATATATACAAAAATAAGATGATATATTAAAGTTAGTGCTGTGGTTATGAGTGTTCAGGTTTCACTGGTTGTCCTCAGATCTTCACACACTTTTCCATATTTGGCTGAAATAATCTCTCAGTGTTACATTTCTTCCAGTGAATATGGGGTTTTCTGTATATTGCATGTATAAACTCTGGTTGTATGTGTGTTAACTGGGCATAGTCCTCTTTTACAGCCTGACAGGCCTGATGTGAGGAAGTGGAGCTTTGTCTCAACCTGTTAGAGTCTGTCCTTCACTGGGGGGCAACTTTTTTTGTGATTACTCGTCCTTATAGCTAATCTGTGGTGACTGATTCCAATCCCAAATTTCAGCATTTAATCAACTTGCTATAAATCAATAGTGAAGAAGTGAAGAGGCCAATTGGGCGGTCGTAAGGTAGAGTTTTTACGTTTGAGTGGGCAGGACTTGGTGTTTATTTTGTATATGCTGAGTTGTTTATTACATCATATTACATTACTACATAATTGCATCCCACTTTATATGTAGTTCCTTTGCACCCTTGAAAACTGAACTGCTGATAATTAAAAAAAAATGTGCAAGCACAGTCCTTAAAAGTAGGGATTGGACTCAAAATTCAATTCCAGTTGAAAATCGATAACAACTCCCTCCAGGAGTTAATATCATTAGTCTTTTTGCTCATCAATTCCTTCCACTTTGTTCTGCATGCTTTGCCAGTGAAGGATGCCATGCTTTCATCAGAGGCACTTAGCAAAACTGACAACAAAAAAGTCAAAAATCATGGCAGACAAGGGCCAGAAGTGGTCAGAATTGTGTCTTAATTTTGACGGAAGGTGCTTACTGCACCAGAGAGTGATGTGTTTGACATTACTGCCACTGGAAACCTACGCCAGCCAACTCTTTTCCACACAGAAAATCAGCAGGAGCCGATAAAGGAATTGTAAAAAATCAAATCGATAAATGGCATTGTTAATGGCATTAGTGTCGATAAAATCTTATCAATTCCCATCCCTAGTCCTAAGATCTTTAGATAGTTGATAGTATGTATATATGATCATAAATCTGAAGAAAGTTTTTGTTTAGTATCAGTATCTTTTTTGGCTTATGGCCTGTACACTCCATGTCAGTCATTATTCTCCCTGCCTCTCTGTTAACTGCCCCCTTCTTCCTGTTGCAGCTGGTTTTGGAGCTGTGTCAAGGTGATGGTGTCGCAAACCTGCATGCCATCCAGAGCCAACTGGATAAAATCCACACTTGTGGCTCTGAACTGAACTCCACTGGTGAGATGGTGGGTTTGAATAAATCAAAAGTGCTCCGTGATCTGAGAAACACACGTATAGATAAATATCATGATTTAATCAGTATTGTTATTGTTTTACTTCTTGACAGGCAACTGGTGACGTGCTGAAGACTGCATACACCAACTTTGCCAGCCTGGTTCAAAATCTTTTGAATGTCCCGTATGAGAGGGAGTATTTCTTCAGAGTAAGTCTGTTCATAATCAACAGTCATCTGTCAATAACTCTCGCAAGGAAACATGAAATATGTTTAGTCTCAGTGGCATGTTGTGTTCAAACTCTGACTTTTTACGTAGGAGGTTTTCCCTGCTAACTACGGCTCCAACTATGACCAAAGACTGGAACAGCTGGTTTCTGAGTTCCTGTCCAGACTGGAGCAGCTGCTGCCCATACCTGGTCTGGAGCAGGTACATCATAGTTAAAGAGACAATATTGTTTTACCCTTAATCTCCTTTGAAAATATGTTTAGATATTTTAAACAGTGAATATATTTTCACCTCTACCCTGAAATCAATGTTATTACCTTAATAGGTAAAGGCAACAGTTACTGAATTTGTGACCTTTTTAGAGCTTTTGCTCTATAGATTTGAATCAAATGACTATTTTTCTCTGTATTTCAGACAGCAGCTATGCTCACGGAGACAGAGCATGTAGCGGGAGAATTTGAACAGCATCTGTCTGAGCCATTAGCTATGAAGACTCTGCTACTTCATCACAGACAGCTGGGAACTCTCAGCTCTGGTGAGTGTAAAACAAAACACTGAGGGAGGAAGTTTTGGACCACCATTGTACTTAAGAGTCTAGTATTATGCCTCCATAGGTGTGATGTTTTCTTCTCTGACTGGTAGGTGAACTGTTAAAACTTGGGCCAAAAGTCAAAGTCATGGACCTCCACACAACATCTCATAAATGCTTTTAGGGATTTTCTTGTTTTTTTCTTTAAATTTCCACTCTGAGCCTTAGATGAACTATTGGATTCTGAAGGTCATAGACTGAAAGAATTAATGTGGGGTATTAAGGAAGCAAGAGGATAAATAATTCAGTATAAATAGTTACACAGGTCATATTTCATTCCTTTTAAGCTCCATAGGATGGGTTGATGAAAATGGCCAGTGCTGGAAATGCCAGGTAGAAATGGGAACATTTTTTAACGTGTAATTCTATTCACTCATTCTGGTACTCATACAACAGGACCTGCATCTTTAAGACTGTGCTTACTTAGGGACCAGTAAGAACTGCCTGATGCATCAAAGCATGAAGTTATCGTGAAGGTCTGGGTTGTTTTATCTGCCAGTGTGATCCTCAGGTTATGAAGAAGTACATTATAGCCTGATATTAAAAATGGATGGAGCTCATGTTTGAAATAACACCATGTGAACAAATGTTACCCAGAATTAATGATGAATGTGGTGTTTTCAAGAAGTCATGTGACTGCTCTCTTCCTCTTTACCTTGTTGAGACACAGTAAGGAGCCGGTAAATGAGCTGCAACTGCTGAATATGTCTACTAAAAATCAGTCTTCTCTCTGTCTTTAACCCTTTCATGCGTGGTGACCAATACAGTAGACAGATATTTGGAATACATGTCATACCACTGAGGTTGCAGTACCATGTCCAAGAACCAGGTGGTGAACTCCCAAACCCTTGTCTCATGTTTAATAAAAATATTATCTTTGCATATTTTCGTCACATTGAGATATTGCATCATGAATCCAAAATGGAAGGGTGTACTGCACCACACCCTTCAGGAATAAGCGTTAAATCCTTCTATTCTCAGAGAATCAGACAGGTTAAAATATAAATCTTCTAACAGGGCTGGGCAATTAATGGAAAAATAATCTAAACCGACATTTAGACCCTCCAATCGAAATAATTTTACTCATGTCGGTTATTTTGATTATTTTCCCTGTGTAAGTCATGTGACCGCGCCCCCTCCATACAGTCTGCGTTCACTTTCTCCAAAAGCGAAGGACGCGCTGCCAACATGGAGGAGACAAGCGCCAATCTATCAGAGGACCTTTTAGCCAAGAAAAATGCCGTCTCCGTTGTTTGGGCACATTTTGGATTCTGTACAGAGGACATCCAGCAGAAAGAAGTTAAGTGTAAATACTGCAGGAAGACCGTTTCGACAACCGCCGGTAACACCACCAATTTGTTCCAGCATAGCATAAAATAATCGTTGATTAATTGTAATTGAGGTAAGAGCTTCAATTAATCGTGATATTGAGACTAGGTAATACTGCCCAGCCCTATCTTCTAGTTTGAGGTTATATTAGGAACAACATGATTTTTTAACTTGTATGAAAGTCAAAAATTTTTTTTTAAAAAGTATTCCTTTGTGATTTAATAATTCACGCATGAAAAGGTTAAAAGGCAAACTTTTTTCAGGCCTTTGGGATTTTTTGTCCTTTTTACTTGCGTTGTTTGTTTGTTCAAATTATATTTAATAATAATGAAATGAACATGTAAAATGCCACAAACCTTATTCTGCTATAGATCCCTCCAGCTGTGAGGAAGACGACCTCCTGTCCACTCTGGCCCTCCCCATGCAGACTGCAGTGGAGAGGTTGATTGAGCATTGTAGTGAGGATGATGATTACCACAATGAGGAACAGACGCTTGCACTCGAGATCCTTGAAGGAGACATCGTTGTAGAAGAGTGGTTGCCTAAGAGAGACTCAGGTATGATGATTTCTGTAGGAGAAAACCTGACTTAATCCCTTATCTGCCCTCTAGTTGTATTAACCTGTTGGATTTTTGTTGTTTTCAGGTCATCCGGCTCTTCTGTTCATTTGCTCTCAGTGTTCATTCACTCACTGCACAAAGAGGAAAATCCAGGAGCACATCCAGAGTGAGCATCACATGACAACTCCTGTTCTGAGAAGACTTTCTGTTAAACCAAGAAGGGCTCGTGAAAAAATGAGGGAAGGCGGCAGCTCGGAGAAAAAGAGTGAACTAAAAGATGGAGTTAAGAAAAAGCAAGGATGTAAGCTGCGGAAGGACAACGTAGAAAATAAAGAAAGACGTAGATGCAAGGAACCCACAGGGGAGGACAGACGGTTTCTGAGCAGGAGGACTGTCAACAAGAACTTCACAGAGGAAGAAAGAAAATGCCCAAAGTGTGAGAAGATGTTTGAGCTTCCAAATCAGCTCAGGACTCACATGAGGCTCCACAGCTTGAAGCACTACTGCAGCAAGTGTGAGAAGGGGTTCACCAGCTCATCAGGCTACTATCAGCACCAGAGACTCCACAAGAGAGGTCGAATATTCAGCTGTGGCCGGTGCAACAAGGGATTCCTGTGCAAGTACTCCCTGAAGCAGCATGAACGTTTGCACGAAGGGCCGTTTAACTTGTGCGGGGTCTGTGGGAAAGGCTTCAGCAAAGCAGGCTTCAAGAGGCACATGCAGATGCACAGAGGGGAGAGGAATTATCTGTGTACAACATGCGGAAAGTCGTTTTTTTCATCAGGGGAGCTGCGACTTCACACTAGATCTCACACGGGGGAGACACCGTACACCTGCACCCACTGTGGGAAAGGATTTTCCACGAAAAGTCACCTAAATGTTCATACCCGCTCTCACACAGGGGAGCGGCCGTACCTGTGCTCCATGTGCCCAAAACGATTTCTCACTCTGAACTGCCTGAAGAGACACATGCTGAGCCACAACGGGGTCAAACCGTTTAAATGTCCTAGCTGTGACAGAGAGTTTTCCCAGCAGGGCAATCTGAAAAGACACATGACTACTCACAAGCCTGACACGTGAAGGGAAGTTTTATGGACGACAGATTCTGTGAAGACACACGTAAAATCAAAACAAAAGCTGTAATGCTAATATAATAATGTGGTCGATTTAAACACTGTGATAATTCAAAAGATGGTTATTACTCTGTTATTTTGGATAAATACTAATAAACAGTTTCTAACTGAGAATTCTGAAGATTCAGCCTTTTGTGAGTGGTGAAATAACAGATACATTTTGAGACTACCGTAACTTGATTCTACAAAACCTCGTAATATTTGTGAAAAGATTTTGAAATGTCCAGTATGTGTGAAGCTTTTTTGGGAGGTTTGAAGTTGATATAATTACATGAAGGCACTGATTTTTTAGAGTAATGTAGCAAACATTTCAACAATCACCTAGCAAAAAAAGAAAATACAGCTTACTACTTTGATCAAAGAAATAAAAACTGGATCATATGTTCTGAGATCTTCTCTTGAGGTGTTAAAAAAAATTATATTTACACATAACTAGAAAAGTTGTGGCAGTGGCTTTTCCACAACCCCTGTAGAAGATACAGTTGTGGATCACCAGATCCAGAATAGAGACAGGATCCAGATCAGACTCAGCACATACATGGAGGTCGTTATCCTGTATGAAATCAATTAGTATTGGGAACATCACTTAATACTTTGATTATATATGAATTACTGAATGTCATCAATGGTATTTCCCATTATACAGTTCAATATTTTCTTGTGATGTCAGTCTGGATCGGATCCAGATAAAGTTTACCTTGATGATGGAGACATGGACCCCATATTATCTTGTAAATTGGAATCGAATCCATTAAAAATTGGCAGTTATGATTTTTAAAAACTCCACCCAATGTTAACTTTTGTGATTTTTTTTTTAAATTTCAGGAATTTTTTGCCTCCAGACAGATTTACGTATCACCACCAAAATCTAATCGTTTTTAAGTTGGGCTACTACCAACATCTCTCACAAATTTCAGCAAAATCTGTCCAGCGGTTTTGCTTAATCTTGCGAACAAACAAACAAACAAACATTTGATGGCAAATACATAACCTCCTTGGAGGAGGTAACAAGACCCTGAAGAGGAAAGTCTTGAGATACTTAACTTGATTTTTTTATATTTAAGACACAGAAAGCCTTAAATTTCCTCTCTTTTTTCACCACTAAGTGGTCCTAAATTCTTAATGGCACATTTACTTAAATGTACTTTGAAAATATATAGTTGGGCTTTGTGTCGGTTGCTTCATAAAACACCAGAGACTAAACATTGGCACTAAGTTCACACATTTACAGTCTGTATTAAAAGCAGTTATCAGAGCGCTCCCCCATGCTGACATTACTTTCTCTTTTAGGTCGAACAATGTGCCCTGATAATCTGTCGTTAAAGAAATGGATATTTAGCGCCCTGGCTTGTTATTGTGTGGCATAATTTAATTCTCACTTTGACAAATCAGTATTTTAGCACATAATGGGAAAGACAGTTCAGTATAACACTCCTGTGTTAACTGTGTAGGCACTGAAAAAACATTTAAGGTCTAAAAAGGTCTTGATTTTTATTTCTTAAAGTGAGGGAACTAGGGATGCATAATAATGGATTTTTGCTGAAATCCAGTTTGCCAATATTCTATTCAAACATATTTGTTTTTTGTCAAGATCACAGAACTGATGTGTTCCTTTCATGGTGACAGTCTACTTGTGTATTGAACAGATGTTAAGCAAGGAAACACGTTATTCTTTATTAAATTATACTTTTGATTTATAAAACTGAACACCCACTGTTGATGAAGTAAACCAGCACGGTGCACGTGCATTCTGGCAGAATAACAGCCAATATTTTCATATCTTCCAATACCAATAATCAACTTTTAGGCAATTATCTGCGGATACTAATGTTGTTCCAATAACTTGTGCAACCCTTGAAGGGACCCTTTATTAATATTACCATTTTTCTCTGACAAGATGAATTGGCATCTCTAATTTCTCTTATTAAAAAAAAAAATCATGATTGCTGTCTTTTTTTAACTATGTTTTTTCTTTTTGTTTCGTATGTATTGTCCTCACACTTTTGCAAAAAAACACTTGACACCTAAATGTGAGCAATGATGGAAAATCTCCCACGCACAGCATTAAGTCACTGTACTAAATATAATACATAATATTATGACCACTGACTGGGGAAGTGACATCAGTGATTAACTCTTCATTATTACACCCGTAAGTGGGTGGGATATATTGGGCAGCAAGTCATTTGTCCTCAAAGTTGATGTTTGAAGTAGGAAAAATGGGTGAGAGTAAGAATTTAAATGATTTTTTTTTCAAGGGCCAAATTGTAATGGTTGGTGGGGTGATCCCGGTCTACAGTGGTCAGTCTAATGTGGTCCAAGGAAGGAACAGTGATGAATCGGAGTCATGGGCAGCCAAGGCTCACTGATGCACCGAGCGAGCTGCTGTTGCTCAAATTGCTGAAGAAGTTAATACTGGTTCTGATAGAAAAAAATACGCAAGGCATTCCAGTTTGTTGCCAAGAAGCAAACGGGGGACCAACACGATATTAGGCAGGTGGTCATAATGTTATGCCTGATCAGAATATCTCAGAAAAGGGATTAAACTTAGGTCTACATATTTTATATACTCATGGCTTAAGGTGTAACAAACTGGTAAAAGACTCTCAGCACTCCTACCACCCTCGACTTTGTGCCTAATTATTTTATATCTGAATTACAAAATCAGGATCTTGAAATTATGAAATCATGATCCCATGTATTTGTAACTCAAGCTCTCATCAATTTGAAAACCCCTACCCACATGGAGGAGGGTGGTTTTATTTCCTCTGGTAAAATAATTATGCTTCCCTATAGAAGCAGAGCAAAGTTCAAGGACAATAATCTGCATATTTTGATGGCATACTGGCTCAGGCCATCTTAAGCAATCTATTGTCGGCTGTTTCAAGGGCTTCTTTAGAAAAATAAACAACAGCAACATAACACATGCACAGTGAGTGAGGACAGTTGTCTGTCTCAGGAGTCTGCACCACTTCTCTCTCTTTGGTCAAGTTATGCACAGTGATATTCCATCAGTACATTATTACCCAGCATCCCAGCTTGTTTGACAGTCTCATATTAAGAAATAAACATTTCAGAACAGTGTAGAAAAATACGACCTGACTTTGAAATTTAAAATGTGCAGAAATCCTGAAATAAGCAGGCAGAAACACACCCTAAGATATTAAAGAATAGCACCATTGATATTAGTTATGAGAGATGATTATGTTTTACAGACAGCACTACTGAGATTTGTTAAACCAGGAAATGACACTTTCATTCTGTTCTGACAACAGAAGCAGCACTAACATTCAAGTGTGGAAGAGAAGTGAGAAACACACCTGTAGGAAATGCAATTTATTTGCAATTTTTTAATAACATCATTCCTCAGATAAAAATGCAATGTTACAGGAATATACATCAGATATTAATTTAAAACTTGCTTTCAAGGGACCATACAGTCTAAATATACTTTTTCCTTTTTTTATTTACTGGTAGCGTGCGTTATAAGCAAGACAGACTCTGTCACCAATGACAGACTGACAAGTTACAGATACAAACTGTACATTACTTATTTACAAATCAACTTTTTGTTTGGTTTTTTTCTTTCACTTTTTATTGAAAATAGGAGTAGAAAAAGTGATTGAATTAATATTCTGATTTATTTGATTTGTATTCTTTCCCTTTCTAAAGTCTAAAATGAAATGAATGGAAAAAAGTCAAGAGCTCTCCTTTAGAAAAAAGAAAGAGAAGAAGAAGAAGAAGAAGAAGAAGAAAAAAGGGTGTTTTTTTTTTTTTTTAACCATGAGACCATGCAGTCGTCACAGAGGAGACAAATGGTAACTGAGGACGCCAAACGATGTTGGGCTGGCATCACTTAGCGGCCTCAGAACCAATGAAATCCCCCGAAAGCAGAGGGGGAGTGGCTTATGTTAAAGAACTCAAGTTACAAAAATGGCCACCTGCCTCCAAAGCTACCGCAAGTACAATAACACACTCTAGTTCATTTTTTGACCATAAATAGTGCTGTTATTAAATACTACATTTAACAGTAGCCTCACTACTAATATTACAACAAATTGGTCTCTGTGTGAACGCCTCTCACCGTACAAAACAGACTTCACTCCAACAGAGAAGACAAACAAACAGCTCCATCCTGCCAAAGGCCCTTTAACAGTTTGCACGAGTAGTGAGCTAAGACAAAAATAAAAAGATCAGAAGACTCTACTGACCAGTGAATAACAGGAGAATACAGCAGCTGTGTGTGGAGCTGTGGATCTCCTGACATTGAGAAAGAATGAATTAACGCCTGCATGCTGTCAGAGAGACGTTTTCACACCAGCAAGAATCATTAACAGCGAGAAAACACTGAAAAACAACGCTGCAGATGCTCTCAGATGAGCCGAGTCTTTCATTAAAGCTGCGTTTGCACACACAGGAAAACAAGATCTGTTTCTTTGTGGTCAAATGTGGTAATAAAACCGCTCTGAATGCAGGTTTGAAGAGACAAAGAAAGATCCTCTATGACAGAACATTTCTTCTGCTAGAAACAATAAAATATCCCAAATGAGACAACCGCCTCAAAGCAACTTCTTCAAAACATGTAAGTGCACCAGTATGAGCATCACTGCGTCCAACATTCAAAGGGATGAAATCATTCAGTGTACAGTAGCTCTTATGAGTTACATTGAGACGCAGATTCATGGAGGCAGACATTCGAAAAGCTGCTGCAACAAAGAGGCAAAATCTAGAGCTGAGAGTGAAATATTATCTACTGAATGTTTGTGTTTATCCTTCAGTAAACTTTGTGTTGGACTTGTGCAAACTAGGACCTCCTTTACTGTGAATCAAAGTGTATAAATAAGAAGGAGAAGAAAAAGTGAGGCTTTCAAGGTCCGTACAACACTAACAGTCGTCCTCAAATGGGGGCTGCTGCTGTAGGCGCTGCTACACATAAAAGAGAGCTATCATACATTTTCTAAATCTAAAGGACAAGCAGTTATCATCTATTTGGCTTAATTTAGGGCTCAGACACCCTTGAGAAAGGTGAAAGGTTTGTAACGAAAAGAATGTTTGTGTTTTTCACTGATATCTCATGGAAATTACTCACATTTTCCAATGATTTGGTGAAGATTTCACATGCATTTAAGTGTTTAAGTGTTACCATGAGCCAGTGAAGAACAGTATAACACTGATCAAAGTTGTTATTGTGATAGGTTTGCCTTCACAGTATTTTAGGATTACTTGAAATTTTTCATCTTGTGGATTAAGATTTTCATTTGACTGACATGACTACCAATCACTATAAGTGTGGAAATTCTTATAGGAGCTAATTTTTCTACATTACAATCCCTCTGCTTTATTTTCCTCTTGAACATGCTCATCACTGACAGCATTCAGAAGAAGGCTCAATATAAAATGTTGAAATTATTCCTAAAAAAAGGAAACTTATCTGCAGTGATTTGAAAGCTATGTGAAAACATTCAGCTGATGAAGATACAGGCAAACAAGTGCAGGGTGATCTTCGCCTTCACGTTGAACAACCTTTCCTTTGATCGTCCAGCCTCAACATATCATTTTATATCTTTGTTTATATATTCATACCTATATCTGATATCTAAAATAGAAGATAGTTGTAATATAAACCTGTATTATAATAATATATTCAATCTTTAACCCTCAGTTCCATTCCTAAAAGCGCCCGTGAGCATCTGTACAACAGAACGACCAGACAGCGTCCTCTCATTCATTTATTTTAGTACGACTCCTACAACAAGCAATGCTAACTCTAAACATTGTAAAAGGGAAATTAATTTTGTATTCAAAATAGTCCTCTGAAATACTTTTATCAGGATCGACAAACGTTTCTGTTTACAAGAAAATAGACCCCACATGTGTTGCAACAACGCTAGATTCACATAAAGGAAATCTATAAAACACAAATTCAGGCTTCACTCGCACTTAAATTATTCAGTGACACAAATCTGTTTAAAGACACAACTGTAATACTATTTCAAAAGGTATATGTGTGTAATATACTATCAGTTAAAGCATGTAAGATGACATCTTCTCTTTCCACTGAGCATCTGTAAATTATTACATTTAGCAGCTCATTCCTGCAAAAGTAAAACTGCATCAGCATCAGTGCCAACAGCAGAGCAAAACTTCATCAGATCTCCCAAAAGAAAGATTTAAACATGATCTTTTACATGTTCAAACTTCTTTAACTGCTGCATATATATGTGTGAAAAAATAGTTGGCCTGTGGCTGAACTTCACAACGTTCCTTTTTTTTTTTAATAAACAAGTTTTTTTTCTGCACAGATGTAGTTTTTTTTTTCTTGGAAGAAAAAAAAAAGAAGCTACGTGGTTTTCATGGCTCAAAGCATAGATCTAGTCCTTGACAGATGGATCTTTTTGGTTAGATGTTTGAAAGCTTAATTTATGCATCTGAAACAGTGAACAGTGTGAGTTGCTGATGTAGGACTAGTAAAGAGAGACCGCTCTCTCGATGCTACAGTAGGAAAATGTCCAGATTTTGACCTGCGCTGACAGGCTGCTGGTAGGTTTGAGTCTCTTAACCCACTTCACCATAAAGAAAAAAACAAGCAAACTATTTCAGATTCAACTCTCTTCATGTCATGGAATGTGGCTGATTTACTGTATCATTTTTGATAAACTAATAACTTCCTATTTTTGCAGTTACACCAGATTAGAATGAACATTTAGATAGTCTTATGTTGGTTTTGATATATTTAAATTATCCACTTTTATATGAGCTAAAAAGCCACAGTCTGGAAACACTTCTAGCCTTTTGTAAAACAGCTTGTTAACACCAGTAGCTTTAACATGTTTCCTCCCCAGTATATATGTCTAAAATACTCCCATCTGGCTTCATTTGGTCAAAAACAGTCAATAGACTTTTTAAAATGATTTCATACTGACCCTCAGTCAGTAAATCTATATAACACATTTCTAAATCAGTACCTCTTAACATCATTCTCAAATAAGTGTCTTGCCCTTTTCTTACTCTAACATTCTGGTGATTAAATATCATATATTCATATATATCTTGCTATAGAATGGTATATATGGTATATAAAAATATACAATCATTGGCTAGTGGTGAGACAAAAGATATAATCATTCACATAGGACCGATACTTTATATCCCCATGCACATAAACATTACTTGGATATATAATTCACCATGTCAGGACTTAAAGCAGCCTGAAATTCAACCATGATGAAATAAAACCTCCCAGAAAAATACTCTCCATCTTACATTCTTATCCAGAACAAACACCAACAGCTTTAACTCTTCATCAACTGGATTGTCATCAGTCAGGAATCAGCCTCTAATGTTCACTGAGGGGCTTTACTGTGATTTGACTTGATGACGGGGGAGGGGGCTTCACTTAAATGAGCTGCAGGTGGAGGTTGGTGCTTCTAATCAATCTGATTAACTATTAAGGACAAGGAAGAGAAAAGTGAGACATTAATGCCATAAAGACTTGTTTTCATGTGATAATATGACCAGTAAAACTTAGATGTGAATGTTACGCATCTAATGGTTTAAGCTCTACAGCTTGAGTTATAATGTATGCTTTTAAATTGAGCCATGATCGAGGCTCAGAGATACTCCTGTGCTCGTCCTTCAAGTTAACAATGAAAGAATGAAAAGAAAGCTAAGTCTCATTTCAGAGGCTGCATCCTGAGGAGGACAGTCCCATTATGACGGCTCCTTCAAATTCTGCCAGCCAAAGCACAATTCTTCAGAGGATCCATCTAGAGCAGGGATGGTCAACTTTGGTTACCAAAAGAGCCTCATTAAAAACAGCCCTGTTACCAGAGCAATCTGAGGGGTAACGACAGGAACAAATATTTAAAGTTGTCATCAGAAGGTACTTTATCAAAATGTCTATATATTTAAACTCGAATAAAATGAGCAATTCTTCACCTAATAAGATAAACACAGAAGTCAAGCCATGTTAAAAGTTATTTAAGTGCATTTTATCTCCATTTTTATTTTCAATTTGACAAATGGAGTTTCACAGACATAATTAAAGCTCTGGGAGACATTGCTATTTTTAATGCAAACATGAACCACTTAGTCAAATTTTCTTCTTGAAGATACATTTTATTGGATAATTTAGACTGAATGACAGTCCACACTAAGTAAACAGGAGAGCTGTATGTGGCCCCCAGGCCACAAGTTTCTTATCTCTGATGTAGAGGAATCTTTGTGGCCTTAAAATTTCCTGAGATCCAATACACGCCAATTCAAACAAGATGGAAAACTTATAAATGGCAAGATAAAACAAGTTTAAATAAAAGTCCTTTTTTCAACTGAAATATCAAACAATATTTATTTTTACTCATGGTAAAGACCAAAAGGGGTTTTATAATTCTTAACTCTAAATCGTCTTTAGTAGAAGTTATTAGTGTTAACTAGCCCATTGCTAGAGGACAAGTGTGACACTAAGAGGGAGGCAGCCTATGATACTAATGCGAGACCGCTTCATATCAGACCCAAATGGTCTACATGACTTTGAAGGCTCTGTCCATCAAAGGATGCTACCCCTGAATTGAGACAAAACTAACTTCTTATGCTTTGTTCCATTTCCATATCACACACAACATGTAAACTGTGTTTATGCTCAATATTTTATTCATTAGAATTTCAATGCTTGTTTCCCCCAATGATTGCAAGGTTCTTAAAGAAATGTAATAATTCATTTATTTTAAAAAGCTAAAATTCACCCATTTTATGAATGCATTGAGGTCAGTGTGCTTCCCATCAGGTGTTCAAATTAGTGCAGTGGTTCCCAACTGGTAAGTTGGGGTCCAAAAGTGGGTCATGGAGCTTTTTTTAGTGGGTCATGAGTGAGTACCTTGAAAAATAGTGTCAAATAGTCAAACTGTAGGGTACAACATTCCTCATTGGACAGATATCTACAGATTTCCTTTCATTTAATTTGTCTTGATAAATAGTTTATTTTGTTAATTACATGTTCATTGATTACTTATTTCTTTGTCCCGAGATACAAAAGCTGGCTTTCCCAGGGTAATGTGTTTCCTTTGCCCTGGGCATTTCCGGAAAACAACCAATTACTAGTTCATGTGTCGAGGAGAAAGTTAAATAAAATGTGTGCCAAAGAGTGATGAAAAAAGAAAAGTTTCTGAAATTTGGGCTGCAATTTCAAATTAAGGAGACGAGTCCTGAGGTTTGACCAGTTGAGAAAAACTTATTCAGGGAGTAAATACAGTTTCATTAGGTAATGACTGGAAGTTTCTTGAAGTTTGGCCAGTGTTGTGGAGTAAATATGTGGACATTTTAGCATCTATTTGCAACATTTTCTGAATTTGTTTTAATCTCTTGAGCCACCTACATTTAGGAGGTTGCAGTATTCAACAGCTGCAGCAGCCCTGAAAATTTTGCAGCCAATAAGAGGGGATAAAATCTTCTTTTTTTAATATCAACACAACAGATCACTGTGGGACAGAATTTTCAAAGCTTCATTTTTCACCATTCTTAAAATAAACCTCTTATTGTTTTCTTTAGTAGTGTGTGGTATGGAATTGGGACACAGCACGAGGTTAAGCTGTTCATGGTGAGAGGGTGTTTGTGTGTCGATCCAGTTTATGCTTTGGCAAGTAAGCACTATATAACTATTAATCAGTAAGCATCTGTCTGTGTTTGATTTATATTTTTAATTACAATATTTCTGTAAAATAAGACCTACATAAAGGGCAGTTTATTCCATCACAAAATTGTCCTTCTAGCACAAGTCAGGAAAGAAAGAGGAAGAAGACAGAGACTGCAGCAACAAATCGGCCAAGAAGCAGTGAGGCCTGCCTAAACTGAGAAGTAAATTATGCTCAAGTATGATTTATGTCTCACCTTCTGACCTTCATAAAGTACAAGTTCTATCCTTCTTAGGGTCAATAATCAGAAATGAACTTTAAGCCCAAAAGACACAAGATATGCAAAATCACCTTCCAAACATTCCTCTGGAGGAGAAACACTGACTTCAATCATATGTACACTGAATAGAAAAAGCTACTCTGTTATAATGTGATATGATACTTCACCTGATAAAAAGCAAAACAACTGCAAAACCTGGCACGCTCATTGTCAACATGTGAACCTCATGCAACACTGCAGGTACACTCACATAGATCAGATCTTCAAGAACTCAACTGCAAGACGGATACAGTAAAAAGCACTCAGAGGGTGTTTTTACCTGAACTATTTCTGGCTCTCACTCTGCTGGATGTTACACCTTGGGCTGAAACTTAAATGTCCTTGTCTTGATACACGTCTGAGTGCATTTGATCAAAACCTCCTGGCACAAGAAAGTTAAATAAATACTCTGTACTGCACTGCAACGTACCTGATTTCAAGTATGTAAGGTTTCTCTGGCACAGAAACCACTGAGTGTACTTAAAATATGACCAAAGAAGAAGAAAACATCATGATTGTGATTTTTTTTTTTATCACTTTCACAAGTGTATTTACTTCGGGAACCTTGTACACACAGTCATAGTTATTGCATTGTTTTTGCATATCTTGTGGGATGCAGGAGTACACCCACTCATACTATATACTGCAACACAACACTTCATGGTTCATGCTAACGTCAAAACTGCAATGAGGCTCCAGTCCACACGGGGGCACCACAGACCTCTGAATCTCTCTGTAAAGACACAACAAAGCCTAGTTTGGCACTTCTGATATGCAAGGTAATCCGACTCAAACAAAGATGTTGAATTATACTCAGAAACACAAAAATAAAACAGGATTTACTGCAACATTTCTGCTCTCTTTATCCTCGATTACTGGACCTAATGGGAGTTTTTCATCATTTTTATGACTTGGGTCATGCCTGATTATATTTCTTCGGAAGCACTAAGAAGAAATGCATCCACATGCCTTATCTGACTCTGTTTTACTGTGATACTAAGTGCTTTTTTTCTCCAAGATCTTAAAATATTTATTTTGATTTCTGGGGTAAAGCCAGTTTTCCTATGACAATGAGTTAATTATGGTCCTTTGGGTTAGATCTTGAGAAATGTATATTTTATCACAGAAAAATTGGCCTTGTGATTGTAAGTGAGTGAAATAAATAAGTAAAGATCACAAGAAAACAAACAAAATAGACCTGTTTTTACTGTTAAACTGGGCAAAATAGCACATGAATCTAGAATGACAGGGAGATCCAAATGTAGCATGGTGCAGGCCACTAGGGGGATTTGTGGCAAGCCGGTCTTTTAGTGGTATGTTGCTTCCTCTGCCATCTTGCTCATGGCATGCCATTTGAAAATTTTGCATACGTTACGGTACCTGGAAAATTATGCTTATGCTTTGTATAATAACAGCAATGCACTTTTCATAAGCTGTATGAAATTTGACAGCAGTATTCTGTTTCACAGGTACATTAAACACTTTTCCCCTGTGATTATCATAATTTAATAGCTGTATCCTTGCCAATAATCCAAATAGGTCTGTACAGAAATCACGGCTAACATGGTTAGCCACATACTGTAGCAAAAGTCAGAAGAATTGGCATCAGAAACAGCAATCCCTCATGAAATCAGAGACTTCCACCTTGAGGACGCATTTCAAATGACTTAAATTTGTTAATTTATCACATTTTTTAAGTGGCATGCCACCAGGCAAGGTTATTAATGCCACTAGAAGAACTGAGATGCCATCTTTCAAGTGGCATACCTATTGGCAAGATGGCAACTGTTGGTAAAAGGAGCAGCATGCCACTAAAAGAGTGGCGGCTTACCTCTAAAAAGACTGGCATGCCACAAATGCCCTTGTGAGCTGCCATATACCGCATATGGATCTTGATGATACTATGAATCTGTCTACCTAGGGCTCCCGTGAGTATCTGAGCAGGATAGCTAAAGAATTAGGTAACTTATGGCATCAAAACTAATTTGTTTTTCATAGCTGCTGCTGCTGCTATTCTCACAAATAAAATAATTAATTGGAGGGAAAGACTATGGCTGGCCTCTCTATTTTTAGAAGATTCACACTACACATGGCCCGCATAAATAACCAGGAGTAGTACCTATTTTACTGCTAAAATTCAGGTTTAAATAAAGATTACTAAGGCCAACAAAACAAAGCATCTGAAAAACAAGCACAGAAACCACATCCTAACATGCACGTAAAAATGTCTGCCTATACTTTAATCTATCTTGCCCATCAGACGAGGAAAGAAAATAGCTTATACTGAAAGAGAGCCACTAGCTGTTGAAGGTAGCCTTTAGCTTATGGTACCAAGTTTCTTAAATAAAGAACTATTTTGATGAGGTGCTTTGGAAAGAAAGAAAGAAAAAGTGAAGATTTTACAGAGCAAAGGTGGTTTATATATATATATATATATATATAAAAAAAAAGACTAATAAATGTCAGTGAGGGTGTTTTATGACAACACGGACTTCTTCAAAGTTTGCAGTACCATCAGAACCACAAAAAAACAAAAACAGCACTGCCACTTAAAACACGTTCAACATTCACATTTAGTTTGCATAATAATGTCAGAAGTCTGTAACTGGCACAGGATGCAGTGTATGGCAGTGTGTTCATGCATACCCTTTCCTGACACAAACTTTCTCGGCTTAACACTTAACATGTAGGAGTGAGAGCTCAGCAGCTAGTTCAATGATTACTCAAAGTTTAGAAACAAGGAATGTTAATAAGGGGGGATTTCAAGGTGACATTTTTAGTGATGTAAAAGAAATGTTTTCTATATTTAGAGGTGTATTAAACATAACAGCGATATGGCACTTCGATGGAACTTTATCACTTTAACTTCTATTGGGAATACCGGGGTTCATTCTTGTTTTGCTGCCTGCCTTTTTGCCAAGTCACTTTCTGTTTAAACACATTAGATGCATAACGGCTGCCATGCGTATTATGGTGTGTTCCAGTGGGATAATCTGAACTAGACAACGTCACTGGGAACACCCTGTTCAGTCGGGATTTCTCACTTCGAAGTCGGACGTCCTTGAGCTAATCTGACTTTACCAGCTCGCAACTGGGACACGTTCTCAACAGAAAAACTCAAGTCATCAGGGGTCATGACACAAGGATGAAGTGATTCGATTTGGGCGGTGATCCAAATCTGAACGCAGATCCTGGAATTTGTTTTAAGAATTTGTTAACATTCCAAGACAGGGCAGTTTTCCTCATTTTTTGATAATAACTCAAAAGCTTTTCATTGGATTTGGATGAAATTTTCAGGGAATGTTGGTCATCACACAAGAAGTGATTATATCTTGGTGGTGATCCGAATCTGGATCCAAATCCAGAAATGTTAAAGCATCTGTTAGCAAAGCAGGATATGGGGATTTCCAAATTTTTTTAAACAACCTTGCGAACAATGTCAGAATTTAGGTTTGCGCTCTTGAAGCATTTCAAATTCTGTATAATTTGGCCAAGGTTCAAATGCAGCAAGTACAAGAGGTGAGCCTCCTATTCTTTAGATTCTTGGCTGGAGAAAGAATCAGTTTGCAACCATAGTCTGAAAGCCCTGACTTGATATCATGGTGGCTATAATGAAATCTGACGTCACAGCCGTCATGCATCCGATGTTAAACAGTCCCCTTTAGCTTCATCCGTCATGTCCTCTAACATCGTTTAGCCTCAGTCATTAAATCACACAGTACACAGATAGGCTAACTGGTGCCTATGAGCTTAGAGCTGGTGTGTTAACTCGTGCTGTAAATCCTTTACATTTAATGTAAAAGAATCACAGCCTGCTGCCATAATCACACAGCACTGAAACTCTTCAACTACAAGACTATTTTAAGGCAGAGATGTTACATATTGTGGCTATAATTTGGAGTTACATGATTGTGTCAAGCTATTTCATTGCCCTCATTCTGTTTCTGTACTATTTTGTGAAGATCTACAGCATAATAATTATGCTTTTCTGGGTTTGTTTAGGAAAACATTTCTTGTTACATGACTTTTAAGCAAGCTGAAGTGATAATTTTAGAGTCTGATAAAATGAAGTTGCCCAAACTTGATATAATACCAACATGGAATGTTTTGGAGAAGATGAACAGTATAAAAGACAGAGCAGTGCTCTGTGTTAGCTAATGAAGCCTGAGGTCCAATCCTGTGCCATATTGAAAATCAATAAAAAGTTGTCAGCATGCGATCTTAAATCAACACAAAGAATTTATAATATTTCCAACCAATTCGAGCGATTCACTCTCCTTCAAACTGGTCGGTCTCTTTTCATACTAGCCAAACAATTAACCAGTAAATGTTTTGTCTGTAGTATTTGAATGATAAAAGAGAGAGTAAAATGTTTGTTTCTATTAATGACAATAAAATCATAATGATCAGTGATATGAGCAGACCTCAGACAGAGATGTCGTTCAGAAGTCTTGCAGCATCTGTACACCAGCCCTAATAGTTCATTTGGAGTTTAAATTACGGTTAATGGTGAATAATGTGATCACGATCTAGGCGTCATCCTCAGTCCACTCACAAGGCGTCACTGTGGCAGTGCGAAATTTAATACTTCAACTATTCAGAGCAACCATCCGTCACAGAGAAGAAAAGCAGCATTTGCCAAAAGGCTTGTTACCTTCGTGCCAAGCTGCAACGTCAAAACTCATCAAACTGTAAACCTCTGCGACCGTACGCCTACGTACCTCAAAATAATAAAAGAAAAGTAATGTGATGATTATATTCAAAGAGAGAGTGGTGTCTGACTCTGCAGCTTGGCTAAAAAAGTAAAAACCGTGCTAAAGAAATCACAAAGCTTTGGAAGCATGCCTGTCCATGGTAACCCTGTGTTAAGGAGGCCCATTATCACACACACACACATCCTCGCACACTCACGCACACACAATACCACACTTGTAATGCTACCTTAATTTACTGTCTAGGCTTAAAATCAGCTTTTTAGAATACATAAGTAACCTCTCGAACACAGGCACACGCACAAACACACATCCTCGCACACATTTTTTTCTCTTCTGGGAAAAATAAATAAATAAATAGATACAATCTGTAAAAGGTGCATACTGATAGAGGGAAAGACCCCTCTTTTAGATACACGCTATCGCAAACATTCGTACGCACACATTCTGTACTAAAACGCAGAAACGCACCCGCACTCACAAAAATAGTTAAACACTCACACGCAAACACTACGCCCTGCTTCGATACTTAAAACCTCTTAAATTCTCCTAAAATAAACCGAGCAAAAATACATTTATAAGACCAGCACCCCGATTGTGCAAACAAATCAAGGATAAATTAAACCAATAACATCATGAAGAGGAAACAAAATAGTCATGGCTAGCCAGTTTTGCACAATATTGAACTGTTAAATACATAGTGGGCGTGGTCTGTAGAGAGAGTGTGTGGCAGCAAATCCAAAAGGATCCCACGCTGAGAGGGAGAGGAGGGTCCCGGAGAAGGAAGTGAGGTTGATTGACGGATAGATCCTCTGTAGATCCGTACCCAGAGTCTGTTTTCTATTCAATCGGACACTCCCGTTTTCTTCTCCACCCTCCATCTCTGTTGCCCAACTGGACACCTCCCCAGGGCTGAAAAAGCAAAATACCCAGCGATGGAGGGAGACAGAAGGTGGATCAACCAAGAAGGAGGGAGGAAGGAGCGAGGGAGGAGTGAGGAACAGCGAGGTATGAGGCAGAAAAAGGGGGCTTGCTGTCTCTGCTTAGCCACCGGATGCTCCTCCTATCTTGGGACAGGAGGTGGCTTGGTCAAAGCAGCAGAGGAGGTGCAGCCAGATCAAGGTGATGGACGAGGTGAGTTCGTCTCTTGCAGGTGTTGCAGAAGAGCTGGCTAGCTTCCTGTTGGCCGGCAGCCCCCTCGGTCCTTCCCTTAAATCCCTCCCCCCTTGGCTGGGGATGGCGCGACACCTTAATCCCCCCCTCAGACTGGCAGGGCTGTGCTCCAAGGTTCCTTAGCTTTGGAAGAGAAATGAGATTTAAAACAGGGTTTTCCTCGCCCCCGTTTACTCAATACAGCGCTTCATCATGAGTGAACTGAGAAGGGTGCAGTCAGATTTGAATCCACAACTGACCTCCCCCTCACAGGCTGGTCTGCTGTCCCCTACCTGGCTTCATGGCGGCCAGACAAACAACAGAAACACAACAACAAAGTAGAAAGAGGAAATGAAAACAATAAACATACTATGCTAAGAACAGGAAGTCCATGAGATGACTTCCTGGTTCTCTTGTTTCCTTTCTTCCTCCTTTCCCCTTTTTCCCCTTTTTTCTTCAGACTTTGAGGACATGAGAAAACTGTGAGGCACTTTAGAGACACACTCAGACACGTGAGCACTCGCACGCACACGTACAAATAGTGAAAATCATAGATCACACGCACATAGGCATACACTCAGATAGTATAGAGTATAGAGTGGTTTACTTTACTACAAACACACACACACGTACAAACTCATAGAAACCAACAAAGTCAGAACTGGGTGTTTAAGGTTGCGTCACTGGCCGCCATTGTCCAGAGCAGTCACGTCTGGCAGAGAGGCAGACAGTGTGTGTGTGTGTGTGTATGCATGTGTGTGTGTGAGGGGCGGGGACAGACAGAGCCAGCTGCGGCGCTGTAACCCAGCACTGACGGGCGTTTAGTCTCTGGCGAAGTCAGAGGGGCCAGTCAGCCGATCCAACTTGTCAAGCCTACAAACTTGTCACACACTCTGTATCCTCGTCCTCTAACAGTCCGCTGTTCCTCTGCCGTGCTCCTCCAATCACAACAGGGCCTCTATGATGCCCCTCCTCCGTCCCTTCCACCTCCACCTCCACCTCCTCCTCCTCCTCCTCCTCCTCCTCCTCCTCTTGTCCCCTCACCCCTGCTAGCAGCTCCTGCCGCTCCTCCACCGAGGACGGCCCGTGAACGGAGCCTCGGCTTCCCGCCACCTCTCCCCCACCTTCACCGACCGCTCGGTCCCTTTGCGTAGCTGCTGCTGCTGCCGCTGCTGCTGTGGGGAAGGGGAGGAGGGTGCCATTGGGGCTGTGCTGGGAGGTGGAGGAGGTGCTAGATGCGACAGTTGTAGAGGTGTTGCCATTTAGAATGTTGTTGGCCGCATGCTCCATTTCCTCAATGGTCATGTCGCAGGCGTCAGCCAACTCGGCTTTGGTTGCCTCGATGAAGGAGGGGTCCTGAGCGAAGTGACCCAAACCTTCAGATATCAACACCTTCAGAGGGGGAAGATGGAGAGATGGGAGAGGCGGGAATGGAGGGAGGGTGGAGGATGGAATTGGTGATTGGAATGAGGAAATAGGGAAGAAAAATTAATAGAATCCAGACATAATGGTTACACCCATCACCTGTCATTTCATCATACTTGGTTTAACCTGCAGCTTAATGTCTTGTTCTTTTTTAGAAGACTCAACTATAATTTTCCTGGACCAAACATAATATCATAAATTTCAACTTTTAGCTACACAATAGTATCCCTTTATGAGATCTGACTTCTAGACATCTCAAATATACTTTGTCAAATGACCTCTGGGGTGAATTGATCCAATTTTCCAATAGAAATGTGAGATTTAACTGGTTTTGACAGACGACATCACATCACCCTGATTTTAGCTTCCCATCACAGGCTCCTAGTTAGTTTCAGAATCAATATAAAGATCATACCGATCACTTTTGAAGCATTCATGAGTCTGGCTTTTGGCTATATTTCTCAACTACCAATCCTAATGAGCCAGCTCCCTGCCTCATGATCCTCAGGTGGGGGCCTCCTGGTAGCTCAGAAGTCAAACCTTAAACTAAAGGTGATCAAACTTTTTCCATCAGGGCTCCTCGACTTTGGAGCAACCTGCCTGAGGAGATGAGGCGTGCAGAATCAGTCGCCAAACCCCTTTTAAAAACTCGTTTCCACAGACTTTTACTCGAATGTGATGTCGTCTTCATCTTATTTCTGTTTTACTGTCTCTTAAGCCTCTAATCTGTCTTTAATACCTTTAGCTCCTTCCTTCCTTTTACATTTTATATATTAACATATTCATGCCCTTACAAATTTGTATTACCATTTTGGATTATTTTTTCCTGCATTTCTTCTTGTCATATAATGTTTTATATGTTTGGCTTGTGTTTTGCTTTTATTTCTAAACCTTTAGATTCTATTCCCCTTTTGTTGTTTTCTTAATTTTAATCCATTTACTTATTTGTAGTTCTACTTGTTCTGGATTTTTGTCTCATTTACAGCTTTTTCTTTCTTGTTGTTTTCCTGTCTTCTCACTTTTTTATTGCTTACTTTCTCTGTGCCTTATTATTCTCTTGTCAATTGCTTCTACCCCTTTTTATTAAATCTTTTTTTTCTCATTGATTTTTTCCTTTGTCTTGGTTTTCATGGTCTTGTTTTATGTTGCTGGGTTCCTGTATTGTCTGGGATTTTATGACATATGAACAGGTTCTTATCGTGCTTGGATTTATTAGATGGTTTGGGTATTTAAAAGTGCTATAAGAATTAAGTTCTAATTATTATTAGGAATAATCAAGGCAGACCATGTGCTAATATTTCATAGAACCTTTCCCAAATCATAGAGACGCACACTCACCGCCTCCACTAGACTGCCCGCGCTGCCATGACACAGTGAGCTGGAGTCTTTACCCAGTAGCGAGGGCACTGTGAGCGATACTGGTCGTGTGGGTCTTTGATTGGGCACTGACACACTAGGAGCAGGGCTCGGACTGGGCCCCCTACTGTTCCCATTGCTGTCGCTATACCTAGAAGCATTAAATTTGCTTGATATTAGAATAACAGTTCTCAAAGTATCACAAACACTAGCTAGACAATAGTGTAGTAACATTTCTTCTTACCAGGGCCCACAGTTCACTGAGGGCAAGCTGGTATTAAGCTTTTCATGGGAGTTGGAGCCCTCTAGCCTCAGAGAGGGCACTCGCTGGTAGGAGGCGTCACTGCCCTGGGCTGGAGAAACAAAGACAGGAGAAGCCATGTGACAAGAAAGCATGATTTTTATGCTTGCCCTCTACAATCTAAAGGACTCAACATGACTTCAGTGCTCTTAAATGTGCAAGTGAAATCCAAACAGAGGACTGACGATGTCAATTTAGTCTTATTTATACACACATATGCAAGTATTTAAGCTGTTTATTCTGCATGGCTCTAAAACACACATGCAAAAGTGAACATATTATTGTTAACGCACTTGCACTCACACACGTATACACAACATCACCATCAGCTGATACTCCTGATGTATGTCCCGCTTGTTTGTGTATTCCTGATATGAGAGGAGGAAACATTACACAGACAGAATAGCTCTTCCTCAGGGTGTTAATTACCAGTTTCATGATGATGTGGTACAATATTGATTATCTGGACGATGATACAATATTTGCCTGTATGACAAAACATGCCATGATACCCATATCTTTTAGGAGGGCAGAAATTTGGTCCAACTAAGAAATAAGCTGTACAATTAAAAAGAGGGTCAGAACTGCCTTGAAATGGCACAGTGTATTCAAGCCTATAGTTAAACTCCTATGGACAAAGGTTCAGATCTACTACACTAACATGCTGAGAGATGCATATTCTTTTCCTATCATTCGTCTCAGACATGACAGTTTTGATTCTGGCTGATGTAACGACTGCAGAAGTCAACATCTTTGTTCTTTATTATTCATTTTATACAGTATTTTACAAAGATGATGTTGTCTCTGAACCATTTCTGATACCTTTACAAAATCCCCAGAACTAAAAAAAGTTAAAACTACAAATGCATTTTCTCACTCAGACTGAACAAAGGGTGTTTTAGCATCAGATATTTTGGTTTTGTGCAATGCCCGAGCATGGTCTCTCCCCCACTAAAAACATTCACACTGGTAGCATCATTTCATGCCCGAGCACACTTGCTCATGTATGCAGTCAGAAGCACTCGGTGGGTGTATTCACACAGTTGATGAACAAATCTGCCAAGAGGAAGGAAGAAGAAGAGGCAATCATGGCAATCACTCATCTGTTCTCCATGAAGATATACAAAGACCTCACAAAGACAGAATAGGGGGAACGAGTTGACCCCTGTTTGCTCCATCTTCAGAGGGTTGTATAAAAGATGTAATATTGGTAAGAAGGGAGCATGCAGACTCAGCAGGGGACAGGAGTGTGTCTCTGCCTTTGTGTAGGGAGAGCACGTGCCATGTCCTGCTTTCTCCCATTCATTCAAAGCTGTATCACACTGGGACAAAAATATAAAGTCTAAATACAGCTTTTTTGAAGGGACATGAGATGTTTGGTTGCCTTTTCAACTCTATTTACTGGAGAAGACCCCACACTCCAGCACTGTGTGCTTAAATCATCCGTGTCCCATGCCCAGGTACAGATGAGTGTGCTTCAGATCACCTCTCCAAGTGGATTTTGGCATGCTGGCCCAGTATCCTATGTTTATGCTCACACTAAGAATACAATCTAGACTTGCTATAAGGTGAAACCAGCTGAACATACAAGCATGAAATTAAAGTTAAAACTAAAATGACAAAAAAAGCAAAATAGGAATAAGCGTTACAAAAGAACCCCAAAGACTTGATGTAAAACCTTGCAGATCGCAATAAAAAGCTGCAACACTGCAAGAATTTCTCTATAGAAATTCATTGGCCTGGATTCAGTAACCATCTCTTCCTCTCTTTCTTGCAGTATACCTGTGGGACTGGCTGGAGGCGTGGAGCACAGCCGGCTGAAGAGGGTAGGTGAGTGACTCCTTCTTAGTAGAGGACTCAGCCCTGCGACTGCCAGAGCCTGGAGGAGGAGAGAGCAGAGGGAGAGAGCGAGAGAGGAGCAGGGAGGCGGATTAATGTATGCACAGCACAGCATGGCCACTGCTTCTCTCTGTGCGAATGTAGGGAATATACTCTGGTTTGTTTGAGACTTCTACCTGATGATGTACGAGGTGTAGAGGCACAGCTGTCTTCTGGGAGACGTCCGGCCTTGACTGTCTCCTGAGACACTCCAGATGGAAGGACGATCTCCGCCCTGAAACACACACGACGAATATACAAGCTCACGGCATGTAGAGATGAGTCAACAATGGAAAAAGTGGGGATTCTATTCTTGGACCTGTTGTTTTTGATGGGTTTTTAGTTTGCACGTGTGTTTACTCACCCAGAGAAGTGGGGCAGAGGAAGACTCTCCTGGGAGACTGCCACCCTCCTCCTCCTCTTCTGTCCTCTACCTCCTCTCCTCCCTCCATGGGAGTTAACTGCTTACATGTTTCATCGTGATACACCAGCCTAATGAGTACAGAGACAGAGAGAGAAGTGAATGAGAAGCCCTATACTAATATGCTTTCCAGAGGAATACTTCAAGTTCAAGTGTAGTGACTCTCAACTGGTCTTGCCTTAGAACCCACTGTGTCCCTCTTAGAAGGAAATTATTCCCCAACATCCTGAAAATTTCAACCATTTGTATTTTTTAGATTAAAACTTTTTGCAGTTTGGATCGTGAAGTTACAAAATGTCTTTAAGTTTCAAAACAAAATAAACATGTTTTAAACTAAAAGGTGCAGAATTCATATCCTAACAGAAAAGTTGTCAAAAGTCATTTGGACCACATGAAACCAAAAACCATTAAACTCAAATGAAAAACACCCCCCAAAAGAGTTTTGCATTTACTGAGTAATGACATCATTTTCAAAAGTGGATAAAACCAAAATGAATATTCGAATTGGTTTGACAAGACATTGTTTTAATATTATTTATTGTAACATAGGAAAAGTTTTAACTATCTATAAATGCTGTCCTGCATCATATATGCCACATACACCGTTTGGATAAAAAAACAAACTAAACTAAACAAACAAAATGGCCCATCTGTGACCTCTTCAAACAAAAATCATCACACTTTCTCTGCTGTCAGTGCAAATAGCATTTTGAAGTGACATCAAGACACTTAAGTCAGCACCATTTTAACTCTTAGTTCAGCCATATTACACGTATCAGACAAATGTGAAAATGGTCCAAATGACCACTTCGACCTCCCCAGTTTTAACTCATGTATACTGGATGCAACTTTTGTGTGTTAATACATTTGAGAGCAAACACATCACTTGTATTTGTCCACCTTTGAGACCTGAAAATGTGAGTAACTTCACTGTCTTATGTGATCCACAACCTGCAACTTGATTCACTGAATACAGCAAGTTGGATGGGGAAAGAAATAATTTCTGTTTTGATTCTCTCATCTGCTCACAGAATAGTTCATAAAAAAGTCTTTAAAACTGAGCAGTGACACAGATGACTGTTGACAACCCAACAACAGGAGGAGACATAAACTACAGCAGTAGTTAGACAATGACAACAACATAAAAATAGACGACAACCCAAATTATGATGTGACTGTCGGCCTGCTCGCTGAGGCTCAGTGGATAGTGGAAGTTGGAGAGAAGGAGAAAAATACTGGTGATTTAGATTTATTTATTTAACTTATTTATTTGGATCCACATGAGCTACTATCAAAGTAGCAAATACTCTTCTTGATTTGACTAATTGATGAGTTTAAAAAATGTTGATACATTTTTGGACATGGGCTATGAAATACAGTTATTTTCTGTCCCTATCTGCCAAAGAAGCTCAGAAATAAGACAGAAACTTTGATTTTCTGTGCAGTTTTTGCAGAACCATCAGGTCCAGGGAGGTTATTATCAAGTGATATTTTTAGAGGGTTTTGAAGGGTTTTGTTCTAGAAGGCCTTAATAATAAATTCCTTAAACCCCAACATTATTAAAGAAGCCCCTACTTTCATTACACACAGGAAACCTCTGCTGTGAAAAATGAAGCCAATACAGCAGTGCCAACACAAAACTGCAGTTTTTGCGGCGAATGCTAGAAGCTGACGTCCAAAGCATTGGACAACACATGGCATATTAAAAAGCAAATTCTCCATTAGAGATAAACACATTTACTGCCTGGTTAAAACAGCTTTATACCGAAAAGTCGATTAACTTATGTTCTCTTATGTACGGGAGCAGAACATTGTTAAAGCATGCCATGTAAGTTTTATTAAAAAGGATAGAGTCATGGTAGACATGATGTTAAGTCCCTGCTCAGTTTGGCCTTCTTTGTATGATAACAGAGACCTAAAGTTAGCTCAAGACAATATCTTTAAAATGGCAGTTGCTGAAGATTGGCTTCCAAAGCCCCCTTCAATAACCTAAAGGCTAATGTTATTCGCTTTGCCCTTTATTTCCTACAGTTTATGGGGATACAAACCTTGTCATCCTGAGAAAACAAGAAGAATAAGTCATGACATGGAAACATCCTAAATATGCTAAATTTTACAGCAAAAAATAAGGAAATTAATTGGATGGACATGGATTTATGCTGCTTGAGGCTTCCATACATCACAAACTTTTGCGATGATATTTTTCTTCAGCATTTGCAACTTTCTGAAAAAAATCTGAGGCACTCTTTGGTCTTTACCAAGAAACTGGAGTTCCTCAAGTGTCCACTAGAGGCTGGCTGAAAATGTTAAAATGCTATTTCTAAAATAAAACTGTCTGGGTGGTATATTTCTTTATGGAAACACACTATATGGGGAGTTGTATTATTTTGAAAAACTTGTTTATTTAGGCATTTAGAGGAATGTGAGCTATGTGTAATCAGAGGCTTGAACGACATGTCAGCAAGTCTGCACAGTGTAGCCTTTTGTAAAGGAGGCTTGAGACTTGCCTTGGCACCAGCTTTTAGTTATTGGCTTTCTTTAAAGTTATTTTAAGTCAGGGTTTTTAACATGCTAGCTGCTGTGGACAGGACTCGAAAAGCCTGCTTCAGTAACCAAACGTATTGTGTTTCTTAGGTTTGCACTGGTGTTTTCTACAGTCTGTGGTCCAGACCCACCAGTTGAGAACCACTGGTTTAGTGAGTGTGTGTTTGAGCAGTACATGTCAGAGGAGAGTGAGTGGTCGTCCTCCCTGTCGTCGCCGTATGTCTCATCATACGTCTCCTCCGTTGACCCTTCACCTCTTCGGATGATTGGCAGACGGCTGTCACTTGAGTCGGAGCTACAGTGAATATACAACCGCATGAACCACACAAATACACAAACAAAATGAACAAACAACACAACACAGACAGAAAAACAAGTCCACAAATAGGTAGACGGATGTAAACACGAACACACAGACACACACACAAAAAAGCAGCTGATTAGCAAAAAACTCAAGGAGGAGCAAAGATGGAGAGAAGGACAAGTTGCTCAGGCTTTGTAAAGAAAGAGGAGGAGGGGGATGAAAGGGAAAAGAGCAGGAGGAAAAGGAGAAGCAGCTGGTAGGAAGTCACTTGTTTAAGCAAAATATTAAAAAGCATCAGACGCAACATCTGGAATACAACAAACGATAGTAAAACTGAGGTGCAGACATCTTTAAAAAACAAAGAGCAGAAGAGACAAAATAATTTCTCATAAGAACTGATGTTGTTAGCCTGTTGGGAAATTAACAAGTTATTTGTATCTAGTTTTCATTATTCAAAGTGAGGACTTAATAAAGTCCTAGAATTGGATGCTGTCTGCTCTACTCATCTAGGAAGTAAAGGCACTTCCTGCATTAACAAAGATAAACATTTTCTACAAAAAAACCCAAAAAACAAACAGAACCAACAGCATTAACCCTGCCCTTTACCTTTAATTACAACGGAAATCCAAGATGGTTTAAGTCGAGAAAGTCTATCAATAATCCATATTTAGCTGTATAACCTTTGAATTCCAAAGATGTCTTGTCAATGTATCGCTCCACATCTGTTTCATACTCCAGATTAAGCTTTAAGAAGATGTCATGATGACATTCATAAAGTTACCATGTCTTCTTCACCAAATGTCTTAGATAGCCAAGAATGAATGGTCATGGCTTTGTTTCAAATTTCAATCCCTTAAGCATTCAGTAACAAAGCCTCAAAAAATGCAACAAATGACCGGTTTTCTTTGGAACAACCTGGTGAAGAAACAGGCCTTTCTAAATGTCAAGACGTCTATTTAATCTTAAACTATTTGAGGACTCCACAGCAAACTCTGGGTTAGAACTGAACTGGATTAAAAAAAACTGATTGTTCTGAGTAAATGTGATCAAGCTCGTCCTCTCAGCGACTGAGTGAATGTGACCCTGTCCCCACATCAAGAAAACCAAAGTAAAGACTGATAAAAGCTGATACTTTAATTGAGCACTTGATTTTAGATGATCTATTGCTTTGTTACAGGAAGAGAGATAATAGACAGACTCTATTATCATCAAGTACAACAATAGCTCTTTAGTGAGTCTCATTCAGCAGGCTAAATTTTACAATGAAACAATTTGGGGAAGAACAGCACTGAAAGACAATGTGATCAAGCTGCATTTTTTTTCTTAGCAGAAAAATTTAACACTTCCTTTTGCTCCCTAAGTCTTGCTCAAAATGGAGCTCAAAGTAATAAGTTGATCTTGAAAATGGAGACGATAAAAACATTTACAACAAAATTTAAAAGAAATTTGATGCTAATCTTTCAGTTAGATAGCTTCTTAAGCATACTGACATTAATATATATATGTGCTGTATGAATGTATGTATGTATATATCTATATATATCTTAGATTGAAAATGTTCAAAATAATACTAAAAATACCTGAAAAGGCTTTTTAATAGCAGCATCAGGGTCTGAAATCAACTTTTTGACTCTAAGGCTAAGGTGGCTGGAAGATTTTTAAAAAATCATTAGTGAAAGATTTTCTCTACTATCTAAAATACCAAACATGTTTCTGTGTCACATATATTTGTTTCAGATATAAAATGAGTTTTAAAATGAGTCAGTATAGTATTATGTGCCAATGGTGAAACCATTTTATCAGAACAGGAGATTTATAGATGCCAAATAGGATTTAATTACATTTATTTACTTAAAAGGCATCAAACAGTTAGGGCTGGGTGATAAGGACCAAAATTCATATCTTGATATTCTTTAGCTATATGGCATATGCAATATATACAGTATATATATATAGAGAGAGTACCCAGCATAAATGAGTACACCCCCAATTAAAAGTAATGCATTAATCAATATCTAAATGAACAAAAGAACAATTTCCAAAGTTTTGACAAAGCTGAGTTTAACATAACATTTTTTTTTACCATAAGATGAAAATAAAGGTAATGTGATAACTAAAATTTAGCTTTGCTCCCACCCCTTTAATTGGGGTGAACTCATTTTTGCATCCTGATCTTAAATTGAGAAAAAAACTTTTTTTGTGTGAAACTTAAAAAAAATCTTGTTTGTAATCAATGGCCGACGTCTGGGGGAGTATTTTGTGGTATAGTATGCCACAGAAAATGTTGATTTTGAAAGGAAACTAAAGGCTTTCTGGCAAATCTGAAGGGATGTACTCATTTATGCTGAGCAGTGTATATATAAACTTTTTATGAAATGGATTAGTGAAGCTTAAATTTGGATTGTTTTGATGCAGAGAGCACACTGTTTTACAGTCATCATACTGCACTTTGTAGCGCTCATGTGAAATGTGAAACGATTTGTCATGCTAAAACTGTTTTTGTCATCTATCGTGCCATTCTCAACAAAACACAATTCTACTGCTCATTCTACATGGTGGCTGTCTTAATGCTATGTTAAAGCATCAACAACATCGGTACAAGAGATATTGTGTAAACTTATATCTCTTAAAAAATGGTGACATTTTTTTTTTACATAAACGGGATATATCTCCCATCCCTATATACAGTGTTCAGACCAGTCCATCAGTCCATCCCTGAGGACTGTTAATCAACATATCAAGCATAAAACCAAATTCTATCTGCAATTTAAAAGTTTCTTTACTTCATAGAAACAGGGATTTCTCTGGATTTAGCTTTGATAATGTTAAACATGTAAAATTAAGTAAACATTCATCCAGCGAGTGGAGGAGTACGAGTACCACTGGCTTCTCAGACATTTGAGATGTAGCCTAAATGAAAAGAGGAGTATACATTAGCCTGGTCTGTATCTTTGGTGGTTTGGTTATAACAGGTTAGAGTCTGATAATTATTAAGTTATTAATTATTGATGAATGCAGACAAAGTTAGAGTGAGTGGAGAAAACTTGACTAGATGTTTTCACCAAATCAGGGATGTGTGGGCTTGGTGGCTCGCTTTCCAGTGTGTGTTAAAGTGTGTGTGCACCAGTATATGTTGGTGTGTCAGTGCGACTCTGCGACACTTTGAGAAAGAGGCTGCAGTTTTGCCCAACAAATTAAAATTCTGCATTCTTTGTACACGACTGTTAAGGTACAAACAGTTAACGCCATATGGCACATAACCCTCTGAAATGTATTTGCCAAATGGAGAATCTAACTGAATCTGGCACTCAGCAATTTCAGACCCTGGGCAGCACATCAACAGATATCTGGATCTTGACTGTTAGACAGAGCGTCTGACAAATTGAGGAACAGGCATTGAAGCTTTAGACTTCTTCCTTCTTAATGACAAAAACAAAAAGCCTGATCATTGAAGATTTTACTGAGCTATCAGAGCCACAGTGGAGATAAGTATGAGCTATCAGATGTTTCCACACTTTGCAGGCCGTGGACTAAAGCAGACTCAGAGAGTCTAACCCAGACCTGCCATAAAATATCATAAAACAGCGGAGAACAGCAGCATTTTCAGCCTTTGATTGGAGAGGTTTGGCACTGCTGCACCAAACTGTCCATCTATGGCTTTGGAAGCAGATTTTTTATTGGCAGCACAGAGCCAGCACTGAGACTTTTGCTATAGCAACCAAAGCATTATGTGCATAGCAACAAGCCTCACTATTGCACCCTGAAAGCAATGCTGTTTTATGTAGCATAATGGAACTTTTTTAAAGGGACTTCGGGGACTAACAACATACACGCACGCACACACTCTGTCTGACCCCTGGGAACATACCGCATGAGGGTGTCATAAAAACACGTCCTGCTTGCCATCAGATACAAAAGACAGGGAGAGAGAGGAGGAAGGAAGAGGACAGTGAAGGAAATAGAAGAATATTTTGTATCTGCGCTGAATCATCTATAAAGTTAGCTGACTTGCTAACTATCTATAGAGGGAACACTAAATAAGACAAAGATTCTGGCCCACTCTCACCTCTTTGGAGGAAAGCACCACGCTGATCTTGGCAGCAGGATGGGGGTGAGCGGCTGTCCCGTGTGCCCATCCACAGTGCTAATAGACGGGCTTGGGAATCGACTGATCCCCTGCGTAGCCACCCCAGCCATGCCAGTGTTGTTGGCATTGTTTATGTTGGCATTGGAGCCTGATGAGGAGTAAGAGGAGGGGGTGAAAGTGGTGGAGTCCATGAGCTTCTCATGGGATGGGCTCTCTCCTTCACACGGTGAGCCCTTCTGGCTGATGTGTAAGGGGCGCTGGGTAGTGAAGGACTGTGGGAATGAACTGCGGCCGTCGCTCTGGTTGTAGTAGTTCACGTGGTTGCTGAAAAGCCCACCTGAGCGCTGTGGGTTAAAGGGAGACAAGCTGAATTAGAAGAGTGAGAGACAAAGAGGAGAGGAATTAAGAGTTAGAGAGAAAACAAAAGGAAGGTGAAGGAAAGACAAGAAGACGCGAGTGATGTAAAAAAACAGAAAGTTCAAATTCTTAACTCGTCTTAACCCTTTAACTATTAGCTCAACTGTTCGGCAAAGATAACTAAAAAAAAAAGAAAAAGCATTGTTTGTTTCTGTAAATGTATTCAAGGGACAGAAACAAACGCAAACAAACAAAGGAACAGATATATTCTTTGTGTGGGATTTAAAGGTTTAAAAAACTAACATTTGATAGTTGATGACATAAAGATTCACAAAAAATCAATTTAGAGGAGGCGGAAATGTTTGTAAATAAAATAGCAATGGTTAATGCTTTAAACATTTCCTACTCTTGTAATTCTCCATTTATCTACATGATATACAGTATATATGTATTTAAATATACATAGGTGGATACATATATATATGTAAACAAAAAAGAGCTCTGTTATTCTTTAAAAACATTCTTATTTGTGTTCGTCAAACTCAGCATCACCTATTTTAAGAGTTTTTTATTGCTATTTTATTTACATAAATTTCTGCTTTTTCTAATTGGTTTTGTTCCGAGTGGTCGTGCATCTTTATGTCACGTAATCACGTAATCAACTGTTGGCATTTTAAACCTTTAAATCCCACACCAAGAAAATATATGTTTTTTTGTTTGTAGTTTACTCTGTTCCCTGAAATGTTAAAGGAATCAAACAATGATTTGAATGTTTCTGTTTTTTAAAATATTAAATATTCCTGAAATATTGATGACCTCTGCCAAACAGCTGAGCGGGTAGTTAAAGGGTTAAAAACTAAAAACATCTCAATATTACTAAAATCACACTCACAGCCAACAGCTGCAAAAAAATTACTCAGCCAAGATGTGATGTTAAGCAGAGACTGTATTGCCATTTTGTCTTTGACGTAAGAGTGAAATTGAATGCATGAGGCACTAAATCTGCAGCAAATCTTCATGATTTTTACAACTTTAATTATGCAAAACTTAAAGGTGTGATAGCTGGAGGCAGTGCTGGATACAGAATGCTATTAATGAATGGGCCAACGACTTTCTGGATGGGCTTCAGTTTTTCTTTCTTTCATATTACAGTATGAATCACCACAGTTTCATTATGTTCTTCTATAGACAACTATCTTTAGTTTTTCCACTCCTTGAATGATCTATTGCAGTAAAATTAACTTTTGAACCCAAGTCAGTTTATTCACATCTACAGTAACACAAGAACAGTTAAACCAGCTTGCTTTAAAAGCTGAAATACTTTTCTTTTAATACGTAAAATAGCTAAAATTTGAATGAATGTAAATATATTTATACAAAATAGAATTTTAGGTAACATTATTGGAAGAAAATAAAGATGAAAGACGACGTGTGTTTTTTTAAAGTGGCTCAAAAATAGCCCTTTAGCCATATTTCCATCTGGCTGCTTACTGCTGGTGCATGATAATCTGTATTTAATTAAGAAAACAAAACAATTCAACCTTAAATTAAATAAGTTATTGTTTTATTCATTTATTTTCATATATTAACATTTTCATGACTGATTGGGTGGGCCACTTGTCAGTCTGGTCAGGCTTGTGCACATTCAGGCCCACCCATAGATCTGCCCCTGGCTGGAAGTTGATTATTGCATTTTTATAACATCAAAATAAAAAAATAAAGGATGCTAAAACTTATTTCGTTCCATCTGTTTGACATATTCAAAGTAAAAGCTACGACAGACAACTTTAAAGGCAGCAGGGTTAAGGAGTATAAGAATGCTAACAACTAGCCTTACTTACCGAAGACCTGGAGATGTGTGTGTTGTGTGTGAGGCTTGTAGTACTTTTATATTCAAAAACAAATCAAATTCACACTTTAAATTAATATTCTTTCCTTTGGTTGTTTGATTTCTAATGCATCCTGACAACATTCAAAACTGCGTAAATGTGTTCAGTGATTAATAGCCAAGCTTTGTGGTGGAGAATGATGCTTTCTGGATGTTTTCGAGCCTCAGAGCACATGCAAGGATGTCTGTATAATGCATGGAGCAAAACTGCGGCTTCAAGCTGGGTGCTGATCATCTCTCTCGCTCTCTCTTTTGCTCTGCCCGCAGAGTGAGTGAGAGTGTGTGTATCCGACCTTTACCCTGAAGATATCGTCCTCGGATGCAGCCGACACGGGCTCCTTCAGGCCTTTGTCCACCTCCTCCTCCACAGTCAGGTCTCCAGAGATGGCCCTCCGAATCTCTGGTCCGATGTCATGCAGTGTCCGCAGGCCCGCCTACACACAGAGCAAACACCCTGAAGTCTTATACTTATTTTAGAATAACACACTGACCAACATGTTTATTTATAGTTGAGAAAATTATTCATGAAGTGGAAAATAACATAAAATCTGTCCCTTTTCACATTTCTATTGTTATTTCTAGATCACTTTTATCATGAATTTACAAATTTACCGCTTTCTCTAAGTATCCTGATAACCAATAGAGCAATCCATCTGGGTACTTTGCCCAAACAATACCCACCCTGCTTCTTTCTAGGGAGAAACACTCCATCTGAATGTGAGTAATTGAGGAGCACAGGATCTAGAGTGAATTAGAAGTTTAAAAAAGAAAATGGTACTATTCAATGGCTATGAGGTGCTCAAATGTACTCAAATGGACTCTCCTCATAATAGGGATCAGTGTTATTACATAATAAAACTAGAAGTGCTGTGGCAGCACATTAACCACATTGTCGGGTGAGTTATTGTGAAAAATGTGGAAAACTGCTGATCTCACACTGTGAACAAATCCTTGAAAAAACTCTGGATCTGCACCCGTATTCAGATCACCACCAAAATCTAACCACTTCTTCTTTGTATCATGACCAACATTTTAAGAAAATGCCATCCAATTCCATTCATAACTTTTTGAATTATCTTGTTAAGAAAATTAACAAACAAACAAATGCTGGCAAAAACATAACCTCCTTGGTGGAGGTAACAAACAGACCAATAGATGTACAGGAGCACCTATGCAGTCCATCGCTCTCTCACATGGCAAAATCACTACATCCTGTGACTGGAGGTGCCACGAACTGTCATCACTTATCTTCTGTGTGTATTTTATCCATTTTACCTCAAACTTAACATTCAATATATTTTTTTATACATTTGTGTATTTGTAAAGAATCCATTTGGAGGCAGGCAGGCCACAGCTCCTGTCACAGAGCCACAGGACTAACAATAATAACACATTTTACCACTTAAGTCCTCTCCATTTTCTGCCAAAAGTCCCACACAAAGCTCTCATTTAACACTCGTACATCATTTGAAAATGAAAATCACTTTGTGTCGAGTGCTCTCTAAAATAGCTTGAGGCACATAACGCTATGTTTTAGTGTTTAATGGTGTGGCTTCCATAGTTTCTTTACTATTGCCAGTGTAACCTCAGGACTTTTTACCACCAAAATGGGGGTATTGCTGCTCTGGGAAGTATGAATTGGCTTATGAATCTGATGAATGTAAGGTTAAATATCATCTGTGTGTTTGATTACCTGCAGAGAGAGGGCAGTTTTGGGGGGCACCTTGGCCACTAGCCCTTGTTCTTTCCTCTTCTTAAACTTGCGGAAATATTCCTGAATGAGGAAGGTGGCGTAGAACTTTCCGACTGTTACTTCATCATCTGCAAGAGATAACATGCTTATAGTAACGCTTAGGAGATACAGACTGGTTTATCCCAAAGGTTTGTTTGTCCAATACACAGATTACTTCCTGCTTTCCTTACTGATAAACTGTGAAACGATATTTTACATGCAAAGAGCTAAATTGAAAATACAGACATCAAGTTTCCTCTAAAGTTCTGGCTCTACGACTTTACAGCAAATAGGGTACCACACTTGTATTTATGTTTTGTCTAAGTATTGTTGATCTAAATTCCTGGGTATAAAAGGTGCTGCAGCTTTTACATACCACCAGCAGGGGGCACTACTTGATCCAAGAGCTTCATGCTGGTTCTCTTCCATATCTTCTTCACTATTGCCCTCAGCTCCTCATTGGCTTGCTCCAGGTTACCTGCAAATTCACATAAACAAACACAACTTTTAAACACACATATTTAAAGATTCACATTAGGTTACCTAAGAGCTATCAAGTTTGAAAACATCTGCACCACTGTGTCAAGATTTGTATCAACTATGGCATATTTTGTCAGAGCTTTTATTGATCAAGTCTGGCGATAGTGTAAGAAATTGTGGTCTTTGGACATAGTAAGAGGAAAAGTCCAAAAGCATGAACAGCAGCATCTCTTACCCTCTGTCTTGATCCTGAGTGCGGTTCTGACCAGAGCGAACAGCGTGGCGTTGAACATCACCGTTCCATCGCTGTTCAGGGGCATGTTCATCGACACCAGACGCTGCATAACACACAGATTTAGTTTGATTGTGAGACACTGAATCATTCAGAGGTAAATGTCTTCACACAACAAGCTGCCAACAGAAGCTGGCAGCAGACAGTTTGTTGATAGGCAGTAGTTTGACACTAAGGTCACTACTTTGTTTTCTAAATATTTTCTCAATGTTGACTAAGTGCCATTTGAGTCATTGTTGAAGGTGTCATGAGAAAACATTCATACAGCTAAGATTAAATTCTGCATATTCATTACATTGGGAAATTGCAATAATTCAGCCCGAAAGGTTGAAAAATTATTTCATTTTTTAAACTCCCGTGTTTGAAAATTTTGCATAATCAGCTTTTTTGTGTGCTTACCTTGCAGGCCACCCTGTGTGGACAGAGCTTTCCGAAGCCAAGGGGCGGCTGGATTCTCCTCAGCAGAGTGACCACATCCAGGTGCTTTATCCTCCCTCTGCAAACAGCGAGGGATCAGATTATAGTGACTTTCTTTAAAACCTCAGCACATCAGAGATCAGTGGATAAAACAACACATTTTGTTAATGCTTTGTAAACGTACTTGGCTTCTGGGTCATATTCAGCCCAGATCCTCTTGAATTCATCAAGATGATGCGGCCCCAGAATTGACCAATCACGCGTCAGGTAGTCAAAGTTGTCCATGATGACGGCCACAAACAGGTTGATGATCTGTGGAATATCAGAATCAGTCAGATGTTACACTAAAAAACACACAGGAACAATACATTTTAGTGCAAATACCTGCTGCGTGTTGTAACTTGTACATGTATGTACTGAACTAGTCTTGAATTAATTGCATTTGAAGTACGGTAGTTGTTTTCTAAAGGAATAGTTAAACATTTTAGGATATGGTATTACTTTCTGTCTCTGTGAGAGTAAAATAGAAAAATTAACTGATAACCTCATGTCTAAAAGTGTCATGAAGCACAGCGACATTCTGTTCGTGTTAGCATACAGTTTATTCAGACACGTGTAACATGGCGCCATAGTGCAGGACTTTAATTTGCAGAGACAAGAGTGTTGCAGAGGGATGCTGGGCATTTGCAGAGTTAATAGTCAGGAACATGAACAAAATAAATACACAAATAAATAAATCAGCATAAGAAATAAGGCCTTATTTTAGCACACCTTGAAGTGTCTTTTTAGATATAATTAGGAGCATTTCGAGATTTAAGATTTATTTATTTAAAATGGGACAGTATGCATTAATGGTAATTTACATATAAATACATGGAATAATGGCCAGGTGGCTAATTCCCATCCCCAGTCCGACTGGCAGGCTGGTGTCAACACATTAAATAAAAACAAACATCAACAAAACCCATACAAGCATATTAAAACACAAGCAACATACATAAACCATGGACAACCTAAACCATACAGTCCAAAATATAATGGGCCGGGAGTTGGGGGACCATGGGTATTATAGAAAATGAATTATAAAGAATAAACATGTTTTAACTGTTTGTGTTCATTTTCTATGCCAGTGGTTCCCAAAGTGAGGATTGTTTGTCACTGAGAGGGAGGGCCCTGAGATGTCCTCAAAAATGCGACATGTTGCAGATAACCTATAATCCAAAACTACATACATGAATGAAACAAGTTTCAATCTTTTGTACAAAAAAATCAAATGGTGAAATAATGCTGTCTTTTGAGGCACCTCCCTGGACAGCTGGGGTCCACAGCACTGAAACTTGGGGGTAATGGGCCGACATGTTTTGGGACTCCTGTTCTATGCTCTTCTGCTATTTTCAATTTCTAGTTCAGTTTTAACCGCTTAAAGCCTGTTGTTGTTGATACATGCTATCATGATACCTCTATCCTATCAATATGATCAACACATTACTAAAAAAACCATCTGAATACAATCAGATAAATGACAAAAATGTCTGTGGATTATCAGTTTCCAAAAACAACTTATGTATCAAATGTGATACCAAAAATATATATATATGTTACATTTTAAGGAAATTTTGATTTTTTTGGATTTCAGTAGAAAGTGAAATAAACATTTAAGCTCCAAAAAATTTGAATTCTCTGGCTACAATTTGTGTTTTCAGGCTTTAAAGGGTAAACTATGCTAAATATTACTGGGTCAGAATTGCAAATACTGTTTGAAACAACAAAAGTCAACATCAACAACAAACAAATGTTTTAAACTCAAATTTTTAGACCAGTTGAACCAATTTTTATGGCAGCTCGCTAGATGCTGCTATACCAATAAACATCATTTCTCTCCAAATTATATTCATTTTAGACATTTATTTTAATATTAGATTGATCTCTATAAAAATGAGATGCCAGATCTTAAGGGGCTTAAATTTATTTTCAACCAATATGGTGCTATACAAATAAAGATTGACTGATTGAGTCTATATCCAGCAGAGACAAATGTGATGAGGACAGATTTATGATCTGGGCATCCATGGGTTTGTCGCTACCATAAATTCTTAATTTTAGTCCCTTTGTCTTTATATGTATTTGTATGTATGCATATATGTACAGTGTATCTATAACATGAAGACTATGGCTTCAGCCTGCTCTATTGTAAAGTGCCTTGAGATCACACTTGTTATGAACTGGCACTATATAAATAAAGACTGATTCACTAATTTATCACGATAATCACGATGAAGGAAGAGTGAGAGGTCTGCTTCTGTGTTCACAGACTGAATTGTGTTGGGCATTTTCTGCCTTTATTCTTTTATAATTTCCTTTAACTGCTTGCCACCAGTATTATCCTCAGTTGCAGTTTTGAACATTGATATGCTAATCATCATCATCATCAAGCCATCACACACACAAATCAACTGAAGCACCTCAGAAGTATTGAGTGAAACAGGTTATGTTATCTTATTGGCTCATAAATCTTGTCAAAAGAGTAGAAACACAGACACACACACACACATAAAAGGCCATGTTGTTAGGAGGGGTGTGACAAGATGCTGTGAGGACAGGAGTGTGTCGACAAAAAAGACTCTTTGTGTTTCTGTACTCACCAGAAAGGCACAGAGCATGTAAAAGCTGACAAAGTAAATGATGGCAAACTGGCTGCCGCAGTCCTCGTTGGGCGAGTTGCTCTCGTTGGTTGATCCTTTCTCACAGGGTCGATTGGGCGAGCACGCCAGCATGATCTCCTGCCACGCCTCACCTGTCGCACATCTGATAGATAGACACGCATGCACACAGCCACACGGATATGCCCGCAGATTTGGGCACATATGCATGTAAAGACAAATGCATATACAGAGACAGAAAGACAGAGAGGCACACGAGGATGCATAAATGTGAGCAGGTGCATTTATGCATTTATATACATTAACAAACACATGGATTTGTTCATGTATGCATCGAGGCATACACACAAAAAGTGAATCACAAGCACGCAGGAAAAGACAAAAAGTGGCGGACAAACATACGCACACACATACACAAAAACATATGTCCCAGGGTTAGTTGGTAGAACAACAAAAGCAAAAATCACATCATATTCATTTCTGTATACAATAAATTTACTGAGCCGCAGGTCATCAACTACATGCTTATGAAATGTGATTTATCCTTTCAGATTGTTGTTTTTTAACCTGAAAAAAACCTTGGCAAAATGGCAGAAGCTCAGTCTTTAAGATCAACCTGACAAAACATTTTCTCACTTCGGATCTCTTGCAGAGTGAAGTGGCAAAGTAGGCTGAATTTCACAGCTTGACATTTACAGATATAATGGCATTTAATTAACCCACTGCTGTTATAAAATGTCATTTGAACTTGTTATATATTGTGTGAAATGTTTGTCAGAGTTCATGCAAAACAGAAATCACGGCCTATCAACAAAGGATAAAAGTATATTGTTAATGTAATTAAACAGATTGAGACAGTTGACTTTAAATACATAAAAAGAGTAGATATTGAGATAAATAAGGAGGCAGAGGAAGAAGAGGGAGAAAAAGATAGAGTCAGAAGATGCAGTTATCTTCCTCACCTGAAGAGCAGCAGCACTGCCTGAGGAAACGTCTGGAAATTGTTGTTCCTGTTGATCTGCGTGTGGTCCCGCAGTGCTATTTTACCAAACATCTGTATGGAGGGAAGGAGGTCGTCACAGCACACAGGATATGTTGTAAGCATTAAGAGAAGAGATTTCTTTCTTTTGACAAAAATCAGTGTCTGGCTCCACAAAAGCTGAGCAAAAGTTTCTTCCTCTCATCAAAAGGGGGACGAAACAAGGCCAGACAGACAGAGGAAGGGGGGGGGGAAGAAAAATCGAGGAGAGAAGGACAGTGTGAATGAGCAGCAGCTCTGGATGACAAGACTCCAACAGGACAGACACAGGATGGGGCCGGCTAGAGGAAAGGTGAGAGAAACCACAACATGAAAGAAACACTACAACAGCTTACCTGCATGCCGATGACAGCGTATATGAAGAATAGCATCACTATAAGCAGAGCTACGTAGGGCAGAGCCTAAAGAGGAGAGACACACATTAGCAACAAGGTCTTGACAGTCTCATTGTGCAGGAAGCTGAAATCCTTTCACTTTCATCCATAAAATGTCACATCTAATCATTTTAACCTTTCAGAAATTATTTTTAAAAGTAGCCAAAATGTTGCTGATTTTTGCAAAAGGGAAGTGCTACCTGAAGGAATGATTAGTGCGTAATGAACTGAAAGTGAACTGATCCGCAGCCCTCAGTGGCACAACACCAAAAACAATCTGGGACAAATCATCTGACTTAGTGGAGTGTAAAACCAAACTGTTCTCTGAGTTTAGCCAGGAGATCAGTCCCCAGTGTTTTATCCAGAGCCAAACATGGCCAGGACAGCATCGGGAAGCACTGTTCAGAACACACCTGGAAAACAGTACAGCTGAGCTCCAGGCTAACGTGACCCCTGTGCAAGAGGCAGAAGGGCTGTTGCATAGAAACAACAAAATGATGTGTTTAAATGTCCTGATTGATAAAGCTTTTGATCCAACAACAGACAAGGTTAAACACTGTACCACTGTTTATCTCATAATGCCACTATGGATCTTGACCACTGTATAATGCTGCTATGGATCTAGATCACATTGTAATGCAATTAAGCATTTCTATATTGATGCTGCTTTGGATCTTGAGCACCAAACAACACTGCTTTAGATTCCAGTCACTTAAGAATGCTGCTGATTGTCTTGGTATCCCTCTATATATACATATTGATAATTTTGTAATGTTGTTATTGATCATCTGGTCATCTCATAATACTGACATGAACGTTAATCAGATTATTAGTGTTACAGATCATGATCACACAGTAATGCTGCTATGGATCTTGAGCACCTAACAGTACTACTTTAGATCTTGGTCACCTTAGAATACTGCTTTTTGTCTTGGTATTCATTTATTATTATGGACATTGCAATCCTGGTATGGATATTGATTATCTTGTAATGTTGTTATTGACATTTGCCATCTTACAATGCTGATATAGATGTTAATCAACTTATTGTTGTAATGGATATTGTTCACTGTAATGCTGCTATAGAGCTTGAAAACCTAACATGCTGCTTTACATCTTGATCAATACTGCTGTTTATCTTTGCCTCCCTGTATTATGTTATGGATATTGATCATTTTGTAATGTTGTTATTGTGTTTGGTAACCCTACAGTGTTAATATGGCCGTTAGCTTGATTCCCTTAATGGTGATATGGATCTTGATGACTGTATTTTGCTTCAAATCTTGATCACAATTCTGCCATGTATCTTGAGTACCTAACATTGCTTCTTTAGATCTTGATCGCTTGAGGACGCTGCTATTTATCTTGGTCTTTCTTTATTAGACTATGGCTTCTGTAAACCCACTATTAATATTGATATTTTTGGAAAATTGTTATCATTCTTGGTCATCTCATAATGTTAGAAAGTTGTTGATCATATTATTGATCACATCAATGCTGCTATGGATATTGATCGACATATTACAACGATGGATCTTGATCTTAATGCTGCCATCATTATTCATCACAATGCTGCTGTGGATCTAGATCACTGTAATGTTGTTATAGATCTTAATTACCTTAGATGTTTGTCATCTCATACTTTTTTTTAAACTTGGTCCCTGTTTGATCCAACGATTACACTTCAGTAAATCAAAAATCAAATGTTTTTTTAAAAAACATTTAGAACAATGTAAGTCACTGTTTTATTGCAAATTAAACATTTTACCTCACTCTTTCAAAAATGTATATTTATTTCAGATTAAAATGTAAAATTATTATTCTGTGAAGGCCTGACACAGGTGGATTGACCAGCTGTGGTTTTGGTTGTATAACCATTCTGTTATACAGCCAAAACCACATCTAAAGCTAGTATTGTCAGCTCATTTTCTTTAACAACAAAGTTGAAAAATTTAATAGCTTTATGTGAAACGGCCCATCTTTACCAGCACAGGAGAGAGAACAGGTTATTTTCATTTCCTCTTGCCTATCCATCAAATGATTTATTTTTTGGTGCAGTGCTTAGTTAGACTTTTCTATTTCTTAACCTGCCTACAGGGTATGGTAAGCCCTCAGAGGTTAGTAGTTGGGTGATTGTGGGGAAAGTGAGTAGAAAAAGAGGAGGGAGAGGGAGAGAGATGACTTGTGAAGAGGATAAAAGAGATTTCTGGTTAAGGTTCTTCTTTTCCTAACTGTCTCCCGGCTTCACATCCCTTAAACCCTCCCTGCCTACCTCTGCAGTAAGACTCCTAAACCTCCTCTCCGTTACCTCACACCATCTCTCTTTCCTTCCTTCTTCCCTGAATAAACTGCCCAGTGTCAAACACTTTTTTACTAATGCAAAAAAGAGGAAGTGGAGGAAAAGAGGGAGGAGGTAAGGAATGGAAGGGCTGCTTGTGAGACTCGATCGGGCTGAGTTTACACAAGAACAGGGACATTTTTTAGCCCTGTGTGACTCAGATTTGAAACTAAAATGATTTGCAGGGTACAAATGGGATTTTTGTGTAATAACTCAGCAGGTTACCCACCTGTTTCTTGATTAGTAACTGAAATTCTTAATCATGAAATCCAGAACTGTTATACTTTTAATAAACTTTAAAGCTCTAGTGAGGAACTTAATGTTGATTTTAGTGTCCATTAAGGTCAAGCAGAACCACTTACCTCTACTGATTTTTACTATGCATGTGTATGTGAGTTTTTTTTTTCTTTTAAAATATCTTAACTCACAATCAAATGTAGCAACAAATTCTTACTTGAAATGCTTATACTCATAGATGGTGCTGTGTGTGTATTTTAAGATCAAAACCAGTGTAAATCAGTGTTTCTAGCACTTAGCATCCAGTGCATAAAAACACTCCAGGCATTAGCTGTGTTTTGTTGGAAACTCAGGAAACTCAGCTGAGTAAATGCCGACTTTAGGGACAGCACAGCTACCCCTCACTGACCAATCAAAATCAAGAAGCGGCAGAACCTTTGATACTGTCTTTATCAAGACCAGCGTCAAAGGTGAAACCGACCTGATTTAATCTTTTATGGGTGTAACTTTCCTGTTCAGGAGAAGCTGCAACTGCTTAATCTTATTTTGTACCTATAAATTTATTTACATTATGTCCTGTTGTCTTGGTGACATTATGGTGCGTTCAGTTAAAATAAAAGTCAGATGTTGGAATTGGGAGTTATGTCCCATCCCAACTAAATGCGTTCCAGCAATGAGCTGGAAAAGTCAGGATACCTGAAGATCGTCAGACTTCCCGAGTAGAAACTCCCACCTTAGGGGGGCATTCCCAGTTATGTATATAATGTGCAGCTTGGACATTCCAATCTCCAAGATCAAATGCAATGCACCATGAGAAAACCAGAGTTAAATTCTTTTTATGTATATTCTAATCCATAAAATAACACAAATATTTAAAGTGTAGAGCTATTAAAAAGTAACTAAGAGGTTTCAATGATATAAATACAACTGAGGTAAGTAGAAGTCTCGATAAACAGAACATGTAGAGTTAAATCACATACTCTAAACCCCTTTCATTAATTTTAAGACCCAATTACAATATAGCTATATGTTCTGCAATGATTGTACAATATCAAAACTGAATTTTCTGTGGCGTTGTTTTGACTTTTGGATCATAGTAAGGCAGAAAATGAGAAAACAACCTGCTTTGTCCTAAAGAGTCAACAGTGTGAATTTTAGTGCACTTTTTTTTTACTGTTTTTAGTCCTCACAGAGCTTTAAGAATCACTGAACAACTGTTTTTAAGTCAGAAATCTAACTTCAGTGATAGTCAACAATACAAAAAAACAATTTCCATAATCTGGGTTACATCAGGGTTTAAACTACAAATCCCATCCTGTGCAAACCCAACCCTCCCTCCTCTAGCATGTTGTGTCCGGTTCTCCCCTCACTTGGAAGGATTTGATGAAGGTCCACAGCAGGGTCCGAATCCCTTCCCCGCGAGAAAGCAGCTTCACCAGCCTCATCACGCGGAACAGCCGGAAGAAGGTGATGGAGATCCTGGCGTTCTCTTCAGAGTTCTGCAGTCCCTTTTGGTGGGGTTTCGTGTTTTTTTATCATATAGAAAAAACACAGGACGCATGAGGACAAGTACACGTGTGTCGATTTTGGAGACATCCACGCACACAGTCACGCAAAGGTAGAGATGATGATAAACACACAAACACACGCACACACATACAAATGAAATGTAGACATACATGTAACATTCAAAACCATATTCACACCCACATATGTTTGTGGATGCAAATATGTTTGAGGCACACAGACGCACACACACATACATACTGAGTTAATAAATGGAAATCTGCGTCCTAAAAATCCCATCAAAATCAACTGACAAAAGAGATTTGGGAGAGAATCGGGCAATCATGCTTCATTTATCTGGCTTCATGGAAAAAACACTCGGCAACTAGAGACTCCATCTGCTGTCTAAAAACACCTCCCATTCTATCCAACATAACATAAATAGCCAAGTAGATGGTAAACTTTGTATTCGACCCTTTTTTAAGTCACTTTACTAAACTGTGACCCCAAAATTAGTCTATTAGACACACCAATAATAAGCTTTTTTAATCAAAATACAACCTGAAATTTGCACATTAGAGGTAATCCCAAGCTGGCATTGCCATTCAACATACAAGAATTAAAAGACTTTGGGAGCTCCTGAAGTAAATCATTAACTAAGCTGAAAGATTTTAGATATCCCTCACCTGTATGGACTTAAATTTTAATGGTTGAGACCAGGCCAGTGAGATTTCCATCGACGGAGGTAAGCTCTGTCATAAATCACAGATAACAATTCACAACAGACTCTGTCTCAAAACCTTGCCTGCAGGCAGATCTGGGCTTCAATAAAACATGCAGGTTGGCTAATTGTTTGTCTGTCAAGGGTAAACTGGCCACCATGAGACAAAATCCAGCAATGATACTTGCAGCCCAACACAACCACTGCTTTGTTTACTACAATCTTAATAATTTATCATTTTCAGAGCCTCTTGCAATAATCATGCTGTGCTTTAACTCTCAAAGCAGTCAGAAAATATGCTGCTTATTCAAAATATACCTAGGAAGAGCTCTAAAGTAAAGGCTTAAAAGGCTCTGTAGCTTTCTAGCTGTCTATTGTCCCAGTACTCGTCCACAGGAAATAACTCAATGATGAAATATTCAGCCCTCTTGCTGAGTGCTATTCTATTACACATTTATTTATTTATGCTGCCGCAGCTCATTCTTGAGGACAGAAAACAATGGCAAACAGCAGGATTTATGTGAAGCGTGATGCACTTAGTAACACAGCTAAGGACCTCACATGTCATCAAACATAAGCAGATCTATCAAATAAAACCAAAAGATGCCAGTCAACAAGCTTGACAGCTGCAACAATGCGAAGAAAAGGCTTAAACAATCAGCATGCTGCTTGTTTCTGCACAAATCCACAAGTATTCTAAAAATAAACTTGACACAGTAAGAGGCAGCATTTTTGTACCTCAATACAACCTAAACAGTGCCAGTTTATATCAGTCCACAGAGTAAAGATTAAATGTGACCCTAAAACAAGTTCTCTGAAGCTATTTCACACCGTTAGTGTTTTTCCAAGAGGCCATCAATTCTTTATACTAATCCCACAGAGAAAACACAAGAGTCGCCCTTAGAAGAACCTGACATTCTCTGCACAACTTCCTGCAGTTTGGGATACCAGATGTCACTTAGTCATTTTCAGGTTTGTAGCTTCAGTTCCCAGGCGTGACTACATGGGCGTTCGGGCTGGCATGGGCACCCTTTACAGTCTGATTGCCCCCTAAAACCAAAGTCAAGGACTGGCCGTGTACGTTGTCAGAACCAACTTTCAAATCAACTTTTTCCTCTGTTTCATCAGGCTGCTGGTGCCTTTCTTTACATTTAAATTTAACATGATATTCTTTGTAATTATACTTTAAATTGGGTCTGGAAAAAAAACAAAGGTACATTGACAAAAACTGATACTAAATTAACTGACATTTTTGTCAACAAATAAAAACTGGACTAAAACGTTTGACAGAGACAATCAGATCTAATTTCGTCATGTAGAAAGTAGAGACAAGTTAGAAATCACAGCTACTTTGGTTGTGTGAAAAGGTCGGCTGAGTTAAGAGGGACATCCAGTCACAACTGCCTTAGCTTCATGGTGGCGGGATCCAAGTGTAAAACATGACTTCAGAAATTCAAGGAAACATAAAACATGCCTTACACTTCACACTCCATATATTAGTTGTAGACTAAATTTACAGTAGATTTCGTCAACTAAAATGTTGTGAAATTTCATCAACTACACCTAGACTAAAATTAAAACAATTTAGATGACTAAATTATGACTATGACTAAAAGATATTTTAGGCAAAAGCAGAAAAACTAAAGCTGAATTAAAAAGTGCTGTCAAAATGAACACTGGAGCAAACAAATGCACTGTAGTTTTATATCATTGCAGACAATAAGGTCTGTGGTGAACAAAAAATCAAGAAACTTACCATTTTGTTTATTATGATAACATAATTAGTCTTACCTTCACAACTTTTTAAGCTTAAACGTAATGGGAAAGACTAAAAAGCCGAGCTAACCGAGCTCATTACCAAGCCATTATGGAACTACAACATAATGGTTGGACTTAATAGTAACTACCACACATTAAACACATAGGGCCATATTTCAATCAAATGACCTGATCAAATTCGTGCCCATAGCTGTGGCGATGGCGTATGTATCATTGCTAATTAAAAATAATCAGCATAAGGGTCCCTGGTCATTTTTGTAGTCCTTGTTAGCGATACACTAGCAACCGTCGTTTTAAAGCCGCATTATGTAAGATTCCGGCTTTCAGCTCTCTAGTGGCCTCTATGGACATTGAGTGTAACTGCACTGTCATAAAACAGAGCGCCTCACACCAACGTGCATTTGTTGACATACAGAGGGAGGAGAAGCGAGCCGACAGGACGTCCCGAGAGACAAATAAACCATGTGGACTGATAAGGTACAGTCTGATTATCTTTCTTTTCGAATAAAGCACTTTTCAAGCGTCAACTGTCAGTTGTTAGCAACATATGTTTACAAGTCCAACAATAACAGAGCCAAATCAGCATCGGTTGGACATCCCTCCTCGTCTTTCAGCTCACGCCAGCGAGTGAACACAGGGCCAATGTTTATCGTTGTCCTGGCATTTAGCTTGTTACTCTCCCACATTCTTTTTTTGTCTCCTCCGATAAAACTTTTCTTTTCTTTGGGTTTTTCGCTGTTTCCGCCATGATAACAACTCTACATTTAGCTTTCGCCTCGACTTCCGTCTTTTAAGCGAATCGGGAAGGAGGAGGAAGTGACGTATGCCGTAAAGCAGTCAAAGCAGTAAAAATTTGTAGTTTTTTAGCGTGGAAGGGTTCCCACCATCCACCTCGAAGTTACATAGTGCCAGTGAAGGTGATGTACCATCACAATGACTCTAGAAATACTATATTAAGGTGGAAAAACTACATAGTGATGCTTTAAAAACACAATAGCTGCAAAATTCAAAAGCGGGGCAATATCAGATACATATTATGTTGTAAAATGAAATGTTGCATATGTTCCTCACTGACCTTATTTCAGGCATTAACCTAAAATCCCAAATACTTTCGTCCATTGAAAGCAAAGGTGCCAAAATGATCACACTTCTGTTTTTTTGGAATAATTCCTGCACCACTCTATTTAAAAGTACTTTAAAATGTGATTTGGAAATATGGCTTCTATTAGAGTCTATAAAAAATTCAGCTGAATGATTTACAGTTTGCCACTTTCTTAAGTCACAGGGGTGCTACATCCATTTGACACTTCATTGTTGGCAGTAAAAGATGAAATGACCCATTACTATTCCTGTGTGCTCACATACTCATGCCACCTTAACAAGTCTGGACATGCCCCAGTGCAGCTCCTTAAATCTGATCAAATGCGTCACTTTTTGTACTTTTTTAAACTTTGGGATAAACTGGACATGTACCCTGAGACATGAGTTGTCCCAAACTGCAAATGTGCTGAAAATGACACATTCTTCTGAGGACTGACAAATCTGTACTGCATGTGTTACTACATTTGGACCACAGCGGAGACCATTTGACCATAAAGAGAGAGTGAGAGACAAGTAGGATGACCGTAAGTGTGACAGATTGAGAGAGGGAGGCAGAGTCTGAATATGAAGAATAGTTTGAGTTATTCAGGGACATAAAACAAACAGGTAGATAATATAGACAGATAGATAGCTAAATAGAGGGACAGAGAGGTAGATGTCAGGCAAGTGGAGAGTGGTGAAAGAAAGAGAGACAGCGTGATAGCGTGACCATGATGGCTTGCACTGATGACGAAGCACCAAAGAAACCACACCCATAAGGGAAGGGGGAGCTGCAAGCCATGAGGGATAATAGCAACTCAAGGAACGTCACAAGACTCCAGTGATACCAGGTCTGCACAATATGGATAACCTCCACCATACAAACATATATAAAAACATATAAAGGTACAAACAGAGACTGCAGAAGTAAAGCTCTTTACATGCTGCAGAAATAACAGCCGGAGCGACAGAGGAGAGATGTCAGGACGGACAACAAAAAGCCAAAAGTTCTGGATCATACCATGGCTGGCGTAGCAGAAGGAGGGATGGAAGGATGGAGGGATGGAGGGATGTTGGAGGAGGTAAGGAGGCGGGCGAGGTTACCGTCTGCGCGTACCATTGGCCTTACCGCAGGGGGGTGAGAGGAGGAAGAGGAGGAGGAGGAGGACGAAGAGGAGGAGGACGAGGACGAGGAGGAGTCAGCTGGCTTTAAGGAAAGGCAACAAAGATCAGCACCAGAGCAGCGCCTCGGTGTGTGTGAAGGTGTATGCATGTTGAGTGTGTACGTGTGCGCTCTAATGTGAGAGCAGGGAGAATTTCACACCAGCTCGGACCAAAAATAACTCACAGAGCAGCGGGAAAGTGAAGGTTCAGCCTCAGATCAACCCTCACACAGTGGAAAGGTGAAAAAATAATTTGGTATGGGCCAGAGGGGAGACTTCTGTAAAATATTACTGCACACTGAGACTGGCCCCGTCCTGTGTGAGGGCCCTATCAGGCTGAATCACCTCTTATCACAGTACTATAAGATTGAGACATGTGAGTGTAAGATATTGGGAAATGGCCGTCCTGTGCCTTGTGGGCAAAAAAAAATAATGAACGATGGTCTGGGGCGCCCTCAAAGGGGGAAAAAAGCTGAGTGTGGACGTGGCTTTGTGCAACCTTGAATGTGTCATGTGAGGCTATGGGTTTATGTGCACATGTGAGGGCGCTTCTGTAGCTATCTGTTCTGCTTTCTGCCAGCCGAGGACACAGCGCAGGAACAGAAACAGTGTTTAAAGCCTTAGCGCAACTCGGCTACATTTACCAAATGCATCTTGGCATTAAAGAATAATGCCTCCCTCTCATTATCAAGCCATACACTGACAGTAGTGCAAGGCAGTTACTGACATTTAAATACCAATTACAACTTTGGCTTCCAACACCAGTAAAAATAAAATTTTGATTACATGATTACTGTGTTCGATTCTGTTTGTGATCCTTTTTTTTGGTTTTGGATGCCCCAAACAGGTGATTTTGCTGTCAGCACAGATCAATGACCACATGTGCTTGAGATTGTTTGAAACAAATCATCAACACCAAACGTATTTAATGTTTTTCTTCATCTAATAGTAATATTCAGAGGGGATCATACATATTAGGCATTTTATTGACAAGGTCACCAATATATAGTCTGATGCACATTTTACCAATGGGACATTAAAAGCACCACAATGCAGTGTTTTGTTGCCTGCTTTAGTAGTTATCTTTTTTTTGCTGGCTTTAACACACATGTTTTTATTCATTTATTTATTGTTTATTTGGTGTGGACATCACAATTACATTGGACTAACCAGATGCATTGTTTGAGTGTTTTAGCACAGATGCTAATTCGCAACACTTGTCCACAGGAGGCTTTTGAAATGATAAAATAGAAAAAGTAAATGTAAACGAGGATTTCAACATTAAGGTACAACTTTTTAGCAAACAGCGCTATAAAGAAAGGGAGTTTACTGCTGCTTGTTCAAGTCTATAACTGCGTTGTTTCAAACAAACAGTTGAAGGTGCCTTATTTTTTTTTGTTTGCCACAAACATAGTATTACCCACAGTTGATTTGATTGGTGAGTTCAAGCATCAGGTTATATCAATTGATCATGATTTTCAAATAAAAATTGGCTATCGATCGATGAGAGTACTGTAAGTAAATATTTATTGTTTATCATTGAGAGTCATTCTTATTCATTTGTTGTAATTATATAATATTATTTTATACATTCATATTTGTCACCTACTTATTTTCTCTTGTTTTTTGCTTTAAAAGGGTAATGATTTTTTTTACTTAAATGTTTAAAGGTCCCAGTTCCTGGTCTGTTTGACCCTTTACTTCATCTTTCCGGTGTCTGTTAAGCAAGGATTTGATTCAAGGTCAACATAAAAAAAGGAGGACTTGGAGGATTTAGCTTGACATAGTGTGAATGCTGAAGATTCCAAATATGGGACCATACAAAAGTAAGGTTAGATCATGGTAGCCAGCTTCACTGATAAGATGATTTCAGATGCATTTGGGAAATTGGGACGGACAAATATTACATAACACTGATGCAAAGAAAGCACTCTGTTAGGAGACGTCTGCTGGTCATCCCTGGCATTGCAACGTTATGCACTGCTGTGAGTGATAGATCAACTAAAAGTTCAATCTATGACTCAGGAGCTGTTCACTCTGCTTTGTTATTGGCTCTGTTAAAACACCTTAATACCAAATAATGCATCAAAAGTTCAATGCTTCCCAGAATAAACAAGAGAGGGAGATACTTTGAAGGAAAGGAGAGCAAGATGGAGAGAGAATGACTGAAGCAAAACAGGCTGGAAAAGGAAGGAATATAGAGAAAAGGGTAAGAAAATGGGGGAGCGTAAGTAAGTATACAAAGAAGGAAAGGCTAGAAGAAGAAAGAGTGATGGAAGAACTGAATCAATGAAGCATTTAGGGGAATTTTAACAGAGCTTTTCACATAACTTAACAAATACACACAAAAATGTACAGAGTCTTAAGTTACATTTCAATAATGAGGGGATGATTTATTCGCATGAGCAAATTTTGTGCAACTTTCAAAACTAAGTTTGGAAGTACAGGAAAAGTTTAGTGGGGAGCATGACGTATTCCTCTGTATGTCAGTGTGCAGGTGTGATAAAAAAGAGCTCAAGTGTTGCAGATGTAGAGTTGGAAGGAAGAGTTGAAGAGCCAAAGTGTATGAATACGAGAAAAACGAGGATGGTACGGAGGAAGGGAGGGGCACAGGTGGGCAATGGCATTTACTGTACTAATGTGGTCTTTGATTTAATGTACAGTTATTATGTGGGGTTGTCTTTTTGAGTGCATTAAACAACGGGTGAGTGTGTCACCTGAAGCAGAATTAGGATCTCCTTATATTAAAGAGTAACAAAACAACAGCCATTCTTTCATATACATCTGTGCAGAGTGATTTGGTCAAAGCCTGAAGGAAAACGTATGTTGTGTTGCTTCATTAATGACATTAGTTACCTCTCTGCAGGAAATTCAGCACGAGCAACAGACTGTGGAAGTGCAAAGCATCAGCAGACCAAACTTATCACAGCAGCACAATTTTGTCAACATTTCAGTGGTGCTTTGTGATTTTTGAGCTTTTCATCTGCTTTAGGACTAACTGAAAGAGGTGGGAGCTACGAGCAAGACGACAGCAGGAAGTTACTACTTGTACAGAGATTAGCATAGAGTTTTATCAGATCTGGACCGCATTTCTCTTATAAATGAAAAACAAATAACGATATTTTCACCCCATGAGAGTTTTGCTCAGAGTTTGATTTTAACAATTGGCCCTTCACACCGAGGTAGTAGTGTCCGGCTACTAAATTACCTGATTGGCCTGTGATAAATGTGACTGACAGGACGGTCGTCCAATCACCTGCCGAATAAGCATTTTGCTAATTTCCAAACACTTTCTGTGGGCTCTTTCCCAGATGGACCAGCAAAACATATTGAACATTTTTTTTTCTGGTGTGTCAAGTTAGAAAACTCCAACACAGTCTGTATAACAGTAGCTATTTTGCTCTGCCACATTTAAATCATCTTAAGCACATGTAAGATTGTTAAAATAAGTAAGCACTTGAAGTACACAAGCAACAACAGGCTCCTAAAATCACAGATGACACTATGACACTTTAGGATTGTGGGTAGTGTAGTTCATTGCCAAAAACTTGTGTCTTTTTCTGCCACACATACAACTCTACTTTAAATTTCAGGGTAGAAGAACCTCAAATGCTAGAGTTTAGTTACTCTTTAAATAGGAGGTGTGAATCAGGATCATTTTATAATGTTACTCCTGTGCAAAGAAATGTGTAAAGTATGTAGTGTTCCTAAAGATGAGAAAAAACAGCCTACTTGTAGTGAAAATATCGTAGGCCCTTTAGGTTCAACCTAAGTGCAAATGTGAGGTTCTCATTTAATTCATGAGCTCATCGTGTTCTCACATTGCAAGACATGTTTTCTCAAGCAAAAATACAATCAGTTCAGTCAGTTCAGTTGGTAACATGGGTTTCTTTGGAGGGATTTGACTACAGATTTAACACTTTTTGTGCACGATTTTGTATACTTAATTAATGTAATGTATCTCAAACTGTATTGTAATTTATTTTAATGTGCTGGGATTAAGACCACATTATAAAACAGCAGATCATTTACTGACATTTATGCAAAGTATAAGAAACCCATGTAACCCTGCTTGCATTTCAGAGGGGCAAGCAGCGCTGCAAACCAACAAGAAGAAGTACAGAGAGAGAGAGAGAAATAAAAACGTCCATAAGAAAGTGAGAGAGAAAGAGGAGGAGAGAGCTAAAGAGGAGAAGAAGAGGAGGCATTCCGAGGAGAGATAAGAAAAGCAGGAAAAGATGCAGTCCATACCAGCATCGCCTGCAAGACACCGCTCAGAGCAAACCACTACCAATCTCTTCACACTACTTCTACTCAAACCAAAAAAAAAAAAAAAAAAAAAAAAAGGAAACCACATGACATTCAAGACGCACCCGCAGGTTGCAGGGGGGAGACTTAAAAACCACAAAAAGTGCTGCTAATCTATGACAACAAGCACCCAACAGAGCAGCGAAGTGGGTGCACTCAAACAAGATATTATGGCCGTTTAATATTTACTAAAGGCAAAGTGATAACATTTTAAAAGCTGGCCTCTTACTGCACTTCACTGTGTACTTGGGAATGCAATGAAAGAGAGGGAGCTGCTTGCAAACCGCTGCTAGTTTGTAATTGCATTGCTCGGTATGTTTTAAAAAAAAAACATTCACTTGTGCTTTGGTGCCTGATGAAATGCAGTAGAAGGCTTCAATCTAAAATGTCTAGCGTGACAAGGTAAGAGTTCAAAAACAGTCCAACAGGATTGAAGTGCGGAGGGCTTCTTAAAGAGGAAAAAGAAGAAAAGGGTAGCTTGGGCATCGCATTGCCCAAATCATTAAAAAACGCCAGAAAAGAAGAAGAAGAAAAAAAAGACTTGGGGCATGCCTTTAGGTTAGGGGGTGAGGGGGGGACAATCAGAAAGAACTGCAAACCAATCAACCAAAACTCAAAGGCAGACCAAACCAAAGTGTAAAGTGCAGCTAGTATAGATGACAAAGATGGATATCTCTGGCCTTGCTATACTAAGTATTACAGTATCTAATCAATCACTGTATGTCTCACATTGATTTTTCTCCCTCAGTGTTTATGAAGCCTTTTTGTAATGTATAAATGAATGAATTCATACACACAAAGATCCAAATTCAATCCCAGCAAGCTATCAGCAGGACCTTATAATGTATAACTTATAATGAAACAAAAAGTAGAGCTTTGAAATTGCTCTGTGTTGTTTATGAAGAGCTTTGTTGGCCTCTCGCGGGAACAAATGGATTCCCTTTCTAAAGGCAGGAAAACAACTGCCAGGCTCACACACCCCTGGGATACACTAACCTTATTTGTATGCCTGACCAGTGCTGTCTGAGGTGAAACACACTGCATTCCAGCATCAGGGAACACACCGGTGGACCCGTGTGCATATCTTGGCTTTGCTTCATGTCCTCAAACCAGCAGCAGGATGACGGTATGACAGGGATTTAGGGAAAAAAGCTGCTTTATTGTGGTTTGGGCTCAACTGTAACTGATGCAAGATTGTCAAAATAGATGATAGCTCTCACTGAGATTTGATGTCTTCTTTCATGACAGGATACAAATAAGGAAACAGTGTAAAGAAATTCAATAGAATTATTTGTCTCTACTTAATTGCTAAGATTAACATGACTACACGGTTAAACTGAGGCCAGTTTCAGCAGCTTTTTTGGATTTAATTCTAATCCTTGGTGGGAGAAATGGACCTGTTTCAATTCTTTGACAGCTGAATCTTTCTTCCTTTTGAGTTGGATCAAAAATGATAGAAAACTGGGATAAAACTCTGACTTTAAAGTGATTTTTTTACTTGTTAAGTATTCTAAAATATGCAATGCCAATATGTATCAAAAATAATCCATCTGCTCCCTCAAAAAGACAAAATCAAAACTACTTTTGCTTTGCTGCTGTACTCTGGCTAAATAAAGATACATCAAGTTTTCAATTATGTAGTAAATTTAGAAATGATATTAAAATAAGAATAACAGGAACAACACATGTCGGATGAATAAATGAAAACATGGCAAAACCTGTTGAATACCAAAAGCTAGTGATTAACACAACTTTGGAGATATTTACAAAATTAATGTTGAGTATCAGATTTTTTTCTTAACATAAAATAGATTTTGGGGTTAAAATTCAGTCAAGCCGATTCAGTTTAGGAGTTGGGGGTAGGGGGGTAATTTTTTAATCTTAGAACAAGGAGAAAATACAAAATCCTCAGACAACACAAAAGTTGAGATCTGTTGGTGACCTTTAAGAGTGCAACCTCTGGAATTTTTTTTTTTTAAGTTTTAAATGTTTGATTATGCAAATTAAATAATTTACAATCAGGAACTTGACCTGGTAAAGCTAAAGGGCTAAAACAATTAGATTTTGTGGCAAATCTTCCACCCTACTATGCATATGTGCTCAACAGGGTGGAAACTATTTGTTTTTATTATTACAATTTTTTATTATGAAATGTTATACGGGAAGCCTTAATCAAAAATTGTATATTTTTTTTAAATACATTTTGCTTTGTTTTATTTATATACTCAGGGATGCATCCTACCATACAAAAGTTGCCACTAGAACAGGAACAGCCTTAAAACAAGAACATATATTATCAATCGATACCCCCTTCAGGTTTGGACGACAACATTTTGAACATTTTTTGGCTCAGTCTTAGACAAACTTTGGTAAACCACTGAGGCTATTCCAGGGATACAGTCTGTAAATATTAGTCTTGAGCTTCAGTCTTACAGAGCTGTCTTTTAATTTCAAGGGCCTAATAAACAAACCAGGTAAAGGCCTCGGCCTAAGCTAAGCTCCTAGTACTCAGAAATTCTGCTTTTACCGTCAGTAATCACACTTTGCAACTTTGGAAAGGCCTTGATTTTTAATGTACTGATTTATCAACTTTCAACACATATCAAGTCCTCACACATACCCTGTAAGTTTTGGAAAAGCATCTAAAGCTCGTATGTGTTACTTATTTTTCGTGGCCCCTGCCTACACCTCCACTCATCCAGTCAGACCTCTGAAACCCTTTTATAGGATCTTTGCTGTTTGAGATGTGAAGTCATGCGAGCTAAAGCTCAGGCATCAAATATCACTGAGTGTGAGGCTCTCCCATGGTCTAAAAGATTGAATTTTAATGTGACATTCACCTCTTTGGCTGGTCTGATCACAGAGCAATATTTCCCCTTTGCACATTAGCATGCGCTGAAAAACTTCTCCTCTTTTAAGACTAAATAATGTTGATTCGTGTCCAGCCTCACACAGCAGTTTGGATGCTTCTCAGACTATTCTCCTGCCAACGAGCACTTTGAATATCACATGAATAAATCACCAATTATCCCTGAAGTGTAAGTACAACAGACACTCAACATTTGACTTGTATTTGGGATATTCATTCTTATTCAGCCTCACTGTTGACCATAGGGCCCTCCGTGTTGATAATAAATGAATTCATACATACATCTACATAAATTTCACGGAGGTCTGACTAAATCCATTTATGGATCAAATTGTTCACCATGTCTGCACATTGCTATTGTTGGACAAAAAATGGCATTGGTAACTTGTATTTTTCCTATTTGAATGTGAAGTTTCCCTGGTGATTTATGAATTGAGTGAGTTAAACAACCCTTGGGTCAAAACGTCATTGTCAGAAAATTTGAATATGTATTAACTCTTTTTCCAGAGAATAATCCTTTTAGAAATATGGACATTTTCTATCAGCCAGGCCTGGATATACCATCTTTATCTGTCATGCTATATGGCATCCATCATGCAAGGAGATTGGACACTGTCCTCTTTGGCAATGACAAAAGATCAAATGAATGAGAAAACAAACCCAGTGCTGAGACAATGCAATCGTTTCTATTGGCAAATGCAATAGTTTCTGATGCTATTGATGCTCAGCAGACCGAGGCAATAAATACCCATCTGAAGCACTTTCAAATATTAGAATACTGAGACAAAAATATCACTAGAACAAGGAAATGAAGTTGCCACGTGAAGCACTGAGAAAAATCTTGAGAAATACTCTTAAAATAAGTCTTTTAACCCTCAGGTCCCATTGATCCCTGTAAGTGACGCGCATATTTTAGTTTTCCAGCTTCTTTATCATGGATAAATCATATGACATGTAATTGGGCATGAATCTGCATTTTTAACAAAGTCTTGAATTAGAGCTCTGATAGTTATAAAAGGCTGCCAGTGCTCTATGTCATCAAAATCACACATAGAGCATTAAGCCAAAAATGGCCACATTTAAACCCATTTGTGCCCTGATTTTTGATCATATAGCCTCTGCAGCATGGAGATATGTAATGTCTTATTTCTTGATTTTGATTTGCAGGTCAGGATGAACACTTATAGTGTTTGTCTTTTTTAGTGTTTCTTGCAGACTGCCCCACTTTCTCATTTTATTGCCAAAAGCCACAACAAACGACTCTCCTCAAGATCACTGGGGGATTCACACAGGTCATTTTCCTTAGGTTGATACAGAAATAAAAAAAATGTACTCACATCAATTTTGTTAATAATTATTAACATATCTAAGACTGTTAATTATATTTAAAAAATAGCTTAGCACTTTGGATATAAGAAAAACCATCAGAGCACTCTGCACTTAAATTGGCACCCCAGCACTTTATAAGTCATTGTGTATTATTCCCATGGTCCCTCAACTCCCTGACCATTATATTTTGAACTGTATGTCATTTAGGTTGTCTAGAGTTTATGTATGTTGCTTGTCTTTTAATATCTTCTGTAGGTTTTGTTTGTTTTTTTATGTGTTGACACAAACCTGCCAATGGGACTGAGGATGAAAATTAGCCACTTGGCTATAATCCCATTTACATGTTAATGTCCATTAATGCATACTGTCCAATTTTCAAAAATAAATCAATCTCAAATCTCAGTTTCACCTCTGTTAATTGTAAATAAACTAATGGAGGCAAATTGGAAAACTAGGTTATATTTTTTCAAACCAAGAACATGACTGAAGTTGAGGAAGTATAAAATTGAGCAATTATATGAATAATATTAATAATATGATTATGTAATGGACATTTTCCAAAGGGACCACTTTTGGGTCTTAATCGGCTAAATGTGACTTTTTCTCTTTAAGGTGACACAGCAGAGAAAAGGTACCACAATCACGTTATAGTTGTGTCTCAGACTGTGCTCCATGTCCAAGAAAGATTTCCCTTTGAACATTTTATATAGAAAGCAAATCTCCTTTTTGATTGAAAGTACTTTGCATTTTGTAATCAACTGTTATTAACGGTCATGAGTGAAGTTGGAGAAAATATCTAATGCAGAAATCAAAATTGTTGTCCAATAAATTGTATAGCTGTTTTCTTAAGTGTCCATTTTTGAGACTAAAATGGCTGAATGGGAGTTTAGTTTTAAGTTGACAAAACACAAGAGTAAAATTTTCAATTCAGCTGATACCAATAGTGACCATTTTCGGCGATTATCTGCCAAAACCGATTTTGTTCAGATAATATAATACTTCTGCTTTTGTCAGTGGGACATGAGGGTTAACAGTGTCCTTTGTTTAAAATTTAGATTAAAAAGCTATCAGGTTATGATGAAGTTAGCTTGGGTATTCCTTGTAAATCATAATTCATAGATCAATAATATAATAAAGATGTTAAAGTACAAATAGTTCCTGGCATTAATGTAGAAGTCATATGCTGCCTGTACATGTGCGCAGCTTTGATTGCTCTACATCTGGCTGTATTCACCGCCAGACTTCAGTCGTCTCTTAAGCTCCACTGCGGTTCAGCTGAACTTTTCTAATCATTCGAAAGCATGCGAGATGGGTATCGGCGCTCGGTCTGTTTGTGTGTGGGGGAATGGCAGATCAGAGCATGCAGGAAAAGGGAGGGAGGGAGTTTTGGACTACTTACGTTAACCTCAGTGATCGCTATGTCAACAATGCTACCCACAACTATCAAGGCATCAAATGTGTTCCATGCATCAACAAAATAATGCTGCGTAGGGGTGGAAGAACAGAAAAAAAGAAACAACAGAAGAAGAGGACAGAACGTAAGAACATTTAAAAAGATGGAAAGAATGGAAATGAAAAGAGAGAGGAGAAAAAATAAGTTTATATACATGAACACTGAAGTTTTTAGTTGGAGGGAGGGACTGATAAAAACAGAATTTAAACAACAAAAAAACTGAAAAAGATGAACAGCTGAGGAACGGTCGATCATGCTTGTACATGGAAAGAAAGTACAACAACAAGAATAGTAAAGAACAAATTGCAACAAAATCACAAATTAAAAAACGCTTCTGTTGCTGCAGTGAAAAAATGAGATGTGTAAGTTGTTGTATGGTTGGTCAGTGAGTTAGTTCGGTTAGTGGAGGAAACCTGAGGACAAGTCACAGTCTGACAAAAAGTGGGAAAAATCAAGAACCCGACCAGTGAGGAGCGCACGAAAGAAACCCCTTGCATTCGAAGCTAAAGCCTGACTGAGATCCCTCTGCTTTTACACGATCGATCACGCTCAGGAACCCTTGTGGTTGGCTTCCATTGAGTAGCAGCGGCCATCTTGGGGTCAAGGATGGAGGGAGAGAGGAAGAAAGAGGAGAGAGAAGAAGAGGAAGGAGAGCGCGACACGGGATAGCCACATAGGAAAGAGGAGAGGGTCCGGAAATGAAATCACAAGACAGAGGGAAAAGAGGGAGCGACAAGGAGAGGGGGCATCGTACTTACGTTGATCTCACTGAGAATGACGTCAATTATGCTGCCAATTACGATGAGGAAATCAAACACATTCCAGGGATCACTAAAGTACCCCTACACAGGATGAGGTGAGCAGGAGGAGGAGGAGGAGGAGGGTAAGAAAGGTAGGTTAGAAGGGAAACAACATCTGCTGCTACTTGGCAGCCCTATTAAAGAGGTACGAGGTTGCACAGAGGAAACAAAAATCAGCTAATGACCCACTACATGAAGGAATTCTAATTCTAATGAACCTAATCAATTTGTTTCCTCCGCAGTGTCGCTTCATCGAGTGCAGCTGGAGTTCCTGCTCAGTTTGGGATGGCGTGTTAGATAGCAGTTACTTAAGCATCTCGGGGCAATTCAGCAGAGCTGTGGCAGTGATTATGCTGAAAGCTCGCTTTGTTTACTTAACTTATTGTTGGCAATTCATCAGCAGCAGTGCTACAAAGTGGGTATTTATGAAAAACATCCACACAGCTCCAGGGCAAAAACTGAATACATTTTGGCTGGTGAAATAAAAATGTATCATGTGGACCAAAAAAGGGAGTTTGGGCTCCTCTTCACACTCAGAATGTTTATTCTTATGCAAGTTTAAGAGGCTGATGATGCCTCCATGTTTGTAATGTGGAGCTGTGCAACAGGATTGGAGTTAATCTTTAACTTATTTTGTGTTAAAGATGGATGAATGTATCATAAGGGGAATAAGACAAATCACTTTTTAGATTAGGGTCGGGCAACTGGCAGCCTTGGGGGCACTTAATGTAACCTAAGAGGCCATGTCACATATTAAGGTGAGGTTAACATGAAAACACATGACAAAATCTGTTGAGGAGAACTTCAACTAGAGATAAGATCATCACGTAGAAGTTAGAAAAATAATATATATACAAAGCTTAACAAATTTTTAAGTCCATCATCTGATGTAAGGTTTGTGCCACAGCTAACCTGAATGAACAGCATCAGTAATTAATAATGTTTCAGTAATGGTCCATACACCAGCATGTAGAAGCTCTTTAACCCAAATGATATTTTTAATGCTAAAACATAATTAGAACTGCTGAATTTAAAATTTACTGTTTTATATAAAAAATATTAATACAGAAAAATAGTAGAGCACATTATTTGCTGATTAAGATGTCAAACTATATTTATTTATTTGCATTCCTGAACAGTTAAAAAAAAAACAGTTTTAGTGGTTGAATGCTATACTTGATTGATTTCTGATTTCTCAGAGAAGCTGAGTGAGCGGCTCAAGTTTAGGTATAAAAAGGTGAATTCAGTCTGAATTTCCTCATTCATGTTTAAAATGTTAGTCCGATAACAAAAATAAGTTTTTAAAAGAGTTCTAAAATATTTATGTTTTCTAATTCTTATGAAAGGTGGTCTAATACATTTGCTAAGCGATGTAATTTCTTCCATCAGAACAACTTTCATCAAAATGGTTATTTTTTTGCTCAAATATTTATAGTTGTGCTTTCATTGCACAAAAAGCAATTTTAGCTTCTTCTTTATTGCGATGAATCAAATATTTGCAAGATTTTAAACTACATTTTAGTAGCACTATAATAATTTAAATAAGCATCCATGGATGCTCCACTACAAAAAAAATATAGAAACAATAGCAAACAGAGCTGAACAAATATCATTTCAATAATATAACTGCAATGTGCACATGTGCAGTAGTCACATCACAGACTCCCACCATGTTATTAATATGATTCAAAGTTTGTTGTACTGATTTTAGTGTTTCATGGTACCCAAAGCCATCAGCAGAGCAGACCATGCTGTCTGTATAGTTTGTATATTTTTGCACATGAATTGTACAGACCTACAGATAAGACTTATTACAGATAGAGCAGCGTTACTCAGCATTTTTCCCTTCATCCAGCCTTTCCTAATCATAAATATTAAAATCATTTTTACAGTGACAAAGACATCCAGCAGTGCAACACAGAAAGCTTTTAGAAGTTAAAAACTCATGTCGGAACATTAAGTTTTAACTCAACCAGAAAAGTCAATAATGTAGGTTACAAGTAAAGCCAAGAGTCCAGAGAAATTAGAGCTTAAGATTCAATCCAAGTTGCTTCACATAGAAGTCATTAATCTGGAAAGACACCATTAAAAATTACCATACATATCCAGGAGGGGGAAAAATGCAAAATCATCTTTATCTAAAATCACTCAGCCCTTATTGCAAATTATATTTCTTATTTCATAAACCAGATCTAACAATTATGGGAATACTTGTATTTTGCATGTTACCCTGGCAGGTTTAATATCTGATATTGACAAGAGGGTTGATTAAGTGAAGAGGGGGCTGCCAGTTGCCCATCCCGGCTCCAACTGATGTATTCCAAGCTTCATCATCAGTCATTCGCAGCTGACCTCTCGTCATAGAAATCTAACAAACCCCTCCAGCTAAAATTCACCCACAGCTGTTTTCTACATGTTGGAGCACAATTTTCCTTTGACTGTTTAATCGTTATAATTAAGTCTACTTTAAGAGCAGGAATATTAATGTAATATCAGATCGACACATTAGTGAGACAGTTCTCATTAGTATCAAAAGTGGTGACATTGGTTTCATAAATACTTTAAGAAAACATCATTTCAGAACTTTAAATATACAACAATCCAAGCAGAAGCACACAGCACAATAAAACATAAGAGAGTCCATAAAAATCCTCAGAAAAAGAAGATGCCTGAGATACTAAAACCTGTTAAAATGATTGTGCTATGACATAAAATAAAACTTCTGTCAGAGAACAGGGGTCCTGGAGTCGATCCCACCAGAGAGTTCATGATTTTAATACCTGAAAACAAAAGTATGAGTGCGCTAGTCCCCTGGGTGGAGGCTGTTTAAAGAGAAAGTTTATTAAAGTAACACCAGATAAAACAAAGAACATCCTAAATTTGCAAGTCAACACAGTTATTTCCAAGAAAAAGACTTGGGAATATGTTTTCATGCTGCACTGAGAGTGAACACTAACACCTTACTGATGAGTATTAAACGTGCTGAGACACAAAATTTAACAAAAGGAAGTCCGACTTACTCAAATCAAAAAAGAGCAGCAAAACTAATTTTAGAAAATCTGTCATTTTCCTTGAATGTTACATAACATTACATTTATAATGCAGTGCGGCATGAAGCAATTCCCGAGCCTTCAGAGTTGTCCTGCGCAGCTTAGAGGCAGAAATTCAACTGGGGCTGAGTGAGCCTGAAAATACTGTAAGGCGTGCAGAAAGTTACTCACACTTAATGGTCCAGACACAAAATTATTGACAAAATATCGAAAAGAAACAGCTGTAGTCCATTTTAGTCATCTCGGTGCAATTAAGAGAGGCTTGATCAGATCTAATGTGTCATTCAATATACTTAAGTTAGTTTCATTCTTTAGCATTTTAGAAGCTAGTGAAAGCTACCAGGTTAAAAAAGCTTCAAAAAATGTATAAATTATATCTGAAAATGAAAAAAATGTAATGCAATGTCTTTCCTGTTGGTTATGTTCCACTAACTCTGCTGTAGCGGTGAGGATAATTCCTGTCTGTTACTGTTTACAAAGCAGATGCAGCAGGAAGCTTCATGATCAGGCCAATAAAAAGATACAGCTACACAGCAACAGGGGAGCAGTGAGATAAAAAAGGCATGATGACATCTACTGATCAAGTTTTAACTTGTGATTTCATAACTGTAATAGAATTAGGGATGCACGTTATCAGAGTTATGCAGATATTTCCAAACTTATCATTGCTGATACCAGTATTTTTTGGCAAGAGTACGCTGTATCTCATCTACAAAAATAACCCATTCTTCTCATTTTGAAAGCATGTTTGTGTTAGAAATCATTGGGGATCAAGGAAAATAATATTTCATTCTCTAACAGAAGACATGATTGTTTTTAAAATGTCAACATTCAGTAGTAATAGGAATGAAACATATATATGTTGCTTATGGCTAATATGTACAGCCAAAACATCATCTGGAAATATTGGTTTTGAGCTGCTGATACTGATATCAGACCATTAATATCGTGCATCCCTAAATAGAACAGAAAAACTCTGAATGTCAGGTTAATAACAGTAAACAGTTCATTGAAATAAGACAGACTTAACCCTAAATAACAGTCTTTTTAAATATCTAGTCTGTACATTGACTGCAACAATACCATTTTAAATATAATGCCATCAAAATATAACAATAATTTTCAGTGATATAACAAAATAAATACCTGTTTTGACACTGTGGAAGCAAAGATACAAGTTCCACACACTCAGTATCAGGTGATTTCTTGTTTTAATTGTCAAAAATGCAGAAATACAACCGCACACTGTCTAAATTTCTTAAATTTATGGCAATAATTTAAACGTTTTCTGAGTATTTGTGCAAGTTAGATCACATGCTCCCTTTTGCGAACACATTTTTGTGTCAAGAACAAGTCATAGGGACACTGGGAGCCTGCTGGTCAAGACTGTGCACCTCATGTTTGGAGGCTGAAGCCAGCGGCACAAGTTCAAATTTGGCCTGTGGCTTCTTTCCTGCAGGAAATGTCTCCTTCTCTCCACAGTTTTCAACTCTATTCACTGTCTTATCACTCTACTGAGGACTTCAGCCCTTAAGTTTTAATTGCTGAAGCTTTTGATACTTTAAAAAACTGTTAAATTATCTAAATAATGGAGCTTGGATCATTTTTAATCACAGTATCGGAAGTATTGACATCTGACTAAAGACTGCTCCATTCATTTATCATAAAATAAACACATTCATTAATCTGTAGATTTCGATATTTATTTAAACAAATCTCTTGCTGTGACCCAAAGAGATACACTTGAATATAGAGGATCATCTACACTTCTGCTGTTCTACTCTGCAGATTTAGAAGTGGACCTACCCTGGGCTTGAAGGCAATCAGCTTGAGGATCATCTCCACGGTGAAGAGCCCAGTGAAGAGCATGTTGAGGATGTTCATTGCATCGTTGAAGTTTTTTGTCTGTCCATGATGCTGCAGAGACACATTAACAGCTCATTTTACTACATGAAAAATCTTTATTGCATATTCTCCAGTGTTATTAGTGTTACTATGGGAGTGTTTCTGCGTGTGTTTGTGACTGACCTGCATGGCCAGGCAGATGGTGTTGAGCAGGATGAGGGTGAACATCAGGTACTCAAAGTAGGTGGAGTTGACCACATACCACACCTTGTACTGGTAGGGGTTCTTGGGGATGTAGCGGCGCAGTGGGCGGGCCTTTAAAGCGTACTCCACACACTGGCGCTGTTATGAGAGCAGAAAAGAGGTGAGCAAGGGGTTTTGTTATTTGCTTGTTTATGTAAGGAGACCTACAGACGTTCTGATGTTGCATTTAATATATTTAAAGACCTTTGCAAAGACCCTTTCAAATTTAAAGACTCCTTCTAAAATCTGATCAGTTATGTTGGTGATTTAGTTATATGTTTCACTTTCTTACTTTATGATATCTTGATAACACTGCAGAGCATTTGGGATTTTTGGGTGAGAACAAAGTAAAGGAAAATGTGTTGTGCAACTAATCAAGTGAAAGGTGTATTATGAAAAGAAAACAGAAAATCAGAATCCCACCACTAAACAAAACAGCTAAAAAAAATCATCTGATAATCACCAAACAAATGATGTAATAAGTTAAACCTTTTAAAGAATACAAAATCTGAAAACCAGCTTTGTGTATTAGACTTTAATCATTTTTATTTAAGATCTTTAATACTTTTTAAAGGCAATAATTTTCACTCAACTTTTTCAGACTTCAAAAATACCCTGTTATACACCAAATCATACAAAACAGTTTTGACAATAACCGGACATTTTTATAGCAAAACAACAAATAGATCAAAACTGCAACACACTGGAGGATGGACAGAATTACCACATTTTCTAGTATTTCACAGCCATTTTTGATGATCTTTGTCTTTGGTTGAGTTCCTGGATTTTATAGATTTTCTGGTATATCGTTCACCTTTCTCTTACAATGCAAAAGTGTCTTACAATGCAATTCCCCTTTTATTTTTTGTTTTGTTTGTCTCTTATCTTTTAATTTGCTTTTCCTAATAGAAATATTTGAAAACAACCAAAAAAAAAAAAAAAAGCAAAAGCGGCAACATCAAAAACTATAAGAGTGATAAAATGGGAAAAAAGATGGACAAAATGAGGACGCAATATGACACATGAAGTTCCTTAATTAAACCCATGATTTTAATGAAGGTACCAGGGCATTAACTTATTTTTCTATTAAAACAAGATGTGTATCTGTGACTCTGTTTAATCCCACTTTTTACCAGATTGAATTTCTTTGCATTCTCTTTCATGCTGTGCAAATTCATTAGTTTGCTGCAATTATCTTTTCCAAAGGGTAATGACACTGGAATTATTTTTTAAACAAAGGTTACATTGGCATTTATACTCGACTGTGTTCTAGATATTAATATTCTCAGCCAGCAGAGTGATGGTATTTACTATTTGAAAACTTGAAACACACAGGCTGAAGAAAATCACGTGCATCTGTTCTTTCTGTCCCACATTACAGAACCAGGACAGGGAGGACTGAACGATTAAACACACAGAAAAGCTGCTTCCATTTGGAGGGGTGTTGCTGAAAAGCTTCAAAAAGAAGCTTTCTGTGTGCGGAAATGTGGGAAGTAAGTAACTTTTTGAGTTATCTTGCACACAGAGAAGCGCCGGCCAAAAGCAACCCCTCCTTGGCAGTTTTGGTGATGTCATAGTATGAGGGCAAATTGTGAAACTATAAACATATACTAGATATAAATTCATTAAATATAGAAATACAGTCAAAAACAATGAGTGATGCAGAAGTATGACCCTCGGAGAGCACAAAGTACATTTTCACTAATGTCTTTAGTATCAAATTTTAGAGAAAGTTGCTCCTCGGTGGTTGTATTTTATCATTTTATTTTAAACTATATCACTATATACCAAAAAAATAAATGGTTGACACTTTTATACTTTAGCTGTTGTAATATATTTTATTATATCATATATTTAGGTGGATTCAACTTTTACTTAAGTGGATTTGCTGATTTTTACATTTATCTCAGTAACTGTGTTCATACAGATAATTTTATGCCTTTTACTTAATAGGGTTGTCTACACAGTTCAACTCGGCTGACCCCTTACCAAGAAATACTGTTGCTGAGTCTTAACGTTTAGAAATCCCTGATGAATTAAGGATTATTGCAATAATTTAAAACGTTTCTTGTTAGCACACTCCTGTACTTATCTGCAGTTTGATTGTTTCCTCCTATCATTGAAGGAAATGCATCAGTTTTTCTTTTTTGACTCACTGCATCACTTTCCCTTCTTTATCCAACTAGTTTTACTTGAGTTCAATACTTGTTCACTCTTTCACTCTGTCCTGTCAGTGTATTTTGTCGGTATCACAGAGAGAACAGCTGCATGGACTTGGCCTTGGTGCCTCTTTAAGCCTCAGCCTCAGTCTCTGTCTAAAGTGCTGAAGCTCCCTCCTGGCTGCTCTTCTTCAGTAGTTCAGCCTCCTTAAACTCGTGTTCAACCACTCCACAATCTCCCATGTCTCACCCCGCCTGCCTGCCTCGCCTCCATTCTCTTTCCCCTGTGCCTCTGAATGACAAAATGACTTTCCCCACTCCTGAGCAGAGTTACTCTCCACCTTTTTTAATCATACTTAACGTCTATCTTGCTGCTGGAAAACATGAAACTGCACTTTTACAAACACAAATTCAGAATCAGCTGACGTACAGCAGACAGAAACATTACCTGGTTCTTGTCCAGCTCACAGTTCTTGTATTCCTGCTCTCCTTGCTCCTGGAATGTGACAATGACGAAACCTACGAAGATGTTCATCATGAAGAAGGCGATGATGATGATGTAGATGATGAAGAAGATGGAGATAACAACACGGTAGTTGTAGATGGGCCCGACGTCCTCGGCGTGGGAATCTATTGCCCGGTACAATAATCTGAAGAGAAGAGGAAGATGAATTATTTGTGACGGCAAGAAGGGAAAAAGAAAGACCCTGGACTCTTGGGTTAATTGTGGATCAAAAAGCACCTGGTGCACAGGAAACTGGGGGGGTTCTGAGCCCGTATTGGCACTGACAGTGAGCACAATCCAGGTGCAAAGCAAGGCACAAAGTGCAAAAGCCTACATTTTTTCGTTATGAATGGGTTTCTGGGCATCAAAAAGCAGAGTGCGAGATTTTCCACCACAGATTTTGGTGCTTCTGTCTGCTCATTGACAATCCCTTCTTTTAATTGTGCCACTAAACACCATTCACACACAGGAGCACACTGCATTAAGTATGTTAACACTAAGATTGTTATATTTCTCTGGGGCATTCCCACAACATCAAAAAAAGACTGAAAGACATGCCAAACACATTTGCAAAGGGAAATACACTTAAGAAATTCATCCAAATATACTGTCATACCAAAAACTAAAAGTCAAAATCACTCATTTTTAGTTCAGTTTTAGTAAAGATACTGTGTGCTGTTTCTAATTAAGTCAGACAACCTGAACAGCTGATGAGAAGAAAGCAGCACTGCAGGCAGAAGAACAGATGACCTCTCTGTTTCGTCATATAAAAATTCTGTAAGCAAATCTTACTATCTTGTCTAGTTGAGCAAGTGTTTTTTGTTCAGTTTAACCCCAATAGTTGGATAATTATGAGGCTTTTTTTTGCTATGTACCACCTAGCATCCGTACCATGCTAGCTTTCCACAGGAGCAGAACTAGCCAGTTACTTTATATCTACTAGTGCAATGGGCCTTGAGCAACCCCACTGCATAAAATCATAACTATCCCTTTAAGGACCTTAAGCACTCTGCTTATACTGACAAATAAATCAGGTGGAAAATAGAAAAGACATCTCTGCTGCACACCAAAAAGCTTTCTATTGGGCGTATGATAGGGCCCTTAAAAAATCAACTGAGTTCAAATCAAATCAATTCAACTGAAAAAATCAATTTGCTGAAATAAAAAGACAGAGATTCAGAATTTTGTAAAACAAACACACTAAAACTAGGAAATCATGCAGCTGATGTGTATATTTATGTGTATTGTGTTTATCTGCAGACACACCCCGGCCAGCCCTCAAAGGTAGACACAGCGAACAGGGCCATCATGCCCTGCAGGACGTCGTCAAAGTTAAAGTCACTGTTCTCCCACGACCTCGGGGCTCGCTCAGGCTTCCCCACATCTCCGTCTTTATACATAATGTAGGAGCCCCTGTGAACACACACACACACACACACACACACACACACGCCATATTTACATGTTTTATCCAGCAGTTATAAATGAGACTTAAAAGCCTGTTTGCAGCGAGGAGGGGTCTCATACCTGCATTCTGCCTGAGTTTGTTTCGAGCCGTCAGTGCAGTAGAAGAATTTGCCCTGATGGAAAACATGAACCAGTCAGTGTTAAAGAAAAATACAGGATTGTGACCTTATCAGTGATGACAGTCACGAGGCCTGCACACAGGTCTGAGGAAAGGTGTTTCTCTCCCTCCTTTCTTCTGTACCTTGAAGAGCTGCACTCCGATACAGGCAAACATGAACTGCAGCAGCGTGGTGACAATGACGATGTTGCCGATGGTCCGGATGGCTACGAACACGCACTGCACTACATGCTGGAAAAACAAAGACATTATGGTTAGTTTATCCTGTCCTAGAAACATCCTCTATTTGGTTTTCTTGTAGGCTTCCAGAGTTGTTAGATTATATATTTGCAATAATGTGATTCCTTTGCTCATTTGAAACATTTCATAGGGATTTGCAGTTTTCAACTCCATGCTGATACGTGTATTATTTTGTCTTTTTAAACAGATTACTAAATCAGTTATGACTGAGTGAATTCATCAAGTTAAATATTAAGGAGTTCAATGAATGCAAAGAAAGGCACTTTATGATCCTCGCCTTTTTATGTAGCCTCGCTGACTAAGATTTTTATTGAAATTTACTGAACTGTAACTGTGTTATACACCACAAAACACAAAGAGTGTAAGCACAGAATAATTCACTGAAATCAAATTATCCCTGTTAAATCTTAAATGTTTAGACTCAATTGCACACAACTTGGGTGCCTTTTGTGTGAATAAAGGTAAGCAATTCAGTGGAGAAACTTTTTTAATGAAGCTTTTACTACCATCACCACCAAGGAGGTAAAGTTTTTACCTGTGTTTGTTTATTTGTTAACAGGATAACTTGAAAAAAAGTCACATATATATTCAAGGAAAGATGGTCATGGCACAAGGGAAAAGCGATTGGATTTTGGAGGTGATTCAAATCTAAATAAGGATCCAGGAATTGTTTCAAGGATTAGTTGACAGTGCAAGATTGGGCAGTTTTTTTCAAATTTTTGGCAATGACTCGCCTGACAAAGTTTATGCTCCCTGAGCTCTCCTAGTTTGTTGTGCTTTTACTTTTTAAGTTGTTTTTCCAGCTAAGAGTACTTTACTTCTTGTTTGCATGCATTTTGAATGAAATAGAAGGAACTTTTGGGAGGTAATATTAGCATTGCAAGAAAAATAACTTTTCACAGATCACATAAGAAAAAAAAAAATAATGCAAATGGTAAAAAGTAAAATGTTTAATATCACATATAAGTTGCACATTACTATTGACTTGTCCACTGAGCTTTCAGAGAAAAAACTGATTCATCAGGTGGACCATTATAGGCCTTTTAGATCAACTAAATGTATGGTGGAGGAATTGGCATGGCTATCAAATGGTAGACTACAGATTGAAAGCCAGGTAGTAAATATATGACTCTTGCCAAAACCCATTGGGAGAAAAGGAAGAGCATCTTTTTCTTTAAGACAAACTTTCAGTGTTGACCTTTGCTCTTTTTTAAGTTAAGAAATGTCTGATAAAACTTGTACTACAGTTCTTAGCTAATCTCTTCAAAGGTTGCTAATGTTACAGGTTTCCATATGCTGCCAGCTTAACCAAGCCATGCCAACAACTTCCACCTCTTTTCTCCAAGGATGCTGATTGATCCAGTCATAAAACTTGAGGCTTTGCAAGACGGATTAGTCTGTTGACAGACATAAAATCTGGATGATTCAGTGCCTTTACTGTGATAGTGATTTCTATTGATTGAAACGAGACCCTTGAAGGTGTTGAAATGTCTTTTCTTTTCATCATAGTAAAAGCAGGGGGGATGCTCAGATGTGAAGCATTCAGCTACTGCCTGTCTGAGGTATCTTAAATCAAGTTACCATCTGATAGATGCTATCAATAATATAAATGTGTTAATTTCTAATTTCTAAATCCTGTAAAGATTGATGCTCTAGCTTTGAGTACACATGGGAGCGCTCTTACTTTTAGTCCCTTGGCTCTGTTGATGGCCCTTAGCGGTCTGAGCACTCTCAGCACCCTCAGGATCTTCACCACATTTATCGCACTGGACCTGAAACACACATCAGGTTAGTCGGATGTCCTGTGTATCTGGTTAGAATCAGACATCTTTGTAAGACTGGAACAACACACATCCACAGGTACTTTCAACAACATCTACCTGCGTGTTCGAACTAATGATACAAACTAAAGTGAATGTTAGAGATTACGGCGCAAAAACTGAAGTCAAATATATTTTATACGCTTACATGCAGTGATATGTTATTTGCAGACTTTATGCTAACAAGCTTGAATAAAACACATCTTACACTGCTTTTTATTTTTAAAACTATATCAGAAGATATTGGGAGGTGCCAATCATTTTAATATTAAACAATTAAGGATTTAGTTGAAGTTGGTAAAATAAACAAAACAGATATTAGTAAAACAAACTAGTAAAGATGGACATGATACACGGCACAACACACATACATTTACACTGCGTGAACATACAAACACAAGTACAGCACAGATAAATCCTCACAAACACACAAACAGACATTTACAGGCAAAAAGGGAGTTACTGTGCTGTAAGAGAGTATCAGTTCAAGCCAAAGGTCAAACAGTGTGACCTTTCAAAAGAAGAGTGAATCAAAAGAAAAGTTTAAATACTAACCAAAAGTCTAATGATACCTTGACATTTTGAATGTTATGCTAAATGCTCGGAAAAGGCTTCAACATTCATCCTTCTGTAACGTGAACCTGGCTGTCTGTGAGTAAGTTAATCTGAATTTCAACAGGTGCAAAAAGGCAGAAAAATCACCTTCTTATCTTTGATTGTTTTTTTTTTCATTGAGACTAACCAGTGATTCATTTAACTTCAGAAATGCTAAACCTTTTCCAATAGCGTAGCAAGAGGAAAGAAACCATGTTCAAAATGTCAAAGTTTCCTCTAGAGGGGGTGAATTTAAGGGGTGACTTAAGGGGAGTGACATTACTTTTTGAGGAAAGAGAGCAGGAGACGCGCTGTGCAAATTTTACACAGGAAGGTACGTTTTGGGGGGGGTTAAAGGTAGGTCATGTATCGTGGGATGTTGTCAGTAATATATAACAGTCAAATTAGCTGAGATGATTTCTTTTAGTCAGAATTAATCAATGTATGTATTATCAACACTATATCTCTTTAACACTACTGAATGTAAAATTTGTATATTTGCAAACTTATTTTTGTTGCCTAGAATCATAACTTTTACACCAGCGAGTTACTGCCTAATTCTACCCTGTTTTCTGAGAAAGAAGACATAAGACACCCTAAAAATGTTGATTAAAGAGCCCATATTCTGCTTTTTTGGTTTTAGTATGACCTTTACTGGGTTCAGAATGTCTCCTCCGTCTCACTGCCCGGCCTCTCTTCGAATAAACCTACCAGTGTGATGTCATACTATTGCTTCGTTGGCCATTTGCTCATGCTAGCAGGTCCATTGCAGAGCAGAGACATTAGAATGAATGTAGAGTTGTTGACAATATGCCTTTGAGCAGCACTAAACTAACCAAATAACCACAGAGATGACCTGCAAACCAATCACTGGGCTCATATTGGGAAGGAAGCCTTAAAGGGGCAGGAGCTTTGACAGCTTCAGACAGACTGAGAATACAGCTGGATCAGGGGTAGTCAGTTTATGAAAACTAAAAGGCTTTTAAAACATTAGTAAATGTGAAAATGGCCTATAAGTCATCAAAAAAGAATATATGGACCTAATCTAAGGTAAAATATGATCTCTCTAACAATAATATGAGACTTTTCATGATGTAGCACAGTAAAATTATGCATCGTTTCATGTATTTTGTAATCTATTAATAACTTGTAATCACAAGAGAGCAAACAGAGCGTCAGCTCACATTGACCTCTGTGTGCAGCTGTGGGTTGGGTCTTTTATTTCATTTCTACAATAGGAGGCAGCTTTACATCCAATGAGAACTGCAGAAAACAGACATTTGAAAAAACATTATAACAGCCATCAGTTTTGAGCCCTTTGTATTCTTTGATAGCACCAGGGACATTATTTACTTTATCACAAAAACTGCACAGTTTTTGCCAGAAATGAACTCAAGTCTGTTTACATATTGTAAAATTGGAGAATCCATCCCCCTATACTGCAGCCAGAAACAAAATCTACAAATATATGAGCAACTCTATGGATTTTTAATGTGTTTAGGTCAATAAACCTGTTTGCAAAGCGAGGAACAAGGAATTCTAAATCAACAAAACAGATGTTAGGGCTGAGCTGACATTGGCTTGGTGATTGTGTTAGGATCACCATCAGCTATCAGTTACAGTCTGTGTTTTTATGGTATAAGTATAAGTATATTCCGATTAGGATTAGGAAAAATCTAGTCATTAGAGGAGTTTCTGACATTTATCTTGTATTTGCTCCTTCATGGTTTCTCTCTCTTAGATGAGGATCTGAAGGAGTATTATTTCAGCTTGTCACCTCATTGATTCGTACATCTAATTTATAATTAGCATTCCTTCATTCAACAAATCAAAATAAACCTGTTTAAATCACATACAGGTGCAGCTGCTTTGATTTCCCCTTTCCAGCCAAATGCCTCCCGAATACCATCCAAGTTTTAGCCAATTACCAGCCACCTTACAGCCACTGGGAGTCCCAATGCTCTTGCAGAGTTTTCCAATGAGATGGTGCTTCCCTCAAAAGAACTCATCCACTGGGCTGCAATTTTCGCCCTCATTAGAGCAACATTAGCTAGAACGTGTTTGTCACGCCATCACCAGGGATCTCATTACAGCCATGATGGTGGGCAGGACCCAGCAGGTTCCAGTCACAGACCAGTCAAGACTAAGTCAGGGAAAGTGGGGAAAATTTAAGTTGCTCCATCTGTAATTAAATACTCTGACAACTTACAACTTACTTTGCTTACCTAACTTACTTTAAGCAAAAAAAAAAAAAATTCTTGCCTGCCAAGAGATTGTTCCACACTGTGTGACGTCAGGTTAGAGCTATCAGTTGAAGAACGTGTTTTAATTTATTTATTTCTAGAGGATTATTTTATGATAAATTTTAAAGAGGCACTCTGTTATTGTGTTACTATCTTGAGCAAAATGGTATCAAGGGAAACAACCAGCAGGATGCAACATCATGACAATTACTTTGGCTGATATATTCAAGACAAATCCCACACACGAGCTACTTTTAACAGGCAGAAACCACTGAGTTTGAGCATTCAGGTGTCTTTTCTATAACCTGGGAGAGTTCAGTTTCTGTAATTATGTTCATTTAGTCAAGTTTGACAAAGCATGATTAGCAAACAAATCCTTATTTTGTAAAAATCATGGCTACAATAATGTTAGAGGGCCCATAATAAAAAATGCCTGCAAGAGGACATTCTAGTATGTACTTAATGCAGAAGCGTACAATGTTTTAATCCCCAATTTAATATCAATAAAGTGTAATCCTTCTAAAGTGTCCACTAAACTTCTTCTGATAACATCAGATTAGGGTCTTATTTTCCATCTTCTCACATTAGATAAGGCTTTAACTTAACTCTCCAAGATCATAGAAATACCAAATCAAAAGAGTGACAGTTTTACACATTAAAGGTGAAGGTCTGTTAAGGGGGTTATTAATACGGACTAATGTGGACTTACTTCGAGAAGTCTAGACTATTAAGCATTAGAGACAGAGAGTGTAGCATAGCATATTAAACATCAGAGATATTGCAGCGTTCAAGGAGTTATTTGCTACAAGAAGCAAAGCACATTTTTAATAAACACCACAAAGAGAGAGGGATAGAGAGAGATAGATTGGAAGTAATGAAGTGTAAAGTTGTTAGAGAATAGAGAGAAGTGTGAAGCATGAGGCAATTTACAAATGAAAAACGTTGTCCTCACTTAGCCACTTAACAATTTGATTTGTGTGATCTTAGGTTGGACAAGGATCTCTTACATTAGTCATTACGTGGCTGACTAGTCCAGTGTATTAACATCTAATGATAAAGGTGTATGTTCGATTTTAATTGCAGGGTTCAACAGCCTTGTAGTTGAAGCATAACACCAGATAATTTTGTCAATATCAGTGCATTCAATTATCATAAAAACCAGACAAGTGCAAAACATGCAGCAGAGAACAATTCGTGCTACTCACTGTATTCCAGAGGAGATGAGGGACACACTGACAACCACGAGGTCCAGAATATTAAAATAGTTTCTACAGAATGAACCTTTGTGGAGAAAGGCTCCATAGGCTGTCATCTGTAGAGTGAAAGTTCATATTTTAAAAGCCAAATAAAGAAGGATAATGTCATAGAAATACAGATTGGGAATTTGTACCTAAAATAAAGTAAACAAGATTTTACACCTAAGTATATGTTATTAAAATGATCAGAAAGTCAAAAGTCGATTGTTCGATAACATTCTCAAGAAGCTGTAAAAAACACTAACAACTGAAAAGCAAAATAACAGTGGCAAAACTGCAATTCTCTTGCAGAAAAAGATTAAAAACTGCACATACTGTTCATTTATGCACATCCTCAACACTGAATATACCTTAAGGATGATCTCGATGGTAAAGAGCCCGGTGAAGACATGGTCTGCATAGCCCAGGATCTGAAATACAACCAACAACATTGTTTATGTTTGTTTCGACTGTGATTTTTAACTTCTATGTGAGAGAAAGAGCGATCTTCAGAAGAAGCAGATGTCTCAGGTCAATGGTGCTCAACATAGTCTGCAAACCTTTCTGTGTTATCCTGTCTGAAATGTTCCACTAATTCACTTTGTCTGTTTAAAATGAAGCATTGTAAAAAAAAAAAAAACTGGCATTATAAATTTTGGTTTTAAATAGAGTGAAATACTTCTGTGAAACAAATAAGTTAATATCAAACACTGCTTTTTTGTTCTAGCTCCTTTTAGACTTTGCGATTATATTGATTGATTTATTGGTATTCTGTTGTTAAGTTTAATTACTTCTAAAAAACCTTTCATGGTTTTCACTCTCTTATTATTCATTATGTTTTAATTTGCTCAGATTAAATAAAATATACTGATACATGGTTCTGATATTTGTTCTTAAGAAATTGTAATATCCAGTGCAATATCCTTACTGCCAAACTTTGCTCTTCGGTCAAATGTGCTCCACACAAACAGTATTGTCATATTATATTCTTACTGTATATACTGGTAATGTTAAGTGTGTAAATTCCTTGGCCTTGTTTATTGTTTCACTTTTATTTATTTAGTTTTTCCTTCATTAAGAAAGTTGATATGTCTGATATGGCATGTTGTTACTCGCTTACTTAAATTATTTTATGCTCTTATTTATTTAACTGTCTAAATCTGATATTCCTACTGCTATAGTGTGCAACTGAAACAACAGAATTTCCCCTTGGGAATTAATAAAGTATTTCTGATTCTGATTTTTAACACCTTTTACTTTCTGCCAGTGAACTGAATCAGTGTTGTGCAAAGATGTCAAAAAAAGAAAAACTTGGTTGATCAAAACTACACCCACCCACCAATCAATCCATAGGTCTTTAAAAAAAAGAGTCCTGAATGTAATCTGACTGGCTGACTCTTCTATAGTATTTCAGCTGTAAAGAAAAACTACTAGACAAATAACCATGATGAAAAAAAACATAAAAAATATCCATCATACATTGTTTTTCATTTTAACAAGCTGGTAACACATGAACAAACTTGGAAACTGCAGATGTTGCATAAATGACATAAAACAGCTCTGAGTCACAACAGCTAAATCATCAGTTCAACTGGGATCGTGTCAGAATAGACCACCAAAATGTGCCTTTTTTTGCATTTCACACAGTTACGCAACTTAAAAAATATGTGAAATATATATGGGCAAGGAGACGTTCTCATGGGAATAGATGTGCCATATAATATGGCACACAGAAAAAAGTGGTGTTATACCCTCTTCAGGCATGTCCATGTTGTCAGAAAAGAGTGCTTGGAAAAGAAAAATAGTTACGAGCACAGCTATGTTTAATCTAATATATCCAAATATTAATATATATATGCCGACAAAGACTCATTGCATTTGTTTGGAATAAACATTTTTATTTCTAATTTTGGAAATATTTTGGAAAATTTAAAGATACCTCAACATCACTCTCTTAAGCCTGGTTCAGACAAAAGATTCAAGATGAGATGAGCTGAATCTTGACACTGTTCCCAGTGTAACATTTAGGCCTGTGAATTCACACTGCTGCACCTTAAAGTGACCATGTGTCATCTTCACAGAAAAAAACCCTATGCTTCACAAGGCCGTCTTCTTGCTGCATGTTCTCGTAGGAAGAAACATGAATGAGGACAGTGGTAGTGGTTTACTTGATACAGCTGCAAGAGGATCAAGGCCTGGAGCCATCAAACGGGGTACCAGGGACTTACTCAAACTTGTGTCGCTAATGCTGTGAGTTTGAGGCTGGAGATATCCCACAATATGGCATATTCCCTCAGTTACTCAGGGAGCAGTTTGTGATTAAAGGAATTTGTACTGCCTGTCAAGACAAACACTAGCGCTTCCTCAGTATTTAACTGAGGAAACAGCTGATAATAACACTGCTCATCTTGGTAACAAGTGAGCTATAACCTTTGAAAAATTGTACGGCAGACTGCGTATGGCATAACCCATTGCACACATTTTCTCTGACGACTCTAAGGCTCTGATTGGGGGTTTAAATGTGTGACATACCTGACGTGCTTAGACCAGCTGCTGGCGATTTGGCTCTGAATCGCAGGCAACACTATCAGCCAGCTTAATTACCTCCACCAAGGAGGTTATGTTTTCGCCAGGGTCTGTTTGTTTGTTTGTTTGTTTGTTTGTCTGTTAGCAACATTACACAAAAACTGCTGGATGGATTTACATGAAAATTTAACCAGAGATGTGGTTTGGTTCAAGAAAGAAGCTATTACATTTTGGTGGTGATCCACATGTTTGTCTGGACGCAAAAAATTCCCAAAAAATTCCCAAAAAATCCCATGAGTTAACATTGGGTCGTATTTTAAAAAATCATATCTCTGACATCACTTGATACATTAGTTCCAAAATTTACAGGATAATTTATATAATATAACTCTATCATCAAGGTAAATTTCATCTGGATCCCATCCAGATTGACGTCATAAAAAAAACCACTGAAGTTTAGAATGGCAAATCCCTTTCATTTCCCCTCAGCTGCTGTGAGGGTTCTGCCCCCTGTAGGTCATTATGGTTGTAGTTTATTTGAAAACTGACGTCAATGTTTTTCAAGCCCATGTCACTACATTTCCCAGCTTCCCTTGCAATGTCAGTGGAGGAGAGACTCTGCCGTCCAATCAGAGCGCGTGGTGATCCAGAGTTGTATCTTTTACAGGGGTTGTGGAAAAGCCATTCCCGTAACTGAGGTCTGCGCTCTCCGAGTGCTTTACTAGTACAAACTGCAATGGCTCAATTCCACTGCAACCACCGTAAATCTTTGTTCTGAACTGGGCTTCAAATATCAGCGAGCCCTCATATTAATACAACTAAAACAGTGGAAAGACACATGCAGTTTTTGAAGGGTTCATACTGAGTTTATGAGCAGCTGTTGAATGGCTCCACACTGCACTGAAATAATAATAAGGTTGAGGTTTGAGGATAACACATTCTGATCTGACTTCAATAGACCCTGAAAACAGAGTAGAGGCTGAAAGCAAGATGTATTATATCATTAAGGTTTCATACCCAGGTTAATTAAGTTGGACTTATACACTGCGGGACATAGTTTAACCAAAGAAAATACAATAAAGTAGATCTTTATTGGCCCTCAGGGGAGGATGCCTTTTTCTCTGAGAGGACAGAAAAGCAGAAACAGCACAAACACTGTGCCATCTTTATGTCAAACTGCGGCTTACAAATTACACTCATAAACGCTTAGCTGCATTAATGTATAGGCAATATAGGGCTTCACTGGTGTGTACAGCAACTCAGCGTGGATGTTTCTTTCATGAATAAAACAGTTCATATTGAAAGCTCACATTGCATTATTACAAGACAAATTTCCTACCTTTATTCCTACAGAAAACAAACCTATAAATGTTATTTTTTTCTTGTATTTTGAGTAAAAGTTGATTAATTTGTTGCTTTAGATTAACTTTAAATTACTTTTTAGTGCCACTCTTGCTAAAAATAAAGAGCTAAATTGACAAAATAAAACTTAACAGGCGTTTCACATCTCCTGAACATGAAGTTAATCACAGCTGCGGTACTCTGGGAGAAATCTCATTAAGTGTAACAGGCCAGTCGCAATCAGCGCTGCTTCTTCTATATGTTGCTGTCGGCTAAAATCCATTTAGCACAGAATGAATGTGTGTGGGCAGCTAACAAGGGCAGCAGTTTGATTTAGTTTGTAGTTTTACGTGTGTTTGGGTCCAGAAGAAGATGTTTTTTTGTGTGTGTGTAACCTGGTTTCTGAAGGAGTCATGCTTGACCGGGTCTTCTGCTGCCAGACTGATGCTGCTGAGCAGGATGAAGAAGAGGATGAGGTTGGTGAAGATGTTGTGGTTGACGATCTTGTGACAGAGGACCCTGAATCTAGAACACAGAAGGGAAAAGGAGGCGGAGAAGGAATGAGCAGACCATAATCAAGCCTCTTGTTGCATAAAGAGATAATCTTAAAGAACATAGCAGACAGGGAGGAGGGGGGAGAGGAGAGGAGAAGAGAGGAGGGGAGAGGGGAGGAGAGGAGAGGGTGTGGGATCGTCTTACTTGTTGGTGTGACTGAAGACGAAGAAAGCGCGGGCCTCGGGCATGGGCACAGCCTTCTCCTTCAGCTGAATGTCGGAGAGTGGTCGTGGCCTTGGGCCCACTGGCATCTCTGGCTCATCATCATCCTCATCCCCTGATGAAGGAAGTTAAAAATAGGAAACTGCAGTGAAAACAGTGAAAGGAGAAGTGTTGAGCACTGCTTCCCAAAACTGTTGGCAGGGGCTGCTGTGAAATTGTCACATGAACAACCACATCCACCAGATTAACCAGGAAAAATCCTTCAAAGCTGACAATGAAGATTAGATGGGGTATAAAATAAAGTGCTACCAAAAATATAACGAGCCAATCAATTAGACGTTTATTTGTAAAGCACTTATCAAACAATATTACATAGCATTAAGTGCTTTACATTAAAAATATAGATAAAGATATAAGGGGATACAATTAGACCTCTTAGGTATAAAACAAGACTGGGCATGTCCATGTTTTAAGCTTTTGAAAACAACAGGCAGTTTGAGTTTTGTGCCAAGTCCTTGTAGAAAAACATCCAACTATGAAGAGAATAATGTAAATCAGGGTTTGTTTGTTTGTTTCAAAATTTCTGGAAAGCAAATAAATGCGGCAGTTCAGGTTACTAACGCTACATCATCACTTTTAGTTTTTGTATCAGTAGGATCTTGTAATGAGTGCCTACAAATATAAAAGAATAAATTACCAATGTAATCATTGGCAGGGTATGGGTTCTTCTCCTCACTCTCATCTCCACAGTAATCATCCATGTTTATCTGCAGCAAAAGAGAATAGAAGTCATTAATTTCACTTATTTGACTCAACAGAGTCTGTACTTCCTTGGTTTATCTGAGGTAGCATGTCTCTGTGTACCTTAGTGGCAGTGTTTGTCTCTCCATCAGAGGTGATGGACTTTAACTCAATCTTCTCCTTCTTCTCTTCCTCCAGAGGTGGCTTCTCATTATCATGACGCTTCTCCGGACTGGCCAACCTGAAGACAGAAAGAGAGACGATGACCTTTACTCCAGCACAAATGCCTTTCCTGTCCCCATAGCAGTCCTATGAGATGGATCTTAGTAAGTAATGAATGAAATTCAGGCATATGTTAACCTAATGTTTTACAGTAAATCACATATCAGTGGTGCAGAATCATCAACTACATTAGTACAAGGGACAGTTTTGTTCTACTGGATTTAAATATAATTGAAAAATGTGAATATTTTGGTCTAAGTTATTGAAAAGAAATTCCAAACAGTATTTCTTTTCCTTTAAAAGCGAGGACAGTCCGTGTCATCCATACTCCTGCTGGCCACTTGAGGCAATTGCAATATTTTGGCTTTTTCTGTGGGGCTGTTATGTTCTCTATTACTAGACTTTCCTCTAATTAAACGGTCTCCTGGTTGAATGTTGGCTAAAAATGGCTGACAGGTGGATTTCTGTAAAGCAGATCAAACAGGTTTTTTAATCAGGCTCTGATTAAAAAAATGGTTCAAATCTCCATTGTTTTGGGGGTTGCATTAATAGTTGTAGGGATTTAATGACAAAAAACACACTCTTTAAACCACAAATCCCCCTCACATAATTCAAGTTTCATGATATTCTAGGCGCTGGTTTGGAAGCTGTGGGGTCCTGATGTGGACCAGTTGGTAATCACTGATATGAGGTAAACAGGTATTTTCCGGCAGAAGGAGAGTCTTTATAATCAAATGGAGGGGCCTGTTGGAAGGTAAAAGGTGGTTTTATGTTATTCTGTATTTCATATAAACAAAGTGTACTGTACTGCTGAAATTATGCTCCAATCTGCAAGAAAACCTATCATTCTCTTTGCTTCAAAGTGACCTGAGATTCCAGAATTACCAGATAAAACTAGTTTAGGCAGAAAGGCAAAGAAGGCAAATGTCAGCCTAACTTAAAAGCTTGAAGCTCATGTCCTAATTGTTAAGCATTTTTAGTGCTTTGATTTCAACGCTTCAGTATCAGCATCCTAAAATGCCTCAGGCCATTTCTGACGGTCTTAGTTATTATAAGATAAATTTCTCTCTTGATTTTGTTGAGAATGGACAGGCTCTCGCCCCCTCTGTTCATTATTTTTGGCTTTGCTTTTTTCTGTCAAACTGTCTTATCCTACTTTTTCTGCTTTACCTTGCTAGTTTCTTCCTCTCCTTCTCCTCTTCCTCTTCTTTCTGTGCCGATGTCAAGCTCTCAGCGTCTGCCAGATTGTCCACAGCGATGGCCAAGAAGACATTCAGGAGGATATCTGATCAGAGGGGTGGAGTTAAGGTAGTTGCTGAACCATAAGATAATCATTGTGGTCGGTTGTAGACAATCCTGATCAGCTTGGTGATCATAAGAAACCCTGAAAGACACTGAACTCCATTGAAAAATCCTCCCTATGAAAAAAAAAACACTTTCTCTATGCCAATGCATCTCAATAAGGGGCTGGATGAGATTATATTCACATCACAATCAGACATATTGTTATCCATTTGATACCATCAGAGTCAGCAGAATCAGTAAACAAGTCGGGCTGTCAATCACCAGCCCAGACCTTTTGTTTTTACTCATCATTCATTTGGCTTCCAGCTTCATTCAGATTCTCACTACGCAGGCTGCTGTGTAGTTTTTTGTGTGTGCATCTGCAGCAGCAGGATACAGTTTCCGCAGATGAAGAGGATGATGAAGTAGATGCAGACGAGCATGCCGGGAAAGGACGGTCCTCCATAAGCCATGATACCATCATACATCACAGAGTTCCAGTCCTCTCCTGTCAAGATCTAAAAAGAAAACAAAGACATGAGTTAACATTTCGAACAAAACCCGAAAGAAATTTCTCGTAAGAAAAACAAATGAGACTTCAAAGTTCCAAATTTTTTATGTGCTTCTCTGTTCATAACTGGATTATTATTTGCATTTCTTTAAGGCAAATTGTTTACAGGACAAAAATACCTAAGACACAAGAAATCTTATATTTAATCACACCGTACCTGTACTGTATGTAATCATATGGTATATTATTTATGTTAAGTAGTTGTGTTGTTTAAGTAACGTGGTTTATCTCATGTTTCCGTCTGTTTGGACCCCTTTCTTGTTGGTAAACAGTTCTTTTATGTGGGTACTGAAGGCAAAACAACCCTCCAGGGGTATTAGCCAGTGCTAGCCACAAAGTAGTTTTTGGCTTTCTCTTGACGCTAGGGAACCAACTGATGGGACAGTGTTTAAAATCATGGTACCCATGTTACCTTGTAATACAACTGGAGCATAACGTTAGTTCTGGCAGGACACGGAGTGAAGATTGTTAACATGCCAGCATCCTATTATTAAACAGCTGATCCAAAGCTCAAAATGGCCAGTTGATACCTTTAACCTGCCACTGGCTGAATGCACTCAGGCCTCCTTCTTAAAGCTGTTCTAGCCTGCCTACTCCTCACTGCTCCTGCTGCAAGCTGCTTTGCAACCCTCCTCCACCCCAGCTCCCTTGTGGAGGGCAGGGACGTGTGCAGTTCTTGTTTAGGGTTTCCACAATTGGCATGTAGAAAGTCAGGGGGACCCCCATCAGAGCCATACTGACAAATTCAAAATATGATAGTAAATGCAAATAAAGCAAATTTAAATAACTGCTTTTGTGTCTTTTTTTAAACAAAGTGGTCCTGACAGAAACACATGCTTGGTGCTATCCTTTGGTGGCAGTTCATGTTTGCCTCCAGTATTGCAGTGTTTTGCACCGAGCTGATGCCACGACATCAAGTAGTGTGGAAGTTGTAATGTATTTTACTGTATCTTACGTTGTGTTGTAATGTTTTGTATTTTGTCATAACATCCTCTGATAATTATTTAGATAATAGCTATCCCATCTTACCCCATCCTTCTGTATCATTACCTGAAACACGGTGAGCAGAGACTGGGGGAAGTTGTCAAAGGTGCTGCGTCGAGTCTCGTCGAAGTTGAATTTCCCCCCAAACAGCTGCATGCCGAGCAGGGAGAAGATGATGATGAAGAGGAACAACAGGAGCAACAGGGAAGCAATGGAGCGAACTGAGTTTAGCAGGGAGGCCACCAAGTTTGAGAGAGAGTTCCAGTATCTGAGGGAGAGATGTCCAGTCAGTGTCAGCATAAACAGAAGAACATAAATCAAGTTATTGCTGACAAAACTATTTCTGTCTGAGCTTCTCAGTTTGTCTCCTATTTCCCCTCTATTTAGCACAGGACGCTTCACGCTGAGGACGCTCAGTAACATAATAGTTATGATGGTCTCTCACTGCCGAGAACTGCTGTGGATGACTTTCAAAAGTTTGTGGAAGGAGACACTCTCTGTCAGCAAAACTTTATTCAATAATTGTCAGAGATGGACAGAATTACCTGGTTATTTTGAAGATTCTGAGCAAGCGTACACAACGTAACACAGAGATGCCGAGAGGAGACATGATCTTAGTTTCCACCAGGATGGTTTCAAGGATCCCTCCACATACCACGAAGCTGTCGAAGCGGTTGAAGAGCGACACAAAGTATGCCTGCAGAGAGAAAAGTGAGGAGTAATGCAATTTTTGAGGGACAATTCCCATCTTGTCTTTCTCTAAGTGCTTTTACAACTTCAGTCCTTTTGCTTTGCTCTAACTCAAATGGTAAAATAATGCATTATTATATTTTTCCCTTGTTTGTTTTGTGTTTACACTGCCGTGCTGTAAGCTGGTCTAGAACACACTTAAGGAAGGGCTTTCCAAATGCTTTCTTACTGCATCAATAAACAAATGATGTGCTTACTAACACACTTAGCATTGTGGAGCACTATTAAGTAAGATAACCTGACATGAAAATAAGCTGGTTTGGCTTGTGGCAGAGAGGAGGTCAAATGTCTTATCAGCATTTTTTTTTGAGAACTTATTCTTTATTTAATCAACAACCAAAAATAACATCTGGCACAAAATACATGTTTTTTTTCTTTTTTTTTTTTCCATTATATCCACGTCCAAACCACTACCACAACTGTCAGTTGGTTCCACAGAGCGTGTATCAGTTCATATATATGTAACAAAAATAAACAAATGAATTAATAATAATAGCAAAAACAAGTGATTATAAACATGCACACAAATCAACAGAAATGAGATTGATTGGATTCAATAACATATTGAAAAAAAAAAAGAAAAAAAAAAAAGGGGGGGGGGGGGGGGGGGCAGTCACTGCTTCATTGAGGTGGTAACAGGTCTCCATCTGCTAGCAAATATATGGCTCTTAAGCCTTAGGGAATATGTAATCTTTTCCATATGGAAAATTTCCCAAATTTTTTCAAGCCACACATTATAGGTTGGGGGGTCAGGCTTTAACCATCTAACTGTTATACATTTAGCAGCGGCTGTTAGCAAAATTTGCAACAAATATATGTCTCCGCTGTTCACAAAGTTAGCTGGAATTGCACCCAGTAATGCCACCTGTGGTTTCATTGGTAAATCTCTATGGAAAACTTTTTTAAGTGTTTCATACACTACTTTCCAGAACTGAGTCAGTTTTGGGCATGCCCAGAATACATGGGTGTGGTTGCCTGTGTGTGTACCACATTTTCTCCAACATATATTCGAATATTTGTGGTCCATTTTTGCAACAATAACTGGGGTGCGAAAAAACCTTAGCAACAACTTCCATTTAAATTCTCTCCACACACTGGAATTAGTCACAGTATGTGCATCCCCCACACATCTCCTCCCATTCCTCTGTATATTCGCATTCATCTCCACCTCCCATCTTCTTTTTATATGGTAAGTATTGCTCAAGATGGCATCCAGGATTATCTGGTATAGATGGCTGATGCATTTTTCCCCTCCCACCTCTGTCTGGACCTTAATCAGAAACTTTTCAACTGGAGTAGGTTCTATAATTCGATTCCACTCTTGATGTTTCATTAGGAAACTCCTTAACTGCAGAAAGCGGAAAAAATCTGTATTGGGGAGCTGAAATTCATTCTTAAGTTGTTCAAAAGATTTGGTCTTATCAGCATTTTAACAGATGGATATATGTGTTGAATATGTGAAACCAAAAATGATATAAAAGTTAATATACCCCAGATCAGGGAGCTAAACCTCTCTAATATCTCTCTTCGGCCATTAAGGTTCATTTTCTGCATTAAAATAGCTTAATTTTAGGATAACGGCAAAATGAAGATAACTGAACGATTCAAATGAAATAAAATCTCTTTAGATGAAATCAAGTTAGGTCAACTTAATGAAGCCCACAGAGTTTAAAAACTATTTTACTTACAACATGGCACTGTGTTCAAAACAGCATTTCTTTTACATGTCAGCTGACGTTTTAGCTCACTGTTCCTTCTCATTTTATCTTTGTATTAATTACTTAGTAATTATCTTTTGTGATTCCTTTTATAAATGTTTTATTCTGGTGTGTTCTTCCTTTGTCATTGTGTCTGATGTGTAAAGCACTTTGAACTGGCTTGTTAATGAAAGGTGGAATACAACAATCTTCCCTTGTCTTTCCTTTGTCATTTAGGGGGTACTGAGTCAGTATAGATGACAATTGCTACATTTACACAAGAGCTTTAATTCCCCTTTAATTCAGAATAAAACTTAAATCCTCTTTAAAAAGATTAAAAATGGCCTTGTAAACACCTAATTCCGAATGAAAATGACCATTCTGAATTAAACTTAATTTCAAAGTATCATGTATACGTTCATTCCTGAATTTCCCCTCTGGGGATCAATAAAGGATTATCTTATCTTATTCCGCTTTAAATTAATTCCGGTTGTTCTGTGCATGCTCGTTCCCTTGTCCTGTTGTGATGACGCACATACTCCGCGCTGACTGGAAAATATTCCAAGAATCGCTGCCCGAAGCAAGCGTAGGACTTGAGCTGAGACAATTTATTTAATTAGAGCCTTAGAATATTTGGAGATAATGAAAAGAGCAGATGGACGGTAGCATAAAAATGTGGACCTTTTAAAAGTTGTATATTATCATGTGATCTTCCACGTTGTAGCCGAAAATAAAAGTGGGAACTGGAGTTTGTTTACTTCCGGTAGACGTACATACGTCACGTCTGCCGCCTGTCCAATCAGAACCATTCCCAACCCCCAGACCTTAAGCTGAATTGAATAAAAGTGAATAAACCTGTTCTCCATGTAAACCTCAATTTGGGATTACCATTTCCATGTAAATGCAAAGGAGAATACTTTAATTCTGAATTATTTAATTCTGAATACCTAATTCCGAATTAAAAAACATCAGGTAACTGTGGCCATTGAAGTAGTAGAGGAAATAATTGTAGCAGGTAAGAGACAGAAGCGGTCCCAAGTGTGGCTAATTTTCACACAGCTGTGTGAAAATTAGCAACAAGTAGAACTGAAGATACAACATTAAATATCAGGAGTAAGATGTGCTTGAAATGGTTGACATCGAAAATCTGGGCAGGACAACTTTTTCCCACTCATAAATCAACAAGAATAATTGCAAAATCAATCAAAAATTGCATCAATAAAAGGAAACAGTAATTGCACTAGTATCAATAAAATCATATAATTTCCCATCTCTAATCTTTTGGCTAAAGGTCGCAGTTCTTTGGCGAGAAGCAGCACTGGTTCATGCACCGGACATTCAGCTAAAAAGAAGCCACTTAGCCCATCTGTAGCTGCATGATAAAGTCACTTAGACCAAGAGGCAGGAGGGGACAATCACTGATCAAGAAAAAAAAGAAAACCCAAGGAAAAGGATGGACACTTCTCCCTGTTGGAAGTTACTGTACAGCTAGGTCAGTTCACAGCTGCTATTCCACAGTGACAAAGTTGCTTTAAATTATAGTAACGGGTTTAATTTTTCAGCAGTTAATGCCGTCGAGTCTTGTAGCACTCCTCTGATGAGATGGGGAATAATGTTAGCCTATCACTAATTTATGCTACAGTGGTTGAGACCCCATATGTTAGCATATGATTATCATGATCCTAAATATTCTGTTATTTAAAATTATCTTCAGGCTGTATTACTGACATAGCTGTAGGTGCTTATACCACAGTGATTCATCAGCCTGTTCGCCTTCATGCTCAGATGTCTGGGTCGATGGGATTCTCACTACAAATGGACCACTACAGAGTTTGATTGAGTGTGAGCTTGGCTTTTTGTTCAGGAATGGCACATGATGATCATTTTTGAAAAAAAAAAAAAAAAAAGCAGCAGCTTTGCACTTACCTGAAGACCCAGGCTGTACATCTTCAATAGCATCTCGCCGGTGAAGAGTGCAAGCAACACTTTGTTGGCAATGTCTGAGTGGGAGGAGAGAAAAGGGAAACAGAGTAGAAGAGGTATGAAAAGGAAGAAAGCACTTAAAGACAGAGTCCAAAAAAGGTCAGTGATCATCTCTAAAAAGAGGGAGAGTGCTACGTCCATGTGTGTGTTTGTGTACCTTGTACGTCTGTTAACCATTGAGGCTGCTGGTGATGTTCTGAGGCGATGGTCAGAGTGTTGAGGAAAACCAGGAAGATGACCAGCCAATAAAAAACCTGGGATTTAACCGCTGCCCGGCACTTCCTCCTACACAGCCGGTTCCACCTCCGAGAATATCGACTGATGAGGGAGAGGCAGAAGTAAAGAGATGGAGAAGTGAGGAAAGGAAGGGAAAGACATGGAGGCAAAGAAAGGCATGCGGAGAGGGCGAGGAACAGAGACAGAAAGAGAAGAAATGACAAAAAAAGAATGAATGACAGAAATAAGTGTAGAAGGAAAAAAGAAACAGAGTCTATTAGTCCGTCTGCAGAGTTATGATGAGATCAGCCCTCAGTCTGTTGTGGTCTGTTGTTTGAGAGCAGAGCTGTGGAACAGTAAGTCACCCACAAAAATGTTTCACACCGAGAAAAAGACAGCATGAGGAGCTTTGTTGGAGAATGAGAGATGAACCATTTCAGAATAAGAAGCAACCTAATTCATATTCAAATGAGATTTGTGATATCACCAACAAAATTACAAGTTGCAAAAGAATTGCAGATTTTTCTCGTTTGACACAAATCCAAGAGTTCTTCTGTATTGTAATGAAAAAAAGCCTCTTCTGAACTTCTATTGACCTCAAAAGGAACAGGGAGACATATGAATAAGAAGAGGACCCACTTAAAACTTCACAGCTCCCATTTTTATCCACAATCTATGTACCAACATTGGGGACAATCAAAATCAAACCATAATCTTTTAAAATAAATGCAACAAGAGAAAGATTTGGATAAATTCCTTGACGTTGTCCACAACATAAAAAAGAAACAAATGATGAAATCACTTTGTTAAATGCAGCGTCTGATTGTATTTTCCCTTTATTATTATACACATCTGGATGCTTAGAAAGACCAGGCTGCCATTAATGAAGAGGGGGCTTCTGCATTTAAGGGCCTTTCAATTCCAGATTTTGTGTTAACTTGTTTAAATATTACATTGTGATCAGACTTAAGCTTCGTTTGGGTTGGTGTGTTGTAGTGGATGGTTTAAACCAAAAGGGAGAAGAATGATGATACCTATTGAGGTTGTCATTATTGACTCATTAGCTTAAATCAGCTTCACCTGTGTGTCAGTTGAGACGCCATGAGATGCAAGACACCGGAAATCACAGTTTGATGTTGTTCTTTAAGACACAGCACTGGGATACAGGATTTTGTATTCCCTTAACCCAAAACAACCACCACCAAACAGAAACTAGAGGACAGACACCGAAAAGAGAACAGACTAGTCCTAGCATAGAGTAAGCTCAAGAACACAAATGGCCCTTTTCGAACAGCACGTCTTAGCCCTACTCTACTCGGCTCGGCTTCCCGGACTCTACCCGGCTCTACTCTACTCGCATTGTGCTGCTTTTCCACCAGACCGGTTACCTGCCCAGCGGGGGCGGGGTCGCCATAACACAGCTGGGCGACACTGCGTTCATGTCATTTTGAGCGTGACACAACAATCAAAACAATGGAGGACTTGGAGGCAATAGTATACTTGCTGATCGATCTGTGGCTTTTTGTTACAAACCGAATGAAAGAGGAAAGCAGAAGAAGGCTGCAAGCGGCGAGGAGAAATACTGAGGACGAAAGCAATCGAGCTACAAAGAAAAGACGTACGAGGGTAAGCTAATGGTAGCTACTGCTAGCATGTTAGCTAGCTCATCGCGCTCATGACTCATCGGTGACAACATTCTCTGACCAATCAGTAGTCGGCAGTCGGTCGACGTCACCTTTTAGTATCGACTCAGCTCGCTTAGAACCAGAGCAGAGTAGGTACTGAAAACTGGTTTGTTTTAGGAGGTACCGTGCCAGTGGAAACGCAACGCAAACCGGGTAGAGCCGAGTAGAGTAGAGTAGAGTAGGGCCAAGGCGGGCTGGTGGAAAAGGGCTAAAAGACTCAAAACTTTCACATTCCCAAAGGGCAGGATAGCTTTGCTCTCATTTAAAGAAGCTTTGGTAATACCTTCAGGTTTAAGGGATATTTCAGTATTTTCTAAGTTGGGTTGTATGAGGTGCTTGGCAATAGTCAGTGAAGTGTCTGAAAAGTCTCCCAGCAGGGCTGTACCTTTAGGGGGGCGAGCTGAGACCACCAGTAAGGTACACTGCTGTTGTCAGGTACAATTATTTTGTGCAATTGTGTCAGTGTTGCGTAAAAGTGAGCCCAAAACTATGTTGGATTGAACGTACAATTTTGTGAAAAATTCCAGAGTGCTGTATTTTTCCTTGAGGAAGTCTCTCTGTTTGGCACTATTTTACAATGCAGCAAATGGCTGCGTGTTCTTCCGCCTGTGTGCATTGATTCCACCGGCTGAATCTCATTCAGAAAAATATCTTCTTCTTTATACTCTAGGTCATAAAGGTAACCCTGTGCTTCCACAGTAAATCATCATCGCTTGTGTCAAAATCCCTCATGTTTGGTACAGAATTAGTTTCCTCTGCTTTTGTGTCTTCCTGAATCCATCGAGCAAAACAGCAAATCAGCAGAATCAATATGCACAGGCGAAAGAACATAAAGCAATTTGCTGCATCGGAAAGTAGTGCATAACACAGTGACTTCCCAGAGGATAAATACAGCAAAATACCGAAAATTTTCATCCAATTGTACATTTCACCCAGCATAGTTTCATGGCTCATATTTACCGCAATTTCTCGATATTAACACGTACATTTTTGCTTTTGAATAAATTCTAATTTTTCGGGCGTGTATTATACACGAGTACAATATTTTGCTTTATTTTGCAATAAAGCAAAATACTTAAAATATTTCATCTCGCCAACATCACGACTGCAAAACATCTGATACAAAAAGCTGAAATATTCTCTTTCTCTGCAAAACATTCTTGCCAAACTTGCGTAATTTTTATTAAATTGACTGTTAAACTGTTCTAATCAAATATTTTGGGTCTAAATTAGTTTAACTTTGTATAATCATCATTTAATTCTCAAGTGTTACCACTCACTGGCAAACACAGAGCGCTGCCATCTTGTGAGCAAAGGGACGCAAAACAGCTGTGCTGTGATTGGTCGAAGACATCGGCATGTTGATAGCTGTTCTCTAATTGATCGGTACATTACGACTGAGCATGCACAAGTAATTGCGCATGTGTGAAGCAAAAGGTGTTTCCGCATCTGTTTGAGAGAAAAAATCATGTATTTGTTGTGAAAATACTGAAATTTCATTGATTTAAACTTTGAATAAAGGTAATTTTTGAGTTGCCTGAGAGAGTAAGGTTTGGGCAAAACTTAGGTGCTTGTTATGTGAAGTATTCGAGTACAGTGCTTGTCAGGCACAAATTGTGAAAATATAGGGTGGGTGTTATAATTGAGTGCGTGCTAAAATTGAGAAATTATGGTAGGTCAAACTCATGATTACGAGAAATAACTGTACCACACTGTACTGTGACAGCAGCATGCCCTACTGGTAGTCTGAGCTCACTCTTCTTAAAGGTACAGTACTGCTGGGGGCCCTTTCATCCACTTAACTGTCTATTGTGAAGTACCTGAAACAACTCAACCACAAAATACTGAAATATCCCTTTAAATACTTCATTTAGAAAAAGCACTTGGTTAATGTATCACTAGCTCTGAAGTTGTAATATTTGTCTTTAGGGGTCACCTTTCGGTGGGGCAACAATTGAGGAAATCCTCATGGAGGAACCAAATTTGACCCTTGTGTACCTCATTTATCATCTAACAAGCAAGATTACCCAACCAAATATGTATGTATTTATAATACTGAAAAATATTTGATGTGCAACTTGTGCTTAATAATTTAGTGTTCTTTCATCATGTAATTATCTTGTAAGGATATTGCAAATGTTAGTTAGCATAGCTCTGTCCTCTTGTTGGGGGGTTTAGTAGACCTTGAGGTGTCTCAGATTGTTGAGTTATTCTTGTTGTAAACTGGCTGCAGCTGTATTTCAGTGTTGAGAAGAGAACAAGAAGATCTGCACATGTCCTGCCGCCTCCATGACCTTGGATATAACTATGCTAGTTGAAGGGTTGTTATCAGGCTGACACTACTTCATTTGATGTGTGGAGTTGTCTTCCAGGCGCCAGTACTGTAATAAAGTAACTTCTTGTTAGACAACAGAGGCTGCCAGAACACATTTTTTTGCACTTTGACACTTTCTCCACAGGAACCAAAAACACAGTAAACCTGCCCGCAAAGAGATTTGTTGTGTACTGTAACTTATTTCTAAACAAGGCTGTATAGATAAGAGTTGGGTCTGGCCTCTCTTTTATATTTGAGCTGTGAGCTATGACACACAATGAATGTTACATGAGACACAACTCACATCACAACACAAGCAAACATGCATTCCTGAGGTAAATATGATTTTAGTGAAAGTTATTTGTAACCCTCTCACAATATTTTTTAATAGTATTTGTTAACAATAAAAGTAATATAATGTAAAAATGTATTTTAATGCAGCACAATATTCATTTGTAACAGTTAGTTATTGTTAGGGAATAATTATGTTTGTATTTAATAATCATAGTCTTTAAAGGAATAGTTCAACATTTTGGGCTGTTCATTTACGACCTTGCAAAGAGTAAGTGGTCGAGATCAAACGAATCTGATCAAAATATAACAACAGTTGACATTAGCCTAGCTTAGCTTAGCATACAACTGAGTGGTAGAAATGCTCGCTAGACTGAAGCTACTGTGTTGTTGGTATTTGTGCGTGGCTTTGCCCTCCAGCTGCTGGTTATAGATACATATTTAGCCTTTAGAACAAAAGAGGCTTTGTCTCTTTGCAAGAGGGAAATTAACACCACTTCCCAAAAGTTGAACAATTTTTAAAGACCTCAGCTGATTGTTTAAGTTTTTACTGTTTTTATGTGCACACTTGTACACAGTCACACCACACACACTTCCAGCATCTGTAAAAGCACCACAAGAGCAGAGACATTAGAGCAGGTGGATCGAAGGACTATGGTAAACAACATGTACTAACCTGAACTTGGATTTGGAGATCCTATTTCTGGAACACAAAAACAGAATGAATTATACATACAAACATAACACACACAGAGACGGTACACAACATGAACGGGGTGATTTAAGTCAGATTTAAGGGAATAGACTTTCCATTATAAACACATCTGAAGGTTATCCAAGGTCAATGACACAAGCAGAGACCTGGTCTTTTATATACACAACTGAAATGACTTTAACACATTTATCCTTTTGGAAAAATCACCCCTGCAAACATGTATACAGTGGCATCCAGTCAAAAGAAAAACAGAACTGCAAGTTTGGATTTCCTCCAATCAGCCCCAGTGTCACAAATGCAACATGTTAATACGACTTACTCTGTTGATTGTTTACCACTGTAACAGCAAAAATATACAGACATAAAGAACTGAGGACAAGAGATATGGAAGACGTTAAAGAGAAAGGAAGGTAGCTGAGAAAAGTAAAAGAGAAGAGAGAAAAATATGTTTGGAAATTTGACAAAATGTCAAATTTTTCAGTCAGTTACTGCATGTTCAGACAAAATGGTTTGACTTTGAACTGTCTGTGGAATTCAGTTAGAGAGGACTGTGGTCACTAATAACAATGAATTGTGCGCTTACTTAGCCTGCTATTAGCTTTAGTCTAATAAACAAAGCATATATCATCTCATTACTCTGGTCTGTGCAGATTGCTCCTGTTTCACACGTTATCGTAGCATTTTCACACAAAGAAAATTTTGATCTGGCAGCTCTGGAATGATTTAACCCCTGGTTGTAGTACTGATATCAACTGTCCTAACATTATTTACAGGTTTTTATGCAGACAATGTATTTTCCAGTTTGGCAGAAATGTAATTGTTCATAGAGTCTGCGCTTCACATCCTCTATAAACAGAAATGTGTGGTTACCATCACCTCTCAACCGCGGGTAAGATTTTAGCTCTGATTGCAAGTGGCTGTTAGCTTTAGAATTGGTGAATTAGTTAACTCCGCCAAGGAGGTTATGTTTTTCGCCAGGGTCTGTCTGTCTGCTTGTTTATCTATTAGCAAGATTATGGAAAAACTACTAGATGAATTTACATCAAAATTTTACCAGAGGTGTAATTTAGTCTAAGTAAGAAGCCATTACATTTTGGTGGTGATACAGATATTGGTCTGGATTAAAAAAAAATCCCAACATTAAAAAAAAAAATCCCATAGGTTATTATTGGGCAGGATTTTGAAAAATCATATCTCTGCCATTTCTCAACGGATTTACTTCCAATTTTACAGGATAATATGGGATCCCTGTCTCTATCATCAAGGCAAATTTCATCTGGATCCAATCCAGATTGATGTCACAAAAAACATTAACCTAAAAAATGGGAAATCCCATTGACGACATTCAATAATTCATATAAAATCCAAATATTAAGTGATGTTCCCAAAACGTGTTGTGTTCATACATGATAACAACCTCCATGTATGTACTGAGTCTGGTCTGAATCCTGGCACTAATCTGGATCCAGAATTGTATCTTTTACAGGGGTTGTGGTATAGCCTCTGCTGGAACTGAGCTGCTTGGTGGAGGTCTGTGCTCTCTGAGTGCTTTTCTAGTTTAAGCTGTTTTTTGCAACAGAGCATAAAAATAAAGAAATAGAAGGTCAACTTTACCCCAGATGATTGCGAAATAGTCCCCTGAAATATGTGCAAACTGCACCTTTGCATGTGCTTTAAATCTGAATATGTTTTTGCTTATTTAAAAAGCGTAACCAGGAGTGAAATCTGTGCAATATTTTTCAACCAAACCTGCTATCATATGAGTCAAAGCTCAATACGAGGAGAAGCTATCAACCAATTCTGTGCATACAGGTGTACAAATTTTTTTAGGCAGAAATAACAACATTAAATGATCTAACGTTGGTTTCACTTAAAACTGCCTTTGATGCTTTCAATACAATCTAAATGCATCTGAATAACTAAATCATTGAGTCATTACGAGCTGATTTGTAGTAAATTTGACTTTAAGAGCAGATAAACCAACTGGCCTGCTGACTGACTGACAGACTGACAGAAGCAATGAAATGACTCAGTGACTGACTGAATGAAAGAATAAAATGACAGACTAGCTGGATATGGAAGCTGACAGACCACGCGTCTCGTTTCTCTGTGTGTCCATCTTGATTATTAGATCAGCGTACGCCAAAGTAGCTCCTACCCTGAGGTCTGTCTCCATAGCAATATGCAGACGAACAGGCTGAAAGTCTCAAATTTTATCTGCATAACAGCTTGAGTGAGAGCCCCTTGCTAGACTTTGTGGTTGTCTCACAGAAATAAAAGACTCACAGCTGCATGACTTTATTCAAGGTCTCCTTCAAAAAGGAAGATTTAGGCTGTAAATCTACAACCTTTTAGAAATGATGGGAAAAAAGCTCTTATCCGATTAGTGTATTAGTGCACTGCGGTAAAGTAGCAGCAATTCAGAAATCAGGACATCAATTTTGATGGTAACAATGTTATAATTACTATCGTTCGATATCAGCATAGTATTTTAAAGGTAGGGTCTGCAGGATTTTTCGTTACTGTTTGTAAACACAACATTCAAAAGAAGCCCCTCCGCCTGAACTCCTCGTGACCTGATGCAGCTCTCCGGCAGCAGGTGGAGAACACGCCTCCCCAGCCCGATAGCCCTGCAACCGCCTCCGAGCAGGGAAATGAGTGACGAGGTATCTTGCAAAACGGCTAACTCTACGTCGCTTTTCATCCCGAGACGGTCTTTCAGAGCTCAGAAGCGGGTGAAAGCCAACCCTAGGTTCACTCTGGTTTTAGAAAAATTTTAAGGAAAATCCTGCAGACCCTACCTTTAAGATATGATGTCTGCATTTACCTCTGATATCTTCTATGATGTGTGCATTTTTATTTGCTTTCTTATATTTGGAATTGAAATCAAACTTTTATCTTTCAGGCTTTTTTGGTCAAAAGTAGGGGTTTAAAATGACAGAAAATGTCAATTAGTGTTTTTTTTTGTAGACAATAACTCTAAACAAGAAAACATCTGATTAATTACAAGAATATCACAAGTTTCAGACCACTTAGACGAATATATGCTTGAAATGGTGAAGTACAAACCACTGTCCCCTCTCTGACATTAGTGCTAAACTGTTGTGTTGCATTGTTGTTTGAGGTCTGACACGTGACAGGTAAACATAAAACAACATAACAAAGACAAAGTTACAGATGGACAGTGTGGCGACAGATTAACAACAGTGTGCCATCAAAATGTGCCTACCAACTTTTCTATTCAGTTTTATTTCACTTATATTCTGTTGAAAATCCCTCAACGCTTCCTCACTATTCAACTCAGCTGCATTCACGTTAATACTAGTTTGTATGTAGGTGTGTTTGCGCGTGTGTGCTGAAGAGGGCCCGCTGGGTCACAGATCCACTCCGGCCTTGTTCCTATGAAGAAAGAAAGCAGCGTACTTGTTTGAACAAAATAACAAAAAATGAGTGGCGAGGCAGGATGTGGGGAGAGTGTGTGAGTCAGGGAGGAGAGCAATTCAGCTGCAAACGCATGAGGAAGAGCAGAAGAAGACGAACAGAATCAAAAGAAAAGAATCTAGATCACGTAATGAAAAGATGCGTCTATCATAGATGTCCCTGACTTTTTCCTTTCTTGTAAAGCTTGAATTGATAGTCAGGTTTTCTTTGTATGGCATGACTCAACAGGTACTTTGACTTCTCTTGTGAGGAACAGTTGGCTTGTGCCCACCTCATACAGGAAAAGAGGTAGGGTTGGTCGGCTAGGACCAGTATTTGTATATTGATATTTTTAAGCTGAATGGCAATATTTGATGTATATCTCAATATTCTTCTTCAGATAATTCTCCAGATTTCTTGCCGTCTGTTTTGGTTTCTCAGAAAAAAAATATCTTTGTGCTGCTGAGCAACTTTTCTGTATTTTACCACCCAGCCTCCTCTCTTTTTAGGCCCCCTTACATGACAACAAAAACGGCCAAAAACTGAGAGTTTTCATTGCGTTTTCACCTCCTGTTTACACGCAAATGGTGCGCGGAGTGCCTGAATTTGCAAACATGCCCTACACTGTGCAGTTTTTACTATCATGTGGTTAACAGCAAGTATATCTTTGGCCAAATGTTATGTATCGGTATTTACAATTACACAAAAGAGCATGATTGTTTTTATTGCCTCCACCAAGAAGGGTATATTTTTGCAGGCATTTTTCTGTTTGTTTGTTTGTTCGCCTTTGAGCAAGATAACTTAAAAGACATTTTCAGGGGAGTGTTGGTCATGGCACAAGGGAAGAGTGATTATTTTTTTGTAGTGCTTTGAATCAAGTTGTGGATCCAGGAATTGTAAAAAAGCCCCATGTCCAGCAAAATCAATATTCTTTTTGCTTTAATGTTGTCAGAAGGGGCTCTGCCTCTTAAAAGAAAACTCCCCATAAAATGCTCAGGTTTTTTACATTCTGGGGTTTATGATGTAATAGCTATACAGCCTCCACCTACATATGTGTTTCCTGCTCATTCTTGCCATGACTGTTTTGAAAGTCCGCTCCTTGGCTCCCCTCCCCCTCCTATCAGGGCGTTTTCAAAGGGGAAGGAAAGAGAGCTGTATTAGATCCTCTACAGAGAGGAAATTTTAATTTTTTATTCAACTTAAATCAAACCCTGGCTTCACAGACACCTGAGGCATGATGTAAACAGCCAAATACATCAGGACATGGGCCCTTTAAAAGGACAGCTTTCCACATTTCTGCAAATAACTCTTCCAACAATGTCAAAAATGACTTGGACTTGAGGTTTGTACTCTCAGAGCACCTCTGGTTGTTCAGCTAAAAAAGAAAGCAGAAATGATTTCCCTGCATCACATTACAACACAAACATAAGACACTGTGGCGTATTGAAGGGTTACTCCTCCATCATCTTGTCAAAGTCACACATTTGCTGTGAAAATAGAAGAAAAAAAGAAAAAAAACACCATAATTTCTTCTATCCACACAAAATCACCAAACATGACCAGTTTGGTGTATGAGGGCAATCCAGTGTTACATTTTTCCCCTTTCTTGTCTTGAGTGAATTCCCCCAAGTCCCTGTGAGCTGGTAGACACGGGTTGTGGCTTTGAGAGATCAGTTGAGGATAGAGGGAGGTCTGTGGCTAACGCTGTGGAGCTAATACAGGGGAGACACAGGACCAAGTTCATCCTCGGGATTGACTGAAGGTGACTGAGGCGGCAGAGGGATTGAGGGGAGAGAGAGAGGGAGAGAGGGAGAGAGATGGAGGGTGGGTACTTACGCCAGCCGGGTACAGCAGGTCTCCCCCTCCACGTCTCCCCCGGGGGCGTTGTCTGTGTTGACTGATTCATTCTCACTGGCTGGCATGCTCACTGAGAGATGAAAAAGGAGAAGAGAGCAGAAGAAAGATGAATTAACAGGGTTTCACTGACAAAATGACAGCTGTCTTAATAGGTTTTCTCTGCATTACTTACTTTATTTTTTTTTAACACACATCTTTCGTAGATAAACATTGAGGAGCTACAGTCAACCTATCTCAAACAAATTCACTTTTCCATTTTTATTTACATATATTAGCAATGTTTGCTTAAGCTAATTAACAGAGTTCCATATTACCAATATTTACCAACTAAGGATCCTGGGACAAAACCTCTGCAACAGCTATTAGGAGGGATTTTACCATCTAAGCTGCAGGATTGCTTAACCATTAGCTCATTTAATCTCAGCAAAACCCCTCTGTGGTTTTACAGCACATGGAGATAAACAGAAAAAAAAAGATGAATTTCCTGCAATTGTTTTGAGAGACGTTGGAGCTTAATTGCAACCTACATCTTGTTGTGAGGGTTTGGCAGTGTTTTATGTTAAAGCAAACATGTGAAAAATCAACTCCCTGATGGGTGAAAAAGCTCATTCCTTGTTTAGAAAGCAACAAGGAGACTGCAAATGTGTCACTTTGTCCTCATTTGGAGACAAGTGTAATGATGTGTAAAGGTGGGAGGGTGATTTGGAGGAGGATGGAGCTGCAGGATGCTGTAAAGAAAGGACAGGAGTGTTTTTAGCTGGCAGTAAAGGATGAAAAAGTGTTAAAAAATAAACTGAGAAAATAAAGGAGGGTGGGCTGACGAGAGGGAGTGATGGGAGCAGCAGGGAAGGTATGGATGGAGGGAGAAAGAGAGAGGAAAGGGATGAATCTTGGCATGGTTAGTTGAGAGACAGATATGAAGTGATACATTGCTTTTTATTGCTTCTGTCAGTCTTTGGCTGCCTACGGGAAAGAGCTGCACTACCCTTACTGTCACCTCAAACGCTTATTGTAGCACCCTCTGGGTAACAGAGCCACACGCTGTCTGTGAATCTCAGTGCCTCGTTTTAAAATAATACAACCGCTGTTATAAAAAGTTACTCGGGCAGAATTAACGTTGGTATGAAACTGAGGTGGCCTGTAAGTTTAAAGGGCATTGTTTTGTCTCTTTGAATACATTAGAAATGGCATATGTAGTGATTTATAACATAACATCAACAGTGGCCCTTCTGGATACCAACCATGAATGCAGCAGAGTATTAAACTGTTCAGCACAGCATCCACAACTTAATATGTGCATGTGAAATGTGCTATTTTTGGTTATACAAAGAACCATCTTCTATTTGCTTTGCTTGCCTGTCAGTCAATGTGCAGGGCTGAGAAAACCCCCGTCTGTGAGTAGCCTAAACATCCATAATGCTAAAGTTGGGGTAAGATATAACATTTTACATAACCCTGTGAGGAGTGGCAGCACTATGAAGCAGTACTGTTCGGGTAATCTGAGGTTTAGCAAAAATGAAGACCTTTTTACATGTGCAAGCATTGAAATTCAATGACATATAAACTCAAGAGTACAGCTATTCAGTCTCTGTGCATTGTACTTCAAATTAAACCAAAATGTTAAACCTTTCATTCGTGGTCTTGGAAAAAAAAAAAAAAAAAAAAAAGAAAAAGAAAAAAATTCATGGTTGACTTTTAAAAATATATATAATTTCACTGGTTAAATTATTTCTCCAATGTAGAAAACATACATAGGAACTGGCATAATGACCTCTGATTATTTTACTCAGTCACGTGTCATTTACATTTCAGTGCATTTAGTGACAGCTTAGAAAAATAACTATTAAGTAGACAAAAAAAATGACATTATGATGTGTTCATATGGAAAATAGAGACGAAGAAAATTCTTTTTTTTTTTGCCAGAAACTTGAATAATCACATTTGTTTGGAGTCAAAACATGTATTTTTTTCCATCTATATGAAATGGATATAACAACTGAGATGGCACAAGGTGAGGATGTGCTATATCTTTTAAAAGAGTTGCATATTTAAACACAAGCTTTCATTATTATTTTAAGTAATAATAATAAAAAACATACCAAAGCTGTTTTTTTTAAATAAAAGAAAATTAAGCTTTTTCTCTTACTTCTCTCTTACTGTTTTGTAAAATTTGCCTAAGAATAGAATAAGATATGGAAAAGTATGACCAACTAAACTAGGAAATATGAAATACATGTCCTTTGATATGTGAATGTTAATATATAAAGATCTATAGAAAAATGAATACTTATTGATGGCATATCTATAGTGTAAATAACAAGAGCTTTTTGATGCATTACATCAAAATAAATATGCATGCTTGGTAAATAAGTATTTATTTGGATAAATACATTTTTGTTTTGGTAAAACATATGAGCCAAAAACATATTTTTAAAAAGGATAAATAGACCATTTATTATTTTTAAGGAAACATTGATTAATAGTTTATGATTCAAAAAGATATGAAACTCATATTTTGACAAAGAAAATGTATTTTTAAAATATAAAATAATGTTGCTCAAAAGTACTGAATATGGATACCAGACATAATAATCAGTCTGAGAAAAATTAACTCATGTACAGGTATGTTATTACATAGAGGCAGAATAATTAAATAGTATTAATTAATGGAGAACGGTTGGGATTAAATCAGTTTTGACCTCTTCCCACTCCTTTTTGTAAGTTTAAATTACATTAGTGAGTGTTGTTCATCATTTTTTTTTTGTTTATTGTGCATATTCATTTCTGCTTAAGGTAGGAACTTGTTCTAATTTTTCTTCCATTTACACATTCAAAATAAAGTATTCGGTCAATCAAATCATTCAGTCTGATTAAACATTTTACTAGTGCATACCATGCAGCCTTTATTAGGTGTCCTCCTGAGGAATAACAGTTCAAAACATTCCTCCTGTACAACAATTTGTTCTGCAAAGTCAACTTCTGTCAGCGTTACATAGTTTTGTCATGTAAGATCTGCTCTCCTGTTAGCAACAGTGTGGTAGTTGAAACCACAGTGTACAGTTATTGGTGTGAACTAGAATATACCTAAAGCCAAAGCCTGCATGATACTCATTTATTTTCTAAATCAAATAAACAAATTAAAACTAAATATCTCAGACAAATTAGCACTCAGACATACTGTATATCCATATTTTATTGACTTTTTTTAAGATAGACACCGCGTCTGAGACTTGATTATTTAATGCATGTTTCGGTATTGAGGTTTGACACAAATCCCTTCTGTTACAAAGAGGAGCGAAAGCTTCTGAAAACAGCTAGGGCTCTAAATGTTTGTCTTTATTTTGCGGAGCTATATCATGGCCCATTTTCTAAAACAGTCGATAAAAAATGAAAATAAATGTTAGCATGAAGTATACTGAGATTTTAAGCCTGAATTAAGATGAGCAAACAATGCAGAGCAAAACAAACAAATAAAAAAAACAGAAATAAAGCATTGCAAAGTTTCTTTAAGCATGCAGTCCAAGCTAACAGGGGCCGCAGTCAGCAAGCCATTCTTCATGCCAAGTCTAGACTGTAAACATGTAAACAAGAAAAAGTGTTTTGCACTAAAAAGGCTGTAGCTTTTGAAATTCTTTTGGCGGGACAGCTTAGTTCCCAGGACAGATTTGCAGAGCTGTTCAGCAATGGATTTAATATAAATAAGTAAATAAGATTTGCGACATTCAAAGGCTTTAAAAAAGCATTTTTTCTGTTTGTGTTTTTCATCATGGGCTGGCTTGTAAGCACTTAGCTAACACAATACATCAAAGTAAGCAGCAGTGAGTGAACGGTGTACTTTGCCACATGGTTGATGATGGATGAATTGTGTGTGTTGTTGAGATCAGGCTGGTCTCTGTGAACATTAAAGCCTCGGCTCTGTGTTCCCTCACCTCAACACGAGCCACCTGCTGCTATGCTACTTAGTTAAAAAGCACTCAGGGCCCCGGGGTCTCTCCCGAGGCTAAAGCCTTTCAAATTCAAAAAGCAGCCTCGTGCCTTTTCCTCAATGGAGCTCTGAACTAGTTTAATACCTATTGTTAGAGCAAACCCCGAAGACCTCAGACACAGAGACACAGGAGGAGATGAGGAAGGAAAGGGAACAGGGAGCATGGAAGGGAGAGAAATGAAAGGAGGGAGGAAGGGAGTGAGAGGAAGACAGGAAAGGGTCACACCTTTTCAACAGTATAAAGGAATCATTCTTTTTAAAGTCTGTAATTCTGAATGAATCATTTGCAGCGTAGGAGACCAGAGACATAAGGACGGTGTAAATCAACTTTGAACATCATAGCTATTTGAATGGCACACTCATTTATCAAGGTGGAGTAGAAACCTGCGCACCAGGTACCTTGTGATATTGATGAAACGTATATATTTGGCCAATCCGTGTGTAGATAAATACATGCTGATAGATGGCGACTTAAAACAATCTCCATTTTAAAAACCCGCCCCAGATATTCGCTGCGAAGCCAAGAATTTACAATATCAGGTTGGTGACACCCATTTGGTTGCACTCATTGGCTCTGGCAAGTATTATGTTGAAGGCAGTCTGACCTGGAGTTGTATCTATCAAACAAATTGGGAATAAACAAATAAGGGGAATAAATTGTGTTAAATAAACAGGAATAATGCAGACCTTTGCCCATATGTTGCATTACAAAACAGTTCCAGACACAGAGGCTTTGATGAGAGAAGTGAAATGCTGTAAAGGTTTTAACTGTAGTGCCTTATCAAGGCAACACACTTTTTTGTGTCATTTTACCCTAAAAGTGCTGTAATTATGAGGCTTTTGGTGGCACCATTGACTGATATGTGTCGGCGAGTGTTAATACCCAGCTACCTTGTCTCAGGTGCAGAGCTGGTAAGTTGCTTTATTGACTGTTCTACTTACTGGTGCCATGGGTCTCAGGCAACCCCTCCTCAATAAACCCATACAATCCCTTTAAGATTGTTAATAGGGACAAATCGGGTCTAAAATCTGGCTTAAAACCCTCTGCTGTGTAGACAGCCTGAAATACAGAAATGCATTAACCTGACCTGAAATGTTCTATTTAAGTGTAGATATGAGGTACTGTTTGTTTTATGAGGAACTGTGTGTGTGTTAGTCTCTGTGGAAAATAAACAGTAACACAGTAATCATGTCATAGATTATTTAGCAATTTTAAGAGGTCTTTATCAGATATTTCAAGCAGGTCAAGTCAAAAAGTAGATCCCAAACTGACAAAAATGACAGTGAATTTACACCTTAAATCCTGGTGAAAACAGCTTAAAAATTCAACGTTTCATGCACTCCTAATACATTTAAATATTTTGATGATTTGAATTTTAGTCTCTTTTATTTTCTCACAAGGCAAACTTGTCAATACGCTTTCAATTTTAGTGTAAATAGTCAAAAGCTGCTCACATTTTTTGATTTAACAATACGTTAAGTGCCTGGTGAAAATAAAAAAAAAGGCTAAAATTCAATTTTAAGGCCTCCTCTCACTATGTTTTGCCAATAGAGTTAGCATGGGTAACAGTAAGAGTGCTCTGGGTTTTTACGGAAAGGAATCTAAAACAAGGAAAGGACTGTGGCATCACAAATATTTCAAATGTTTTCATTTCATGTACCATCGTCCTCTTGTTTTTATTTCCCATTCAGGCAGATGCAAACGTTTTCCTTTCCTCCTAAACCTACGAGGGAAAAATGTGGCTGCATCTCAACACTCTTATCGTTTAATTCCTTCCACTCCTTGGTTTCACTATTTTGATTATACTTAATTAAAAGTTAAGGTTCATGAAACAGCTCTAAAGGTTTTAATGCAATGAAGATGCACAGTGGAGCCAACAGCAGGGATCGTTATGGTGGCAAACTTCCAGGTCTCCACTGCGAGAGGAAATGAATATATATAGCCTTGAGATTTCATTATTATTCAGTGGAAGTTGTTCAAAGCGGTTAGAAAAACACTGAGAATAAACTATTTTACAGTGTTGAGAGGCAGCCACTTACCCCCTTTTCTGCTTTGAAGCTCTGAAGGAGGGGAGAAAAAGATGCTCACTTCAATGCAGGGGGAGAGGATAGGAGAGAAGGAGAAAGCAGGAGAACAGGAGAGAGGAGAGGAGAGTAGGCAGTCCACTTGCATGTCTAGGACACATGTTTGAGTAAATCTTTAACTACTGTTGGACCATGCAGACAGACGCACACGCCTTACGAAGGAAAGCCGCGTTTTTCTTCACGGCTCCACGCAGAGACTGAAAACGATGGCTCTTACCTGGGGACAGAGAGCATGGCTCAGCAGGACAGACACACACAAACACGCATGGATACACACACATAGAGGAACCCACAGGCAGCAGAGACGCAGAAATACACACAGACTGTAATTTAAACACTAATGATCACATGTACAGGCTCTGAAACTTTACAGCCGGGACTGATTACAGCAATGCCACTTTAAAGTTTTATACTATAATTTCAAATGTATTAAGAGCTCAAATTGCTAAGATTTCCTACTTTAGCCTTTCAAGTAGTTCTTAATCCCACTGGTTCATTGCTCAACTGTCTATGCTGTCAAACAAAAAGGTGCAAAAGAGAGGATAAAGGGAGAATGTCATTGGAAAGATCTGGGTACAAGACGGTCCAGATGCAAGTAGTATTCTCCCTCTTCTCGATCCCAGCAGCGATTATTTTTTCTGTCTATTTCACCCACTCCTCTCACATTATTAACATCATTGTGTGGCTGTCAATCTATCATCATACTACTCCACACAGAGGTTATCCTATTGTTGAATTCTGCTGCTTTTTAATGAAGAATCAGACTTATTTGTCCAAAGCATTTATGTGCAGCTGTGGGTATAAAATAAACTTCACACACAGATATGACACAAGAAATCTTGCAAACACTTGTTGCACAAGCATTTAGTCAAAGAATACACCTAAACAGCTTCTTACAAATGCATTCCTCACATATTTTTTATTAAATCCCTTTGAAAGAATCAATTACTACACATTAGGATAAAAAAGAGGAGCTCTGCACATAAGTTCTTTCTGAATTAGATTGTATTTTCTATCAAGCGAGCATGTATAATTCTTGAAGTCTCCTGTTCAATAGATGTGACCTACTATGGCTTTTTTAATATTCATTTAGTTGGCCTTCGATTAGATACAGAAAGCACATGCCACATGTATTGATAAACAAAGAAAACTTTGGAAAAAGTGAAAATGTAACAACATAGAAAAAATGTAATCTGGACGTAGCAGTGAACTCTTTTTTTCCATTGATGTGCGTTGAAAAAAGCTTACTTTCTTGGCTGGTTATTCCTCTGAACTGTGCTCAGTGACAGTAAATAGAGCTGCAGACTGTAGCATGTTAGGGACAAGCCCAAACACATCACAATACATGAGTATCTCCACTACCGAGAGGCCATCATATGCAGACACAGAGTATTATACCGGACATCATAGAGAAGATGAAGCACATCAGAACATCATAAAATGCTGTTTGTACTACAACTGTACTGTGGTGTAAAATGCAAATAAAAACTGAATATAATGTTTTGCAAACCTTTTGACTTAAATTCAATTTGATACACTACAAAGGCCAGATATTAAATCATCAAACTAATAAACTCCATCGATTCAATGCAAATATTCACTCATTTTGAATTTGATGCCTGCAACAGCTTTTAAAAAAGCTGGGACGGGGGAAACAACAGACTGGGAAAGTTGAGGAGTGCTCAGAAAACACCTGTGTGGAACATTCCACAGGTGAACAGGTTAATCGAAAACAGGTGAGGGTCATCATTAATATGTGAAAAGAGCATCCCCGAAAGTGTCAGTCATTCACAAGCAATGGTGAGGTGAGGTCTACCACTGTCTGAGCAAATAGTGCAAGGACTATAGCGACTTCATCATCTACAGTCCATAATATCATCAGAATATTCAGAGAACCAGGAAAAATCTCAGCATGTAAGTAGAAAAGCTGAAAACAAAAACTGAATGCACATCCTTTTCATTCTGTAAAGGAAATTACCGCGTGGGATCACAAACAATTTGGAAAATCACTGTCGGTTAAAACAGTTTGTTGCTACATCTTTAAGTGCAAGTTAAAACTCTACCATGCAAAGTGAAAGCCATATATCAACAACACCCATAAGCACCACTGGCTTCTCTGGGCCTGAGCTCATCTGAGACGGACTGACGCAAAGTGGAAAACCTGCTGTGGTCTGACAAGGCCACTCTTCAAATTGCTTTTAGAAATCATGGACGTAATGTCCTCTGGGCCAAAAATGGTACCGCCTAGAGTTTTAGCAGTGCAAAGCTCAAAAGCCAGCATCTGTGATGTATTGGGGTGTGTTAGTGCCCATGGCATGGGTAACTTGCACATCTGTGAAGACACCATTAATGCTGAGAGGTACATACAGGTTTTGGAGCAACATATGCAGCCATCCACCTTAAAAATGTCACTACTATCTCTTTAAAACTGAAGGCTCCTCTCAGCTGAGCACCTCCATCTCTCCCTTCTCACACTGAGGACTGGCATGGCACTGCAGAAAATGATATTAGTTGAAAGCAATAAGATGTAAAGAAGTAAACTAAACACAATATAGCACATACAAAGTTGATAAAGACAGCCTTTGTCAATTGCCATTAAAACTTAGGACCTCCTACATGTACAAATACAACTTTTCAAGACTTTTTAAGGCCATATATTTCAGAAATCTAATTTAAGACCTTTCAAGCTTTTCAACAATCCATGGAAACCCTGCACCCAGGCTGGATGGATACACACCTGCCACACACAGCATACATACACATACAGTTCCCCTCTGGGACTAAAGGAAACAACTCAAATGAACATCGTAAACACATGTACTTCCCTGCTCATTAATAAATAAAGACTGAGCATGTTTCCCTCACATCAAGCATCATCACATTTCAGCATGTGTTTATGAGCCTGTAAGCACACACATAATCACTCAAGCTGAGGCTAAAAACAGTTAAATCAATACAGCAAACGACATCTACTATTCTCTGTCACCGATACAGCCTCACACACACACAGCAAGTATCTATCTTCATATGAACACAGCGTTCACATCGTCCATCATTATTACGCGCCTGCAGCTTCCCATGTAAACATGGGATGATAGATAGACACGTAGGAAGGTGTGTGTGGTCTGTATGAGTGTGTGGTCAATAGTGTGACTTGTTCACGATGTTAGATCCCATCTGCTCTCCGTCCCAGATACCCTCTCTGTTCTCTATTTTACACACAACACTCATTCATACACAGTCACTCTCCAACCCTCTGTGGTATCTCAACATCTCTTTTTTTCTTCCATCTGTCTGTGCTATCTTCTCCCTGCTCTCCAAGTCTCCTATCCCATCGTAGGACACTGGGTGTGCGTGTGAACTAGTCTATACAAAGTGTCTTGGGCAGGAGGGACAATCTGCCCTCATTCATCTTCCCAGAGAAGGATCCATCCATGGAGGAGTGAGAGAAAGATAGAGCGAAAAGAGGACTTGCTTTTTTTTCATCTGTACAAGTGGTGATGATTGATTGTATAATTCATGCTTCTTAACCATTTGTATAAATCATTTTGCTAAATCATTTGAATCCAATGGCCCTAGTTTTCATATACAGTATAACAAGAGCAATAAACTCTCATGTGCACAGCTGATTGCAACTGTATTAACATTTGTCATTCCTTTGTCTGTTTTCCTGGTTCTAAGGTTTTTGATTTAACTATTTGTCAGTCTTTACTTAAAAAAATCAGCATTTCAGACATTATGTAACATTTAAAATTTCAAATAAATGATAGGATATACATGTTGATTTCACACAAGACAAACAGCGCTGTCAAGCTTGCAAAATAATTGCACACAAGACAATTTTAAGTCTTGACTTATTTCAGAAAGATGGAAAACCACTGGTGTAGAGTTTTAACCCATTTTAAGACTATCTATGAATGACACATGAAAGACAATTAAGCCAGACTGTGAGACCACACACCTGCCATTTACAGGAACAATTTAAAAGAGGTAACTTTACAGACATGAGTTACTAAAGAAAGGTGGGCAAAACGGCAGTATGGGATTCAATTGGTTTAATAAATTCGGGCTGAATTGCTGTGATTGGTTGGTGTCTCCCTGTTTTACTCCTGCTGTAGACAGCGGCTATTTTTCGCTCTCTTTTAAGAAAACATCATGCATTGATTGCCATTGGGACAAAATGATCATTTTAACCAGTATAACAAAAAGTGTTTCTAAATCAAATACCAACCCTAGCTTTAAGAGGGACATCCAATCACAACTGTTTTAGCTTCATGGTGGTGGGATCCAAGTGTAAAACATGACTTCAGACGTTCAAGGAAACATAAAAAATGTCTTACTTACACTTTACACTTCATATTTTAGTCCACTATATTTACAGTAGATTTTGTTGTGAAATTTCATCAGCTAAAACTAGACTAGAATTAAAACAATTTAGATGACTAAATCATGACTAAAACTACAAGATATTTTAGGCAAAAGACTAAAACTAAATTAAAAAGCGCTGTCAAAATTTACAATGAGAAGAACAGAGACTCAGCTTTCACCCAGGTAAATGTCAGGCTACTTCTCAATAATGCATGGCTATCTTTACCATCAGTGAGACAAAGTAAAAGGGACAGCACAGCCTGCTGCTCTTTCTCTCTCTCTCATTAAAGTTGCTGTATATCCACCATCTATTGTATATTCGCCTTCCTTGACCGTATTTTTTGAGCCAATTATAACATTTTCAGATCAACAAGAAGTGGGTGTTTTATATCAACACGGTGGAAACCAGTGTTTTTGGAAAATGGATTCATTGGTCAACACCATCCTGACTAATGTTTTATTACTAAATGATCAACAGGTTCTAAGCCAACTTACATTACAACAACATGCTACCTCCCCTTTACCTACATTTCCCTCCAATCAGCTGGAAAATTAGTCACTGGAAACATCCCCAATCTTCAAAATGGGAAGGGACATTTTCCAAAATCATCTCAGTTTGGGAGTCACATCCTGTATTTCTATTCATATTAACGTTTTAACATCTCAGGCAGAGCTGATGTGTTTTGCCACACTGATTGGCCCAGGGGAGAACAGCGATAACAGGTAAAACAAGTGGAGGTTACAGATTAGCCACAGGGCTAATGTGCCTTATTTTCATGTAAATTGGCTTATTGCTCATTTGACCGTGTGAATTTCCTGAGATTCACTAAAAGATTAGATAATCATTTTTTCCTCCCTCCCTCCCGTCTTCCCTCGGCAGTCATTAGTGTTTCTCAGAACGAGCCAAAGTGCTTTGTAGGAGATGAGTGAGCTGTGTGCAGAATGCGTGCTCTGGCTCGGGATATTTAGTCTGCATCATTCATTCATCGTCAGTGAGGGCAAAGCCGAGCTCCAAGCCTTTATAAAATAATTCACAGGGCACACAGTACATACTGAGGAGTTTGAAGCAGAAATAGTACAGACATATTTATCATCAAATCCTTGTCTCGTCTGCTAAACATCCTTTTTAAGTATCAGATCTCCATTTCAAAGGAGGGCAGTGGTCTGAGCTTCCTCCCCTGGAAATTCAGCACAGTTCAGGGGCGGCTTGTTTTCTGCGTGGCTGCCTCTCTCTGGAGGTGTTTTGGCGGGTGTTAATTTGTGTGTGTAAAATTCTGTCAGAGGACAAGTACACACATTCCTTAGGGTGTATACCACCATGTGTATGTGATTGTGTACCCAGAGGCTATTAGCAGCAGTCTGACACATTGAGCTAATACCCAAACAGGTTTGAAACCTCCTGAGAGTTCTCAGGCAAAGCAGGCAGACAATATCAGCATCCTCTCGCTCTGTCAGTCAGTCATTCACTCGATGGCTACGAGGCACTGCAAAGTGATGGAGATGCTACTTATAGCCCAAACATATGCACACCCACACAGTGGTTATCCTCACAACTTCCAGGTTCAGTGAGTACAAACACATTCAGGTATAGACAAAATGAGTGCTCTGGTAAATCCCTGGTGTTAAAAGCATGAGGCTTTGCTGGGTTTGATTTAAAGCATTGACTCTTGCTGTTTGATGTTCCATTAGTCTCATCCCTGATCATTTCCTGTCTATTACATTTTTCCTCTTAAATAAACACAAGAACATCCCAACATCCCATCCCACTCTACAAAAACTATCAGACAGAAAAGATTATCCAAACCAGCCTTTTACATGCAGGATAGAATTCAGTGCTAGGAGCTCTAAGTGCACATTAGTGGAATCAGTCATCTGTTTGGTCTTACATAGTAGCCAAGCATAAAGTGCGACTGATATTCAAGTACCAATACTGACAAAATGATATCATAGATTTTATATAAAGATATTTGTTGATTTGGTCATATAAAGGTGGAAATATTTTCCTGACCACTGGATGGTTACAATATGATGTCCTTAATGAATTCTTATCAGAGTGAAATTTGACCCAAATGCTGGGGATACTAGCTTTGTAGTTCCTAAATTAGAGTGTCGCTGTGGAGAGGTTCATTTGCACAAAAAAGGGCAAGCTATTACCCCCGACGAGCTAACAAATATCAAGGAAAAACTCTGTTTAAACAATTAAAATGCCTCATTTTCACAGCAAGGTCATTTAAAACCTGAACTAACACTTTGATCCACACTGACGTCAAGTCTTCTATGGAAGTCAAACAAACACTTGCTAGGGAGGGTATGTGCTTTTTAGGTAGTACCCAGCAAACAGGAATCTGCCACGTCAGCCAGTGCAGAAAATTATGACCTGCATAGTTAGTTACCAACACTAACCCGACAACAACTCCTGCTAAAACAATCCTTGGTGGCAGATGCTGTGGACCCACTGTGTCTTTGCAACACTTTGTTTGACTTCCAGATGAGGGTTTGATACTTTTACCCTGAATTTCCATATAGTCCCATCCCATGTAGCTTTGCTCCGACTGATGGCACATGTCCTCGCCCACTGGAAACATATTTAAAGCTCTGCACAGTTGAGCACAACCCTGATTAGTTTTAAAAAGAGATCAGGAGATCAAGACAGAACTACAACTTCACAATGTAATTGTGAGATCACAAGAAAAGCAAAATGTAAACAACAGGTTATATTAACTGCCTGGCGTTACTTTTCTGTCTGCAAATATATATTAATTCCAATATTTGTCCTGTCATTTGAAATTCTTGAAAGTCTTGGTTTCCTGTTTTGAATCGATCTGCTTGTAGAAACCAATTTGGGGTTGAAGTAGTACCTGCTGAAAAATAGACTCACGCAAAGGTGTGCTGCTGGCACGCACTGGTAACACACATGGAACGCTATGCAGGTGGAATATGTGAAAATTGGGGATTAGATGTCAGTGTTTCAAAGGTTTATATGAGCATGTTGGGAAAATAAAGGAATTAAAATGGTTTAAAAGGAGTTTCTCTCGTTAATTCTGTGAACACATGAACCTCTTCTCACAGAACATCTCAAAAATACTCACTTTTAAGTCAAGGAAGTGTTTTACAACTGTTTTTCAATGAACAAATGTCTTTTAAATGAGCAAAAGATATTTGTTAATTGTCGGTCTGGCACTTCTTTTAATCGTTGCCATATGTCTAATGAATTTTACAGTATTTTGTCTTGTTTCACAGGCTTAATCAATGCAATCTTTTTGTGAATCATGATGTTAAATTTACTGAAAAAAGCAGATATGTACTTTTAAATGCAAACATATAAAACGTGAGTAAGGCACATAGGAAGCGTTATCCTGAAGGTACACTGTGGTAAGCAAGAAACATCATCCACCCATGTCTGAACAGTCACACACTTTTGTACTCACGGTTTCTGGGTTTGTCGTCATCCATGCCATCATCTTCATTCTCTGGGTCGATGTCTTCAGCCTGAGTGATCCAATCTAAATAGCCCTGTTTTCACACAAACACACACATACATTTATTTGTATAAAGGCTTAGAAATAAAGAAATCTGACGCCTACACCATGATGAAAATATCAACCATAATCATCTGACATTTGTTTTGGCAGTCCTAGATGATGAAGCGCATACAATACCGAGAGCTACATTATTATTTGGAATTATTTCCAGAGAACAATCCTTGTTTTTACCTGTCATTAAGTATGTCTTTGTTGAACACAGAGCCTTTTGAGCCCATCTTGGCGGCCTTAAACAGATGGTACCTTAAATAAGAGATCTAAACTCTTATGTAACAGTGAATATTGTGGCCTTGCTTAAATTAATCAACCTATCAATGAAACTTTAAGATGTTTCCATGCCAGATTGGGGATTGAGGATATGCAGCCTGACAGTGCTTTAAAGTGAATTTATGTGAGGGGTAAAGACTGTTATATCCTCTCTCAGATGGATTGTCTATTAAACATGTAGAGAACAGAGAGAGCGGCCTACCTTGAGGTCCTCTTCCAGTTGCTGTTTTTCTCTGAGCTTCTGGAAGTCACCGCGTGCCTTTGCCTTTTCTCTCTCCTTGGAAAACTCTCTGGGAATATGGGAAGGATGGAGGAAGCAGGAGAGGGAGACAGAGGAGAAACAAAAGACAGAGGAAAGAGAATCTGAAAATCTCAACCGACAATTTGCCCGAAACAAACCATATGTCAATGCTGCAAAAATACAGAAAATGATGCCTTTCTTCAGAACAGGAGGGAGGATAAAACCTGCCAAAGAGAAAAATAATTAAGGAAAGAGAAGTTCTGCCAAGGCAAAAAGGTGTTAGTATGCAAATACAAATGACAGAACATCCAAACAGAAACATTGGAGCTGGATTCACATCACAAACAATCCAATCCATTATCAGGCAGCCAACAGAGAGCTACAGTTCAGCTCAGTCCTGAGTCTATGTGCGTAAACAAGGTAAGTGTGAGAATGTGAATTGTAACACCCCTACTGACTGATCAAGAGAAGCAATGGCATGTTACTAATTCGGTTTATCTCGTCTCCAAAGTGGGCAGCAGTCGAAATATCAATATTACTGTATTTAACTGTCTCAGTTAAAGTTGTCTCAGGTGAAGGACTCCAGTGGGTCCTTTGGCTATTTCTCTTTTACGTCCCACAGTGTGTCCTGCATTCACCCATGAGACCCTCTCAGCTGCAGTGTACCTTGAACAAACTCTGAGGGAGGGACACAGAGGGCACTTCTCACCAGCTGCACCTCCTCAGCTTACTCCTGTCAAATTGGAGAAGCATTTCTGCACCAAGGCTGACCCACAACACTGAGTTTCACAACCTTGGGTGCTAGTTTCGTTATTAAGGTCATTGCCTGGAGGCTCAAAACAAAGATATATTAAGCTTTTGCATTCATGTTTTTTTATTCCTCTTTTCACACATATTATGATAGACCCTTTATTTGCCCTGTGATTGGTTCACTGACCCACCATTGAAGGTAGTGATGCACAACAATATCAGTATGATATCAGGATTGCTTTAAAGGTTTATGATCAGTAGCTGCAGATATTATCGCCTTATGCTGTTAAGTTTGTGGAGTTTTTTGTAAATCTGTTGTTTGATACAGAGACATTGATTTCTTTTGACAGTACAAGCTAAAAAGAAAAAAAATCAGGCAGCATGTTGTTACATTCCCTGCCTCATGTCAATTTACTGCAGGATTAGATTCCTGCTTCCTGCAACACCAAAGGAAGGAGATGTATCTATGATGTCTGGATGGTTATTGTTATGATGCTATTTATAGCTCTTAAGGGACAGACGAATCTTGGTTTTATTGTAACAGTTACAAAAACATTTTGCAAATGATATAGGTCCAAACTTGTTTCACTGGGGGCCATATAGAGAAAAATACATCAGCGATTGGGCTATGTTGATACTTAACATTTAGTTTGTTGAAGCAAAGGTTTTGGGATGGCCAATCAGATTTCAAGGGCCCTGAATCTGTCTCTGGTAAGGATGAAAACGACAGAGAGGGAAGACGCAAAGGACATCCACATCTAGAAAAAAGTCACGAGGAAACTAAATGATGCTGCAAAATTTTCGAGGAGAACTAGTGTTTAAGATGATTAAAAGTAATTAGCGCATTATGCTCTGTGCTTATGCAGAAAGCACAGAAAATGAGTGTAATTTGTGCCATTTGCTGCCACTTCCATTTACTTAAAAGTTAAGCAAAAGCTTAATTTTCACACAGGCTGTATTAAAGTTTTCCTTCAGTCACTTACTAGGGGCCAATTTAAAATGGACCAAGGACCACAGTTGGCTCCCAAGCCATAGTTTGGTCACATGACATCACACATGAGCCTGATTAAAGCTGCAAGTATCTATGTTTCCTGAGCTACGAGTGTTGCTGGAGCTGTTTTGATTTCTTCAAGACTCTTTATTCTCCAAGCACCTTGAAAGTTGGTGAAGTTGCGCTAAAGTTGGTTAAAAGGTGTGTTGGGACCACTGATTGAGAAATTCAGGATATCCACATCATTTTCCTGTATTTTTTAATCTTATCTTATAAACCTAACCAAAGGTCAATTAGAAAAATACCTTCTTTAGACTCAGCCCATTGATTGTTACAAGGAATACTTGCATATCAAAGGGTGTAGGAGAATGTAATTAAGGTAACATAGAGTTTGCCTAATCTGGTAACAGCAAACAAGAAGTCGTTGCTTAAACGAGTGTTAGTTCTTCATACATCAACTAAATAAAATACATTTGATTTACTGTCTCTTGCTTCTCTCCTCACCTGGTTTAGTGTATTTCTCTAAATGTTATCGCAGTTTAATTCCTTCTTTTTCAAGAAACTTAGACTTTGAGGTTGAATTGGACAAAGAGGACAAAAACAAAAGTGATTTAGGACAGCTAAAATCAGTATTAAAGGAGTATGTAATATTAGGGTATTATGATGAAATTCAGTGAAATAACTTGAAGGTGTAAGAATTAAGAAACATTTGATTTAATGCTGCACTTGGGGAAGGTCAAAGTCGGGTTGGAGTCACAGGAGGGAATAATGCAGATGTATGAGAGCTGAAAGGAGCGGAGAGGTGAACAAATGTCCAATCTGGAGGTCAAGTGAAGGATAAGTATTTCTTTGTCATTCCCTAGTGTTCGTAGTTGTTGAAAATATAAATACAGAATACTAAAAAGTGACCATGTATCTTGTCATAAAAAGTCCTGTACAAAGAAGAAAATAAGTTGGGGATAAATGCATGGTCAGGATATTCATGAATTTATCTGAATTGGTGTTTAATTGTTCGGTTTTCTCAAACATTATTTATCAATTTGTATCTTCCTTTATCCCCAAACCAATCTGACACATTTTCAGCAGAGGCTTTTTAACAGTAACTTTGCTAATTGATCGTAAATGCTAATTAATGTTAGAGATTCACGGTTTTGAATCTCTCCCATTTACAATGCGGCGGCACAACAGGTAGTGCACACGCTTCACAGCAAGACAGTCACCGGTAAGATCCTGAGGTCGGGCAGGTCCTTTCTGTGTAGAGTTTGCATGTTCTTCCCATGCATAAGTGGGTTCTCTCCGGGCACTCCAGCTTCCTCCCACAAACCAAAAACATAATCATTACTTTGATTGGTGACCCCGAATCGCCCTTAGGTATGAGCGTGTGTGTGAAAGGTCGTCCGTCTCTCTATGTGACCCTGTGATTGAAATCTGACAGGGTGTACCCCGTCTCTCTGGTTCCTGCCCCCCTGCGACACCAAAAACGATAAGTGGTATAGATAATGGATGGATGGATGGATGGATGTATTAATTGAGGGCAGCAAGGTGATGCCACTTGTTATTGTGAGTGCCTCACAGCAAGAGGGTTGTTGGTTCACCTCCTCATGTCGACAAGGGCCATGCTGTGTACAGCATATTCTCCCTGTTCCTGCATGGTTTTTCTCCTGGCACTTCAGGTTCTTTCAGTAGACCAGAAACACGACCATTTGGTTAACTGGTGACTCTAAATTAGGTGTGAGTGTGTGTGATTGTTTGTCTCTCAACGTGGCCCTGTGATCAGCCGACTGATTCAGGGTGTACTCAGCCTTTCGCCAATGTCAACTGGGATAAGCTCCCCCCTGCAACACTATAAGGGATAAGCTGTACAGATAATGGATGGATGGATGGATGTATTGATCTGCTGACAGAATAGTTTTTTGTAGCAGGACATCCAGTAACATGTCCCTCTTGCTCTGCAGGAAGGAACAGGATGGACTTGTGACAACAGATGGAAAAAGTCAACGCAAGGCTCTGCTCAAAACTCCACAAACTTCATGCTTCGTCCTATAGCACGAAGCGTTATGGTACGAGCACTGGTATTTTGACTGTATACATCAGCAGAAATTTTTATACCTGCCATTTCAGATTATTAAAGTTTTAAGTTACCATCTCCCAAAATCAATAATTGTGTAAATTGATGCTGGGTCACTTTGAATAATACAAAAGATTTGTTCTGAAATGATGCTGCACAAAGACAGACTTAATGATTGAGTCATCAAATGTGAAACAAAATGTGCTGGTTATTGCATGAAATGTCTTTTATAAATAAAGTTTGATTGGACATATATTTCAAAAAGCTTTCAACATTAGTATTAATTTGTGTTAAACTATTTTCTATTGGGCAGGAACAGGATCTACAGCGAAACTCAATGGATTTTTATGCTCTATATACATTGATTTTTTACAGTGATCAACCGGAACAGAATGAGTGTGTGTGCGTGTTGGAGGAATAATCACACCTTTAGGTAACACTGACATGCTCGCACACAAATGATGGATCAATGAGCATTAGGACAATCTGCTATTGTCTTGCTTGTTAGATCATTAGAAGGAGACCCAATCCTATTGATCTGTCTTTGTGTGAGTGCCAGTGTGTGCACTCAACACACCTGTGTGACTACAAACTTATAGGCCTCGCTCTTCTTTTCTAATCCTGATCATGCACTTTTCTGGGCTCTCTTCTCCCTCACCTCTTTTCCTTTCCATTCTTTAAAAATTTGATACATCAAATCACAGCTGACGTTTCTGTCACTACATCCATCGTTCTCAGTCCTCTACTCAGTCATTACTTATGATACCAATCAAAGTCCCCCACACACACTCCACGGAGGAGGCAGTTTGTTAAAGGTCAGGCTGTGTAATGTGTTGACAGCTTCATTAGTCAGAAATCAGACAAAGAGTTTGACAGGCAGACTCCCTCCTCCTTCAGCTGTTTGGACCTGATAGACTTCTATAATTTTACCCATAATGCAGCTGCTGCTTTCACATCACTGTGGGGGGTTAAGGGTCAGATTCAGGTCAGTCAGTCAAAGGTAAACACTTCACATCCCGTAACCTGTTTCGCCAACAACATATAGAGCAACTGGAGTTCAAATCTACATAAAGCTCAAAAGTAAGTACACTATACCAGCAGCTCTGGTTCTGGAAGTAAATGTTCCCGTTAATTTCAGAAAAACCTTAAATCAGTCTTGTTGATCCTGGAACTGAGTCATCCAGCTACCCAAATATGCAACAAAAACTACTTGATTAAGAAAGTGAAATTAAAACCAGAGAAAAAGGAAAGATACAAGACTGTATGTACATATTTTTATAGGAGTGAGGAAACAACATATTCCAAAACCCACTGTGAATCCCTTCATTCATAGAGCGGTGCAGCATAAGTCCATGCTGTCCACAGTCCAGAAGTGAGTAAGCATTTTGGGTCTTAAAGTAAGAGTGAAAAATTTGCCTGTGTGCATCCACAAGTAGGGCTCACCCACGTAAAGTCCGGATAATTTCAGGTTTTTTTTTGCAAGTGCGAATGGGGCTTGAGTTGTGTTGCTGCTATAACCAGAGAACTGGAAAAGTGACATTTACCTGTTAGAGACAGCAGACTATATGTTAAGTTAAAGCTGTGCGAGCAGCAATGAATGCTTAAGAATCGCAAGATTCAAGCCGGGCTCTCGTGTCTGTTTTGTGCTCTCTCGTGCTGTGGTTAGCATCCCCAAAGATAACATCACTGGTAGAGAATTTAATGCTGTTTTACCCCCATATAGCTTGTTTTAAGTCTATCTTAGACTGTCACGGCATCTGATACAATGAATGGGACTTTTACTTCCAGAGCCAACACTGTTGAGCTCAACCAAGAGATCTGTTTTGAGTTTTAATTTCTTTTTCACAACAGGGTTTCTTTTAAAGGCAATTTGAGCACTAGAAGACAAGATTAAGAAAACCATTCAGTGCATTCAAAAAAGCTTAATCCATCTGTAAGCTGCAAAATATTTGTCAATATCCTCTCTGTAGTCCCCAAACAGAGCTTTCATTTGCTGTGATAATAAGCTAAGTCCATCAGGAGTCTCAATCTATACTGCAAGCTTTTTTTTTTTTGCTTTATTTCACTGGGGGAGTGAAAGTCTTCTGTGCAATCCCAGCAGAGCTCAGAGCTGAGCATTTTACAAGAATGGTGCTTTTCTATAGAAACAAAGCCACAGAATTGTAGAGGTGGAGACCTTTTGATAATGCCATAGAGAGAGGCAATATCCAAAAGGTCTGAAAGGCAGAGAATACACATCTGTTGTGTTGAGTGAGGTGCCTGTGCACAAGGTTTTCTACAGTTTATGTGACTTCTGTGGGTAGATCTGCATCTTTCTGTCAGTGACCGTCGAGCTGCATTTGCCTTAAGTCATTATGTCCTTACAGCACATTCCTATACATGCAAGTTACAGTACATGCTGTCTTAGACACTATCTATTGTGCAAAGCAAAAGTAAAAGTTTTTTTTATCCTCAGCACAAACATTTAAGAAAGCTCCCAAACAACAACAACATGAGCACAAGGTCTGAAGAGGAGACATTTCTTGTTAGTTTGACCCACAGCCTTGCCCTTACCCGCTCAATACCCCCAGAACCAAGTTAAGCACAAAGAAGGATCCGATGATGATCAAGGTGACAAAATACACCCAGGGCCACCTGTACCCTACTGCATCATTCACCTGGGTGGAGACATGGAGGTACAGAGGATGGAGGACAGGAGAGTGGGACATGGATGGAGGAAGGAAAAGAAAGGCAAGTTGCCAAAACAGGGAGAGGGAGGTAGACCCTTAGTGAAAGATCCCAAAGATGGATGTTTTTCCCCATGGTACAGTCATGTAGGGATGCATGACATTATCTGCATGATACTGGCAGATAAAAACAAAAAAAAAGTGAATAATTGAAAATTTCTGCCAAAATTCACTGCTGATATAATGAAACATTACCAATATGACTGGGATGTCTTCACAAAAGTGTTGTTTAGTTAGGAGGATTAGACCAGATTTGAACCCAAACCATGTGAAATGAGGACAATAGCCTCTGTACATGGGGTCTAGAGCTTTTCAAAGATGTTTACCCTTCACCACTCCAAATAACTAGTCAGGTAAAACTGATAAACACCAATCAGGTATAACATTATGACCACCTGCCTAATGTTGTGTTGGTTCTGAAGAGGTCTAGAGGACCATATCTGGCACCAAGATGTTGGCAGCAGATCCTTTATGTACTGCAAATTACAAGGAGGGGTCTCCATGGATTGGACTTGTTTGTCAAGCACATCCTACTCATGACAATGTGACTGGTTCACCAATGTTACTTCCTTGGATCACGATTGGTAGATACTGACCACTGCAGAGCGGGACCGCCCCACAAGAGCTGCAGTTTTGGAGAAGCTCTGACCCAGTCATCTAGCGATCACACTTTGGCCTTTGTCAAATTCACTCAAATCCTTACGCTTGCCCATTTTTAACCACAAACAGGGGCTATGATGAAGAGATAATGACTGTTGCTCACTTTACCTTTCAGTGGTCATCATATCATGCCTGATCAGTGTATTTTTCATTTGATATACATGTAAGCCAAAGAAATCCTGTCAGTTCTTCACTTAGAATCTTTGTATTTGTAAAAGAAAACAACACTTGTCTTTTGTCGAATCCAATGTTGTATGACTTATTTTATGTCTGTGTCAAAAGCACATGTCATAGCAAGGGTAATAAATTCCAGTGCAGAAGAGACTTAAGGATCTTTATAAAGCAAAAATAAGTCTATGTAAAGTATCAGCTAAAATGAGTTAGGATATATTGGCATATCAAATACTGGTAAAAATCAAATGCCATGCATCTCTACAGTAATAGTAAATGTACAGAGGATATCTAGTTCATGCAGGTATAGTGTCAAATGACCCTAAAAAAATTGCAGAGTCAACAAAAGGCTACAAATAATCAACAAATCATCTCTCTTTGTCTCAAGAAAGTTTTTACTGTGGAGAAAGCAAGAAAGGGTTAGACATTTTAACAGACTGTGAAGCAAGACTCCCATGGGTTTATTATTGTTCTAATAAAGAGGAAAATTTGTTCTCCCCAGGTGGGGCTTGGAGATGCATTGAGTGTTTTTTTTAATACTGATGTATTTTTAAACAGCATATAAATGTATAATTTCCCCATGATGGACTAATAAAGGATGTCTTTCTTTCTTTTTTTTGGCATAAATATTTGTGCTAAAATTAGGCTGGGTGCTAAAAAGAAAAATGGTGTCTCTTCGTGTTCAAGATCTCAGATGAGCAGCAGAATGATGCAAAAAACAGGCAGTAAAAAATTTGAGGGTGACAAACCTCTTCAATCTTTTATATTAGCAACACAAACTACAATATGCTGACGATGTGAAATGGTGCACTGCAGCTCTAAACCTCAAGCCTTTGCAGCCCTTAGCATCAAAACAATCCTTGCTTTGGGCATCATTATTGTGTTTCTCAAACTCTTTCACAGAATATCATCATTCAGCTAAGAAATATTGAGATGAATTTTCGTCCTTATTTCCCAGCCCTATCCCTAGGGGAAGGTTTTAAGACACTTATGCACACAAGAAAAAAACTGGTAATCTGTCTTTGTAATTTTTTTTATTGTTCTGGAATGGAAACAGATGCAATTTGGGTGTTAACAATAACAACAATATTATACTCATTTTGACTGTTTTTTTGTGTTAAAATTATGTATTAACTGTCCTATTCTATATATTGTTTGTTAAATTTGTTAAAATATTGTCAGAAATAGTTTGATTTCAGCTTGTAGTAATTAAAGTAATATTTAAAGGAGCAATTTAAAACAATCCTCACCCTAATGCCATGTTTCTTTTAGACTCTATCCTCAAAGTAACCTGTTTTTCCTGTTTTTCCTGTTGTGCATGTTTTTTTTTTCTCAAGATTTCAACCTCAACTGCTGACCTAAGGGGTGAATTATTAATACCCCCGTGTGTTCATACAGGCTTGTTCTAAAACAGTGTGACTTGGCAGTGCGGGGTAAAACAGCAACCAAACTTGCCTGCTGGAGCTACAAAAAATAAACACACACACACAAACACTGGCATGTGCCTCTTTAGGTAACATGAGATAACACACAGGACAGGTGCTCCAGTGCTTGTATATTTAAATTGCATCTGTGTATGTAAGTAAATCTGTGTTGGTCAAAAGAGAACACTGGGAGAAATCTGTCTGATTTGTGTGCGCCCACCTGTCGATCGGACATGTTGTGACAGGATGTGGCCCCTTGAGGTCAACTGGCATGAACATCAGAGTTAGACAGGGGCTGCGCCACCGTGTCAGTGTGTGTGTGTGTGTGTGTGTTCCTGGCTTGTGACAGAGGATTGATTGAGTGGAACAGAAAGCAGAGAGAGAGCAGAGGATTTTGCTCAGTTCAGTGATCGTCAGCTCATCGTTCCTCCGCTGCAGAGAGGGGACGATGAACTCTGATGTGCTTTTACTGTATGGCTGTGGATATTTTTCTTCTCATATTTGTGTTTAATTTCCTCTTTACTGATCAAGATAATCTGCCCATGGAGGCTAAATCAGACCTTTTGTCACTTTAAATGTATTTGCTCCTAATCTGATAATCTTTTATGCTGATTTTTCCTCAGTGCAGCACGTTCCTCTGCTCCATTTCACTCGTTTACTGTTGATCATCTCCAGTAATTAGAAAGTTTTGGGTGATAATATTCTATCAGCAGCTTAAAGTAATTGGTAAATGTTTAATTAAAAACGACTGCAGCGGGGATTGAACCCACTCAGGATGGCACATGTCAAGTCTTCTGTGTGTGATTGTAGACTTACAAAATATTTTCAATGGATTTTGATCGGTTTAGGGCTGGGCAACATGGATCAAAAATCAGAATGTTTAGTTTGTAACATTTAGAATAGATTAGCTTGTAGCTAATTAGCTACAAAATTAATTTTAGTATTTCTTAATGTAAACTCAGTTCATCTGACTTGAACACTTTTACACCAAAAATGTAGCAGACTTGTTCTGTTCAGGGTTGACATAGCAACATTATTTCACTTTTCACTTGGTTTGGTTTTGTTTCACACTGCAAACGGCCAAACGCTGCAAACACAGGAATGATGCAAAACCAAAAACACACTAACACATAAAGCAAATGCAACAGAAAATGCTGCACAAAAAAATGATGCAATCACAGGAACACAGCAGAAGCAAAAATATACAAACCGACAAAACAAATTCGAAAGAGAAATGCTGCAAATTTACTCAACAAAACGTAAGTTTGCCAGGCCACTAGGGGGAGCCGACCAGAGGGATGGACCAGACCCTCTTTACAGACAGGAGATACCCATCAGAAAGTTGGCTAAGAAGAAAGCGGGATACTCAGAAGAAAGTCAGCAAACGTTTGTAGAGGGTAATTAGGTAGGTTTTCCTTTACGTCTTTTTTAAACACTTGGCCGAAATCCATTACATCTCTTGTTGTTGTTTTAGAGTTTTGTATGCAGTATTTCCCTTTCACATTTGTTTTGTCAGTTTACATGTTTTTGCTTCTGCTGTGTTTCTGTCATTGTATCATTTTTTTCGTGCTGCGTTTTTTCTGTTGCATTTGTTTTATGTGTTTGTGTGTTTTTGGTTTCGCATCATTCCTGTGTTTGCAGCTTTAAAAGATACTTAATAAAGCCATTTTCCACTAGTTGGAGCTGTAGCTGCAGTCTTCACTCCTGTCATTCCGTCCATCTTTACTCTTTGACCTGGAAATTAACAACGTTTTGCGAGCAATAACATTATTAAGCTTGACGCAATTCGGAAGTTTTCTGTGCCATAAAATAAAGATAAACTGTATTTAGGCTGTGGCGAGTGGTTCTGGCATATTGACTAGAGTGATGTGTAACAATATTCAGTTGTAGACAATTATCTGTAATGAGGAATGGAGGCTTGCAATGCGAGCAAGGCTAATGTTAGCCACACTCCTTGATAATATCAGTGAACACTACATTAGCTTGCATTGTGTTGGTATATTCGGCCAAATTCAAACCACAGTTTACTGCTTTTTGGTTAGCTTTCCTTGTTTGGTTCTTGTTTGGTTTGGATGGCTTTTACAACCACTGCAAAACAATTTCGGTCCAGTTTAGATGCCAGCCAAGACCCCCTGTTTCCAGTCAGACCAGAGTTCAGTTTGGTTTGCACCAGAGTTTGTGTTAGATGAGAAAGCACCCTTAAATCCTTCACATCTCAGCAGTATCCTGTCACTACAGGTGTTCCCCAGGGTTCTGTCCTAGAGCCCCTTCATATTGGAATTAAACAAAAAAAAAAATTAAAACAATGAAGAGATGAACATGACAAAATAAAGTCAAAGCTAACTGTTTTTATATCAACAAGCATTGAGTTACATGTGTTCAATCTCAGTGAGTCTTGCTGCACAGTCATTTATCACATCTGTACTACACACTGTACAGTCACATCACAAACAACACGTACAATCATCTCCACACACATGACAACAGCACAACCTCTTACCCGCTCAACACTCCCAGAACGAGATTAAGAACGAAAAAGGAGCCGAAGATGACGAGAGAGACAAAATAGACCCACGGCAGCTCATAGCCCATAGCATCCTGCATCTGAGAGAGACAAGAGACAGAGGAGAGGAAGAGGAGGAGAGAGGAGGGGGATTAACAGAGGTGAAGGACATAAAACAGTGTGTTAGACAGTGGAGGAAAGGAAAAGGCACAAAGCAGGAAACAAGAACAGAGCAGTGCATGTTAAAAAGAGCAGCAATAGCAAAGCAGGAGAGGCAGTGTAGTGTTTCTGTGTAAAAAGCCTTTTTTCTGAATGAAGTAGGATAAGTGCTGAGGTTTCTCAATTAATAAAAGCTCACTGAATAACACGATTACATTTGTAAACAATAAGCACCTCCTAATGAGCTCCGTTGACACTACTTTCCAGTCTGATAACCTAATCTTTACTGTTTCCCCCCAATATACATACTTAAATTTACTCAGAGGTCTTTTTATTTATTCTAAGAAATATAGTGATGGATAAAAAGTTTTTTTTTTTCCACTTGTCATTTACTCAATGATTCATTTAACTGGGGATTTATTCACTTATTATTTACTGCACAATATGTCACTTAATTCCTTTAACTGGACATTTATTGCACAGGATGTCATCACTTCACTTGATTCACAATCCACTGCACAGAATATATTATATAGTCTTTAATCGAAACCTTACCCTGTTGTATAATAATGGCATTTTTTACAGCTATATTTGAAGTATTTAACTTTAACTTATCTTTCTTAAATTTTATATTGTTATCTCCTGCATGAGTCCTTGCCCTGTGCTCCTAGAACACTTGAACTTCCCCACTGGGAATCAATAAAAGGTCATATTATCTTCTTCTATTAAGTGCACAGCTAATTTCTTGCAAAGCACTGAAAATATTCATAGCTGATCAAAGTGGCAACTGGTCTGGTTCAGACACTTGAAATACAGTTGCCACTTGGGTTAGTGACCTGGATGAATGAGAAGCTACACAGACATAAAATACATCCAGTAACCACAGATTATTATGGAAAGATTTAGATATATTTCCTGGCAGATTTTTTCTTTTTCCTTCATATTTACAATTTATTGATATTTGATATTAAATTGTGGGAGAGGCAGGGCTGCATGTGATCCCCGGGCCACATTTTGCTCATCCGTGGTCTATATGATTAATAATCTTCAAAATAATTAATTTCTAGTAAATGTTGATGGAAAACAAACTTATACCTCTTCAGTAAACCATATTTATTCTGTGAAGTTGACAGAACATGAGACATTTTGTTAATGCATTTCGTTTCATTTATCTGAGACGGTTGTTCATTTTTAAGGATTGTTTGATCTGTGCGTTGATTACAGTTTTATACTCTCAGTTCTGTCAGCTCTGCCACTTTAACCTGGGAAATGTTGAACAAAATAGACTCAACAGAGGAAAACAGGGAGGCAAAATACGGAGTGTTTATGTGCCATGACAGCAACAGATGTTCAAAACCATTAAAAAATAATTATAAAAAATGTGGCCTGATGTTTTTTTAAGTGGCATCTGTATTTATGAGAAAAAAATGCTAAATTCTTGTTTGCAGTAAAGAAAGATGTTTAAAAAAAAAAGTTCTCCAACAATGCAAAAACAGTGTATTGTCTTACATTGTGTGTTTGTGTGCAGAGGGTTAAAGAACACAGGACAGCATAGAAAGGGGTGTAGAGCTTGTAAGTTTAAGCAGCCAGACACAAACAACTCTCTCACACATTCATACTCTAAGCATCTCTAAACCCTTTCTTTCTCTTATGTATAGAGGCAGCTGAATCGATGATAGCCGTTCTAGTT